>JAUMHP010000073.1:18407872-18421317 GCA_032361065.1 Enteromius trimaculatus | reverse complement strand
CGTTTTTCGCGTCGGTGTGTACACTCACATTGGCGCCCTTTGTTTAGTCATGGCGCGTTAAACGTCGGCGATATTCGCACGCGATATTCGTCCCGGTGTGAACAGGCCTTAACAGTCTACTCTTAGTTAAAGACTCATTGTCAACTCACTTCCATTAATTTGCAACTTCAGGTCAACTACCAGCCATTATAGTATAAGTACACTTTTAGAGTTGAAAGAATAAACTGGCATGCATTTCTTAAAGTTATAGGCAGTAAAACTTCTCTTGCAGATAATATACTAAAACTCTATATTATATACGCACTTGAACTTTTATTATTAACAAAATATAGAATTCACATATAAAGGATGACTGTACATAATATCAGGAATATACACTATGTCAACTGAAAACAAGTTTTAAGAATTACAAAAGAAAAAGTAGGAGGGAAATAAAGTCAAAAACGTAAGACGGGTACTACATTTAACCATCAGTTACAGTATACAAATTAAAATAGTTGCAGAATTATTATTATTTATTTGTTCCATTTTGGATATGTTTATGACTGTGGTGGCTCAAACCAACTTAACCATATTAACAAAAACTATTTTGGAACTGCTACAGTATGTGATAGCCTTACCTTATAAGCTGCTTATTCAGTATTAATCATATTTCTCCTAACAGTCTGAACCTAGTCTAATTTTGTAAAAGGAATTTGCTTTGTTTTTAACAAATTATATATGTTTTTGTATATTATATATATGGTGCGGTATAAATAGGTTTGATGACCATGGGAAAGCGTGAGTCCCAAGTCCAAACCAGTTGAGAACCACTGTTCTAAAGACTATTTGACTCATAGTCGCAAAATTACTTACAGTTACTAGAATGTCAGAAGTGTTACCAATAAACATTCACTACACAATTGCACAAATTAAGCTTCCCGCGTTCGTTCAGACAGGTCTCGTAATCAAGCTCTGCTGTTTGCTGATTGGAAATTCAAACCCAGTCCCCATCAGCTGATCACACATCCAAGCTCACTATTGGCAAATTACATCAGAGCGCCCTATTTAAACACTGCTTTCATCTACTTGCTTGCTGCTTCCTGTGTATGCTGCTAACAACCCACCCCTTCTCAATCTCCTCCTGCTGTGGGTTCAACTTAAAACAATGTCATACTGTTGTCATTGTTGCTTGCTCTGTTCCGGGGTTTATGCTACTCTACTATTCTTAAATAGAAGGGTGCCCCTGAAATGACTGTTTATTCGCTGTCTTGGCTTTTTTGGGGCTCATGAAATGGACAGGGAACATGAAACAGAGCCATATACATATATAAACATTTAAGTTGTCTGTGATATATTTTTGACTTAAGAGTTCCTGACTGAAATGTAGATTAAAATGTGATTTAGTGGTTATGCAAGTCATCCAAACAAAAAACATAACTCACTTAAAACTTACATGACTTTGAAGATATTTTAAAAAATCTTGGGTTCTAAACAATAATGGGGCCCTCTGATTTTAATTGCATGACAGAACCCTAATATGTAATATATTCTCTTTAATGCATTTTCTTATGTTTCTTGCAGTATTAGTATTAAAATAAAAAAAATGCCTTGTTAATTTGCTTGCCCTCGGGCCATCCATGATGTGGGTGACTTTGTTCTCTATAGGAGAGTAAAGAAGATTATTAGCTGAAACTATGATCTTTGATTCATGAAATGCAAGTCAGCAGCTACTGGGTCTTGAGAGTCTAAAAAAGCATATACAGACAAGAAGAAAAATTAATAACCACTACTGGCGATATTTTAAGGTTTTATGAAGTGAAACAATCGGTCTGTGCAAGGAATATTTACAACATTGTGTAAACTATCCCCTTAAGATGAATAGTTATAAATATATTGACTATTTAGCTTACCTGCTCAGCAAGATTGTCTTCACACTGCTGTGGCATGACAATAATTGATCTGAAAGATACTAGATTTCATAAATGAACATGGAATAAAGAAACTTATCTCATTTTGTTGTGAAGTTGGCAGAAACCTGGTTTCATCTGAAACTCAAAGACATTTGAAACAATGGGTTCCTGTGGCAGCGGTGTTGAGAGAAATGAATTATAAACGAGAAAGCTCAGAATGATCTGTGCATTTAAATAGACTACGAATATATCTAATTAAAGTATCAAAAGGTAATTGGAATCAAGGACTCAAAGAAAAAACCCACACAAGCCACAGGTCTCTGCACCTAATTAACGCTGACAAATTTGAATAGTGTGTATTCAGTCTTCGGAACATAAATCCATTTGGTCTTCTTTCCCCCATCCTCTAATGGTTACACAACTGTCTTATTCATTTACCCTTTAAAACACGAAAAAAAAAACCCATCTGGCCTGACACAGAGTGGATAAGTTCAATAATGGCAATTCTGTCACCTTTGTTCTCTCACACGAACATCCCACATTAACATTCCGAAAGAGAAGAAAGCCTTTGATTTGTGGAATGTCTGTATTCAAACTGGGAAATGCCTTTTACATATTAATTGGGATCAGTCGACTGGTGAGAAAGGGACCTGTTCCGGTTCTGTTGCGCCCTCTGTCTCTATCCTTCAACCTCTGGCACTCATCCGGCCGTTACGCACCGCAATAATAACATGAAAGAAAGACGAAGGATTCTGGAGACAGACATGGCATTACGCTGCTTTAAACAGAAGATTAAAGTCTGGGGGTTGTGAAAGGAAATTTTCCGTCCAGACGGGATATCTGCAGTGGAATTTGCCAATTCAGAATTTAGAAAGTAAGCTAACCAGCCCTCATGTGGTCAGCTGTCAGACATCGGCTGCATTGATTGTGAGAGTGGCCGGCTATCTACAGGTAGCCTATGTCTGTCTAAGAGATAAGGAATCAAACCATTTCAGTCCCTTAATGGCTCGATTAATGATTCTTTTAGTTGTTTGAAAAATAAATATTGTGGATAAAATGGCAATTGATGATTTTAAAGACTTTAAAGGCCTGGGGTCGGGTTTTTTTTCAGATGTCAGCAAAAAAAAATGAAACTATAAGATTTGAATGTAAAAGTACCATTGTATGACAAAACATTGTCTGTATGTAAACTCATTTTAAAGTAAACCCCAATTTTGGGTTATAAAATTTTGTTTTTAGGAATCCTAAAAAACAGGTTGACATGCATGCAAGGTAAAAAAACAAACAAAAAAAGCCTCCCAAAGATGCATTCAACGATTCATTTTTTCCAAACCTCTCCGGTTACTGGTCATTTCATTTGTGAGCATTTAACACTTTAACAGAGGCACCTAGTGGCAAGGAATTAATTTGCGTTTTCATTCAGACCAATGCTGAAAGACCGAAAAATGGGCGGGCGGGCAGGCCGGGCAGGGCGGGCAATGTACTAATGTTTCATATTGATGTCAACATGAAAATAAAGTTGTAAAAAAAAAAATGTGTTTTTATATTCAGCAAAAGGCATACATTAACACATATTAATCAAAAGTGACAGGAAAATTACTGTTATTTCATAAAAACTACTTTTTAGAACATTCTAAATATCATGGTTCACACAATAAAAAAAGGTGGAACAACTGTTTTCAACATAATAATAATGATAATAAATGTTTTTTGAGCAGCAAATTAGCATATTAGAATAATTTGTGAAGAATCGTGTGACACTTAAGACTTGAGCAACAATGTTAAAAATTCAGCTTTGCATCCCAATAATATTTTACATTTTAAAATATATTCACATAGAAAACACTTATTGTAAACTGTAATAATATTTCACAATATTACAGTTTTTAAATAATGGAGCCTTGGTGAGCCCAAAAGTTTTTTTTGAACGGCCACATATGCGATTTTCTGTATATTCTGTGTGTTTGTGTTTACACATAAATCTAGCTGTCCATGATGCAATAAAAATCCAGTTCTTACTCTGCAAAAATGAGCTCTGCTTTCCTGTGGACAGAGACTCTGCTGAGCTCTGTTGTGGACGGCAGTAATCAAAGCAATAATTTGTAAAATGAGGAGTAAGACTGAGTGGAACGCTTTGAAGGTGACCCCTGTGTGCGGACTTTTATCATGACTCTGCACACTAGGAGTGCCCACCTAAAGAAGGTGCCCCAGGGGCCGCGCCGCAGGACAGGCTGACAGATGAGAGTTCAAACAGAGCGGAGAGGTTGTGTAAGAGAGGGAAGGAGAAAGAACATGGAGGACAGATGAAGACAGGCGCAGGGACATCACCCCAGAGGGAGAAGGTGAAAGCAGCCGCGTGCGAGGGGTAGCCATCAATAATAAGTGAAAGGCAGTTCTGACAGCTGCACAGAACCTGATAAGAGAAAGAGAGACAGAGAGAGAGTACCTTTGATCTCTGCGGGGGGATTCACTAAACAGCCTCTTCAACCACCTGCAATCCAGTTTAACCAGACGCAGTCTGCATTGGTTTAGTGATGCATCCCATAACATGAAGTCACCGTCATTCTCAGACAAATAAACAAACAAACAAACACCCTTTCTATGTTAATTAAGCTTATTATAAATGCATCTTATGCACAGAAGTCTGTGCTGTATGCCTTGCTGAATAAAAAAAAAATTGCAAAGGCTGGAGGTAAACGTATTTTTAAAGCAATATCTGAATGCAATTAATGCATTCTTGATTATTATAATCATTAATTTTATTGTATTTTTAAATTCAAGATTTTGAACTTTAACATTGTTCTGTATATGTATATGCATATTGATGTCTGTGCTGTGGTTTTCCCTCCAAAACGATGTCACTGGATGATGTTATGAGGATCCGGATTTTGTTGCTTGAAGGTATATTGTGAAAACTTGGATTAATATTGAGGGCACAGAAGCAACCTGTAAACTAATTACCAATTAAAACATTTCCAAGAATCCTTTCCTGATCATTTCACTGAAATAAATGCAAGCTACACAAAACTAATCCTGAACAGAATGAAAAATGAAGACAAGCTATAAAAGAGAGCAAGAAAGATATGAGTATACTAATAATTATCTCAGGCTGACATAAATAATTTCTCATGTCTTACGTTTACCACTTTTTTTCCCCTCAAGCTTCTTAAGAAGCCATTTACAGAGCTTTGTCTGCCATTACACTGACACAGCATTTTATCATGATGAAGAGTGATTTCCGTCTCATAAATATGATGACAATAACAACTACAGTATTATAACAGCCACCGGAATGATAGCGCTAATGTGAGTATTAAGGAAAGATACGAGACATTAATCATCTTTTTTTCAACTCATATTAATTTAGCGAGCAGAAGGTCAACTAAAATACGCTGGTGCAGTAGGTGGATTTAGGATATGCATCTTTGGAAAAGCGGGGGATCGGGTTTCTCTTAAAACCTCAGCAAGGGGAATCCATTCATCTCAGATTCTCTTTTTGACAGAATCAAAAAGAGCGGAGAAAAAGATTGAGAACAGAACAGCTTCAGACAAGAAGATGAAACACATAATCACTTCACTAAAGGTACCTTTGTGTTCTAGCCTTAGAAAGTGTATTGTGGGTACTAAACAGGGGTGGGATTCTGGAATCTTCAGCCAACGAATGATTAGATTCAGATTTGATTTAGATTCACAATTCCAGAAGGATTCTCGGTGCATCACAACAAAGTGAACTTCTGTGGACTGATTGAGTCGGTGGTGAAGGAGTCACAGTAAACACACAACTATAGTTTATGCTGTACATACATGGATACAAACTCTATAGATCGAGCCAAATTTGATAAGAATATATTTGCATTTATACCAGTGAGGCAGAAATGAGATTACTGAGAAATGAAAGCTGCTGCCCTCACTGTGCACCTGATCAAGCGCCGGCAGACTGTCTGTTCTTCTGTGTGATTCACATACATATTCTGTCAGTACAATTGGGCTTTGATGACTAGAGCATGATCAAACTCCTCAAAAAGATGAATTAAAATCAAATGGACTAAAAACTAGACTGAAAACACTAAAGTACATAATCTTCCATGTCAGATGATAGATGGTCTGCACCCAATTCCGTCCGCCTACTCCTTCTCTATATTGTGTTTACATCGAAAGGGTTATTTCATCTAAAAATGAATATCCAGACATTGTTTATACTTCCCGATTTAGTCCTAAATCTGTACAACCTGAATGCTTCAAATAGGATCCGTAAAAGTATTATACAATTGTCTATTTCGCTCATGCATATATATTCCAAGTCTTCCAAAGCATGAGGAAAGATATGTGCGAAGAACGCATTGAAATTTAAGATACTATTCATTCATAATCTTCCACTCCAATGACCTGTTAACTTCTAAATCAGATCACTGATTCAGGGAGTTTAACTTCACAAATATATCCATATGATTCAAGAATCAATCACTCGCATATATGAACCAGATCATCCGATTCACTGAAAAGATACAACTCAAAAAACTTTTATTCTCTTTCTCACCCAAAGATTGAAATTTCGCATACTTTTTGAAGGTTAAAAGTTCTATTTATTATAATTGCATCATAAAATTCCCCTTTTGTGTTTTGTGGAAGACAAAACACAAAGCGCATAAGAAAGCAAGCTACTTATTTTAATAATTCAGTCAAAGCTGAACATTTTGAAATAGTTTTTACCACATTGGTTGAACAGAACAATACATGCACCAGTCTGCAATTTGAGGTGCAGGAGATGTGAAGAAAGTCAGCTGTGGTTACTGTGGAGAAAAAAAAAAAAAATCACAATCACAAATGGCATGCACTAACACATCTCAGATTCAAGTTTTAGCACAATTTATTACATTACAGACCTGTAATTGTCAAAGATTGGTTAGTCTGATTTGTTAGGTTTATTCAAAAAATACTGTAGGACAGCATTCCAACTGCATCAGCAGAAAAGTACAGAAAACGTCAACAGCACTGAACTTCATGCAAATATACGATTCCACTATTCTTTATATAAATGGAAGCATTTTTGTAGAAGAACTTTGAATCCCAGCCGTAGCTGGGGTGCAAAGTACAACAGAGTCAGACAATGAGAATGAAGGAATTGCTTTTTCTCCCAAGATTATGTGTGTGTGTGTGTGTGTGTGGCGCAGGTGAATTCTTCTGATCCTACGGTTGCTGACTCACGGGGTTGTTTCATCAGTGTCTGAGCGCTCCATAATGGTGGAGCTGCAGGAGTGATGGGCTCAGAAACTGAACACACAACAGTGAGAGACGAGAGACAGACAGGCGGAGAGAAATGCACTGCAGGACGGCACAGCAGTGAAGAAACAGATATTTAGGAAAAAATAGAAACTAGAAAATTGAGACAAATATAAAAAGAGATAGAGTGAGAAAAAAATGAAACGGCACTGAAACAAAGGACGGATTTACAGTACCAGCTATTCCATCAAATGTGTCTCTGGAAAGATTTTTTTGGGACTGTAACAATTAACAATGAACCGATACAAATTTCCACTCAATAATTTAATAGCTTGGCATGATTAAAAAAAGTGTAATCCTTAGAAAAAGTTCTTAATTGCATTATAAGATTTTATTTAATGTCATATGATGCGATTTCAAGTTTTCCTTTCTCTTTGGAGTGTTACAAGCTGTTAGTGCATAGAAAAGATCCCTGAAGTTGCAAGGACTCAAAACCAGAGAGATAGCCTTTATAAAATGCATGACTTGTCCAGACCCCCCTCATTTACGGCTCATTTAAACACACCCTCGCAGAGTGGGATTATTTTCATAACACCACACAAATGTTTACGCAAGGAAAGAAGGCGGAGCTATTATCCTCGCTGTAGTGTTGTTGCCGGGGCCATGTTCTGGAGACGCTGTGTTTCATTGTGAAAGTATGTGCATCCTTGATCATAGAGTAAAAATGATAGCATTCACTTACTGTAGCTGCTTCTATCAAAACTGTATATGAAAGTTTAACTGATGTGTTTCAAGGGTGTAAAGTACCTAATAATACTGTTTAACTTCTTCCAATGGATTATTATTTGTCTGAGAGCTTCATGCTGGTATTAAAGAGCAGAAATCGAGTGATGCTCTGGAGTCATTCATGAGAGGTATATTTTTTTACGCATGCTTGAGATTCAAGGCAGGTTCTATCACCTAACTGAAAAATGTGATCTTCAAAGATGATATTCCACAGGTTGTACATGTGCAGGATACCTATTAAAGGTAAAGTGTGTGATTTCTGCATCACTGGAGGCACCACACAGAATTGCTAATATAAATTCATTTTTATATCTTTCTGAGGAAAAAGGCAGTGGCAATTGGATTCGATTGTGTAGGTCACTGATGTTTTGTCAATCCATTGCTAAGGAATTGTTACTAGGATCACTATTTAGAGCGGTTACTATAGTATTTGAGGAGCATGTTAAAGTCTTGGCATCAGGCCTTGTACTAAACTCATGCCATTGGTGCAGCATGTTGGGCTAAAGCCACAGCATTATAGCCTTCAGGAAATCAATATAAAAAAGTTCTTAAACAAAGAATTAATATCCTTGTCTTTAAGGTTAAATTCAACGCCAGAAAACAAAGAGTTCACATCCATCCCAATAAACCAGCAGTAAAGACGACATCTTCATGACATGTCATAATTGTGCTATTTATTAGTGCACAGGACTCATTAAAGGTCTCATTAAAAGGAAAAAAAGCTCTTTCTTGAGCTACAAATGTAACATTTTGAAGAATGGCATTATTAGAATGGGGAGAGCATAGATTAAAAACGTCAAACGCCTCTTGCTTTTCTCAGCGTGAGGCGGTCTGCCATTACTAAATTAGCTCTAAATGAGGGTTTGGTTTCAGAGACGGCAGCCGTTCCGCTGCGTCTTTGCTAATCCCCCATTATGCTGGCTAACTTTTATCATCCACCATCCCTAATTACTCTCAGATTGTGTAATTACCAGGAGACTGTTAATTAAAACCCAGAATGCCATAATGAAGGACCCCAAGAAGAAATAATTGATTGAATAAGAGGGTCTTGAAAGGAAAGGATGCTGAACCCCAACCTAGCAAGACTACTCACAGGAAGGTCTCTAATCAACATGGAGAACGTCACAGTGGAAAGGAATACATTTAACACAGCTGTACATCTACCTGAATATACGTGTAGCATATATATTCTTTGTGTTCACCAAATATAACCAACCAAGGCTCATTGGAAAATCGTTAAACGTTAATGCTCTATTAAGTTTGAAAGCATACCATCTATGCTAAACCGCACCAATAGTGTTAACAAAAGCAACCATGGGATAAAAAGACATTTTCTGAAGCAACCATGCCACTTAATCTAATGTGTTTTTCAATGTCACTCATGTCTAACAAGTATTTACTCGAACGCTCTGAACTGCGACTGCAATGATTTACAGGGTGCACTACCAAGCAAGTTTATTACAACAAAAAAAGTATGCATCTGGACATGGTTATGGGATGCAAACATTAAAATGTGTCAGTTTTTAGTCAAGCAAGTACTCTAACTGCAAAGCTAAAGCTATATTACACAACTACAGTAGTTGGTGGATTAAACTGACCGTAAATCTTCTTGCTAGGCCACATGAAGTGCATAATATGTCACAGGATGATGCTTATGTCACGCTGTTCCAAAACAGACATAAATTAGCTTTTGTCTGACCATTAGCACATCTACAGGAGTGTTGCTAATTGCATTGCTAAGGGTGGAAATACATGACTACTCGTGGCAGCTGTGAACCCATCTGATGCATGTCCAGTTATGAAGCACAATATTCATCTCTCAAATGAAGAACATCAGAGTGAAGAAATCAATGAATGGGATAATTAGCTAAACACTGAGGGCGCACTGTGGAAGTCAACAGACACTCAACACGCAGCCCGTGGGCCGCATCTGGCCCGTCTGCTTTTATTCTCGGCCCCCCACATGTCTTTATGAATGTATATTTGTTATAATTAGCTCCCAAATGTCATGTTAAAATTAAGCAGTGCACTTTTAATTCCGTGTCTAATGCAATACAGTTGTAACTGGGTTGGAGAGCTCATCAGTCAAACATTATCACATTTTGGATCTTGATTGATGATGCCAGTGGAGAAAAGGACTAAAATACGCTTTAGTCATGAAAAGGTCCTCACTTGCTTTTGACGTAATTTACTAGCACCCTTCGTGGATGACACATTCATGCACAATGCAGCTTTTCTGACTGATGTAAAATGCCAAACAAATTCATTTAATCTGAAAGCTGAAGGCTAAGAAAAGCTTACGCGATGATGCTGAATAATGTGACCACATTTGAAATGAAACTGGCCCTGTTTGCACAGCAGAAGAAAACAGAAATCTGACAAACAATAGCAATATAATAAATAAAAAAACTTTTTTTAAATAAAAAGTGGCGATGCACCAACATAATTTCACTGAAAACTGACATTTAGCTATTTAATTGACATGTATTTAATTATGGACAATTCAGTTGCATATAAACAGTTAAATTGCACAGTGTAGTTTTATTTCAAACTTTTTAAGGATATCATTGTCTGATTCATTTTTGAAAAATAAACATTTGACCATTTGAAAGCTCAGGCTTTATATCGCAATTATTGGATGGGAGATGCACTATAAATAATAGTGATGTTTTCTTAATGCATCAACACAAAAAACAGCATAGACTAAAAGAATGTGGTTTTATCAAAATGAAGATCTAGTAATAACTAGAAACTGATATTGTCAATTGAAGTGTTAATGATGTGTTGCTGAAATTCCAGTGCACCACTGCAAAATGGAAAATAAAATGGTAAAAAAAAAAGGAAAACATATAGGATCTGTAAGCATTATATATAAATTAAACACCCATTGCTTCTTGTGTGGAATAAATGTGGCCCTTTTGGCTTCTAATTAAATGGTCTGAATACAAACATACTTCCTGTGTCACTAAACAGTGTTAATTAAAAAACGTGAAATATGCATTGTCTCCACAGTCTCTCATCTCTCTTTTAAGCTTTGGTAGCTTCAAGCTATGACTTGTTTACAATCTGTTCCATGCAAATATATATATATATATATATATATATACAAAATGGTATACTTATTTAGCAGAGGCAGGTGCAGGATCAAAACGAACACGTCTGTATGCATGTGTATCTCTGACAATTTACATTTTAGCATGTTTATAAAGCAGAGCAAATGTTTAGATCCATGTGTTTGCTCTACTGTTTGATGAGTCAGGATTGCACACACACTCCGCACACTTCAACAACAGCCACTGAACGTCCTCCATCAAAGTGACTGTTCTAGATCTCCACACACACACAACAAAGCTTTGCCCATGAGAATCCCATCAATTATTTAGCAGCACAGGCCGGCAGCACAATAAAAGCGGAATATTCTCCACTGATTGTATCCAGGAAGAGGATACGCTAGAGGGATCTGGTTTTTACAAGCTCGTTTGTGTCCACTAGCAGAGCGAGCCATCAAAGCGTTGTTAATCAGATCCATACTGCCCTCCTCAGGTTGGTATTTATAACAGCACGATACTAACTGCAGCATTAAGGTGGGAAATTGTCTCCGAGGTCTCAAACGTGGGATGCTGCACTGATTTCGAGAAAGCATTTGGCTGTACGAGCACCCTGTTGGCTAGCTGTCACCAAATGCTGATAACAAAGGACAAAATTTGGGCGTGGAAGCAACCAACGTGCCATAAAATTAGCCTGTGATACAAAGCAGTTGTTGACTCAACCTCATGTATACAGCACAAATACTGTCGCTGCATCATTGTCAGCTGAATGAATATTCTGGTCAGTGGTGGAGACAAATACAGCTGCTTTCAGACTCTCCTCCTGTGGGGAAATGAAAAACTGGTGAGGAGAAAAATAGACAGATATATTAATAATGAGGATGGGAAGTAAAGTCACAGGTTTGCAAGCAAACTAACATGAGCATAACATTCACAACGAAAATAAGTGTGAGTGCATTCGCTTATACAATATGTTTAAGCATGTATTTAAGGTAAATTATTAATTAGTCGTATCATGGTTTCCAAAGAATGATTAATCATTATTTAGTTTATTTTAAAATATTTTTTTTTGAAAAATATATAAATAAATATCTCCAAGACAGCATTTATTTGATCAAAAGTATAATTATTGCTCCAGACTCCTTATTTATGTATTTGTATACGTATGTATTTATTTGTTTGCTAATTTATTTATTTATATTATTTTTTTAACTAGAATTTTTTGATGAATAGAAAGCTTTTATTTCAAACTGAAATCTTTTGCAACATTACATATCTTTACTGTCACTTTTCATCAATTTGATGTGTCCTTGATTTTATTATTTATTTATTTTTTCCTTTCTTTTTTATGGTAATCGTTTGAACAACAGTGTTATTTAGCAGCTCTAATGTTTACACTGAAATGTCATAGCAATGATGATTTGGTTTTTTTTTTTGCTTTGTTTTGTTTTTTTTAATTACAACAAAATTAAACACATCAAAAGACAAAAAGGTGTTTAATAATCAGTAAAATGCAATGCCATATTATGTAAACTGTCTAGAAATGTGAACACAAGGCAGAGTATTCAACTGTTTATGACTGACCTTTGAAGAAACTTTACATAATTTTTCGTATTTCATTTTATACAAAAGTTTAAATGCATTAAGTTGCATTAGGATTATTTCTTTCAATTTGGCAATCCAGTCACAATGCAACAAATCAATAATTATACCAGAATTTGATATACAATATAATAATATGTTTTAATATGCAAAATAATTTCACATTGGTTGTTGTTTCATACAGTGGCATCAAAAGCTTAATGCTCTGTTATCTTTTTAAAAAGCATACCGCCTACACTAAACCCTTTAAATCTAATCAATAGTGTTAACAAAAGCAACCATGACAAAAAAAACACATTGATTGTAGCAACTATGTCACTTTATGCTCATGCCTATCAAACTTTTACTTGAATGCTCCACACTGCCACTGCAACGCTTTACCGGGTGCGCTACCGAGCAAGTTTACTTGGTTATGTTATGCAAACATCTAAATATGTTAGTTTACAAATAGTAAAAGAGCAATGAAGTCATAAACTAGTCTTGTGGAAGGAATTGTGTGAAAATAAGTCTTTATTAAATAATAATCTGGCTCTGTAATTATAATTATACTGTAGTGTTTTACTGCAAATGGTGCTTATTTCAGTTGAAAATTGCAGTGAATTGTATGTATAAGATTTTGCAAAAATATTTTTAAAAAAAATATGTTGCAAATATCTCATATTGTAGCTCAGTTATTATAAACAATGTAATACAGCAAACAAATGTAATATATATATATATATATATATATGTATTTATATTTATATTTTGTTATATATTTTTGCATTTTTGCATAACAGACCTAATATAATACATATATTTATATATATATATATATATATATATATATATATATATTTGTAAGGGAAAATAAGCAATAATGAGAGCCTCTGCATGGCACTATTTGGCAAGTAACTGC
>JAUMHP010000073.1:18385995-18400377 GCA_032361065.1 Enteromius trimaculatus | reverse complement strand
ATATATAATTTGCAATTTCATTTAGACCAACAAAGACCAGCAAGTGGGTGGGTAATATGCTAATGTTTTTATTTTAACGGCTTGGGAAAACCATTAATTTCAATGAATCAACGTCGACTCATTCTTTTGAGAGACAAAAACTTTATACAAGGTGCACTTTCAGATTTAAAGGTTTGCAGGATGTTTTCATTCACTTAGAGCTGTTACACACCGCATAAAAGATTTTCAAATATCCATAATACGGGGAGTTTAAATGCAGCAAGGCTGCTAACTTGACTAAGTTTTAGCATTATCGTCACATATTTGGAGGCCAAAGCTGCAGGAGTGACTCGAAAAACAAGCTGAGGACAGTGCTTTGTTCTCTTGGAGGTGAGGTAGGAGCGAGAGCTGGTGAATTAACCTATCACTCTCCTGTTATCGGCTCAATCGCTGCTAATCTCTGTGCCAACAAACCACAGTCATCAAAGTCCAAGTGCCACCGGTCGATATGTCAGGAGACGGCCGAAGCAATCGCGATCTGTATATCTGAGTGTGAATTCACACCACACTTCAGTCAGAAAGTCTGTACAATTACACTTCCTTGAAACAAGGCTCATTTTAGCTGAATTCTAGAACTGGAGAAAAAATCTTAGCTGAAAAAGCTCACTGGATATAAAAGGGTTAGTTTTTTTTTTTTTTTTTTTAAAGTTAGGATCAATTATTGAACAGGGGGTTCGAAAATTAATTTTATTAATTATTAATTTTATTAATAATATATTCTGTAATATATACTGTATTTTACAATATAATGTATCATATAGTACTTCATACAACTATTTTAATGATATTAAAGTTTTCTTGTATAGAATATTATTAATAATATAATAGAAAGGTTTGTTATAAAATGTTGGTATAAACGTTTTTATATGTTTATGTATGTAAGTATAATTAAATAATGCTATTATAATTTAAACATTTTAAAATGCCTTTTAAAATATGTTTTGTTTTTAAGCTAGGCCCAATTATTGAGAGGTAAAAAATTTATTAACTTAATGTTGATTCTTTTTCATTCAATCATGGAAAGGAGCTGTCGTTTTTATCATATTGATTATTATATTTATTTGTTTGGCCAGTGTCATTTTTGGTTTTGGTATCTTTGCTGTTGTAAGACTTTTGAAAGGATTGAACCCAACTGGCAAAGTGATATGGACCTGTAACGCAGTCAAAGAGCTGAGTGGAGCTACGTAAGCCATGCGTTTTCCTCAAAATAATTGCACACCTTAGAACGTTCATCAGATGACCGCTGGTTAGGAAGCTAATCATCTTGATAGATGGACAGGATTGTAAATTAGCAGTCATGATTAATAGCACAAGCATTAACAAATCACATCAGTGCTCTCTAAACAGGTCTGATAAAGACTCTCGCGACAGTTTCTCAGTCATTTTCCGCTCCCTGCGGTCCTAATTAATTGCCAACAGAACAAAGTATACAGTATCTGATAATTTTTTCTTTTGCACACACAACCCTGCCGGTCAATCTCAATTTTTATCACTTCCTTCTTTAGTCTGACACGAGGAAGTTACAGAAACAGAGACAGCCTCTCAGCATGAAAATTGTGCATTAACAGAGACTAAAGCGCTAAAAAGGAGGAGGGAGATTCTGTGAAACTTTATTCTTCCGGGCGTCCACTGGAGTCCCACGGGCCACGGGCGACTGGACTGCAGATGCTCGGGCATTAATGAGGCCGGATCCTTCATGCGATGGAGATCATGGGCTGCAGTTTAGTTTTCCAAGCTTGATTCTCAGCAGCGTCAAGGACATTGACCCATTTTCATCAAAAAGAAAAGAAATTAATAGGTTTTCTATTCTGTGTTGTCATTTCTTCCCTTACAGCAAAGCCGTCATCTATCAGATATCTTAATAAATGAGGATATTCATCCAGTAATGGCCAACTGGATTTCAGAGTGCTTTCAGAGAGGTAATTTAAGTCAATGTCAAGCTAAATTGCCTGATGACTCAATATTTGTTCAGAAGTCTGTGTTGTTAAAGACTCGTGATTCAAGTTCAAGAAATTTTGCTGATCTTTTTTTTTTTTTTTAGAGTATATCAGCATAATTAGCACAAAGGTCATTACAACAGGGTTCCCACACCTGGCTCATGCATTTTGCCAAATATGAGCATATTCATATAAACTATTTTCACTCAGAAACTGCTTATGAATTTCAAAAATAGTTACAAAGAACCAAAGTAGCATTCAATTAAGCATTACATTTAAAATAGAAGATTATTATTTGTAAAACATACTCTAATAATTTATTTACCTCGTTTTAAAGTGCGCCTATTATGCCTTTTCAAATATGACCTTTCATGCAGTGTGTGATGTAGCTGTATGTGAGCATAAACTATCTGCAAATTTGTTACGCTGACAGTGCACGATAAATAAAGTTATTGTCTATCAAAAAAAAAGAGTCGGCTCACATTCGCCTAAACAAGTCGGCAGATTCAATTCGAATCTTAGAAGATGGATCAGAGCCCAGTTTATTTGGACCGGCTTGCTCCTCTGAACTTCTACCTGTAAGTATGATTAAACATTGATGATTGTATTTTCTAGCGATCGTTTAATATACGTATTTGTGTACGTTATGTTGTGTAACAACCCTGCACATGTCTTGGTAACCGACTAACTTGCGTTTCTGTAGTTCTGTTGTTCAGCTGTGGGCCTAATGTAGTCTAATACTGTTACTGATGCAGCTTGACTGTCTGTCAATCCTATTAGTTCAAGTAATGATAAACAATGTTTATCGCAGTGTTATGCATTATACAATGCTGAAGTTCACAAAGTAGAGGTGTGCCCGATTCACTTACAAAAGCAAATTGCGAGCACTTTCCAAGGTAGTCCTTGCTAACTACAGTAGTTGACGTATTCTCTCAGGAAACATCCCTAGTAATGTCAGAAAGTGTAGTTTTGGTACAAACTCTGTGGAGCGCTTTGGTAGCAGTAGACCAATCATAAAGGACTGCACCATCTGACCAATCACAGCAGTAAGGCCTCACAGAGGGGCGGGGTTTAGACAGACTGATTCTTCGAACTGCTTGACACGAGTCGTTTACGAATCATTTAGAAATGGGGTAAAAATAAATCTATTTTTGGAGAAAACTAAAGTGTTTTTTGACCTTGCATACATGTAAACCTGTTTTAAGAGACTCATAAAATAATATTAGCCACCTTTAAAATGGCTTAATAAGGGCACTTTAAAAACGACTCATTCAAAAATAGTCAACATTTTCTTTTAAGAGACAATAAAAATTTATAAAAATGAACCGACATGTCCAAATTCTAGAATTTTTGACTGATTTGAATCATCCAAACGAATCACTAGAATGAATCATACTACCGAATCGTTACTTGTTGTACATTATAAGTATATATCCTTCTCATCTTCCTCCAATGGCTACTTGATCGGCTTTCTGCTCATTTTAAGCTCACACAAACATGAAACGCTGGCTTCTGTGCGGCGTTTATTATTTCAGATCTCACCGCTTATTCACAGGAGAAATATTGCGCTCGCGTACAACATTAATAGCTGCACTCCATTTCAGGTGCTGAATATTTCATGGCCCGCAATATAGGAAACTGTCCTGGTTAAAAATCAGCACGCACCTGTAAAATGAGAGGTGGGAGCCAGATCTCAACTCATATACTGTAATCTGATTCATAATTCATGGATGTAGTTCCCTCCACACTCCCGAGATAGGAGACACCTGTCAAGGCTGTGACTTTATGGATATGAAATGTATTTTATGGTTATAATGAAATGTATGTGAAATTATTTATGTCGCTATTTGTATCCGCTAATGCAGGTTTTATGCTAACAGCAAGCTTGATTTAATCAGAAAACTGACCTGGATTATTTGTTTTTGTAAAAATATATCATATGTGATCGCTCCTTTGAACTATTCATTTATATTTTAATAAACTAAAAGAGCACATTTGTATTTCACAGCAGTACATTGTGAGTCAGCTTTCTTTTATATTAGTATTCTCATAATACAAATATATCATGCAATTTCACTAAGATGCTTGAAAAAAAGATGTTGATTAGGAAAAATTATTATCATTATAATTAATTTATAATAAATAAACGTGTGTGTGTACAGTATATACATACAGCGCTGTGACTTTTTTCACAATTTTTTTATTTTCTTTTCACAAAAAAAGAAAATATAATAATATTTGTAGGCCAACTTTTTTTCCGACAATTAAGCTTGTTTATTTACCTCACAACATGTGGTATAAAATATAATTATAATTACTATAATGGAAGAAATGGCATATTTCACTTGCAGTATGATAAATCTTTAATTAATCTGAGATGAAGATGTGTTCATTCGTGATGAATTCGTCCAGGTAAAATGCACACTGGGCATTTCTATAAGCGATTTAGCCGGATGCTGTATAGGAAGCCCATTATGTTGTTGTTGACAGGATGCACTCTCCATGTAGGTTTTATCCCTAACAGTGCGTTCTATTGATGGGAAAACAGTCAGAGCTGTTCAGAGGGATTCTCTTCCCCAGAAATCGAATGAGTGTGTTGTTCATATTGGAGCGATACACATCTGAGAGGTCACAAAGTCCTCAAGTTCATTGGACAACAGAGGGACACCGTTAGCTGTTAACCGGTGCTCACAAAAAACAGCAGACGTTGAGTTGTGTTATCCTCATAGAAGAGCTCAGGTGCTGCTCACAGCTGCCTAAAACAAGAGTGGCAAGTAGAATGTATTCAATGAGCACTTGACAAGCACAAGCGATGTAAGAAATGAGATTGAGAACAATAAAAGGGGGGTATGTCAAGACGCTTTCCGTAACGGCATTTCAAGGAAATAAAAGAGGTCAGAAGTTGAAATCCCAGACGAAGACAGGTGGAACATTGAGAAACTTTCCGCGAGGTGCATTTCACGATGAGACGGGACAGGAACGTGAGGTGAGGTTAAACAAAATCTGCGAAGGCATATCAAAGGGATCCCTGCGCTACACATTTGTTCAGTCTCGCCAAATGACACACTTGATTTTTTATTTTATTTTTTTTAAGTTGCACTCCTATCTAAAAGGCCAGCAAAGTGTTTAAGGGACCAGAACTGAAACGTTCGACTATTACCCGCTCTGTTGGACTCGGCGTGGCTTTCAACAGCTTTCCGCTCCTGTAGGGGGTCCCGTTTCTGCCTGTCAGAAACTCTGAATAATGCCTATTTTCACTCTGTCACATTCAGTCGCTTTTTCTGTGTACCTTTCTGGGAACCATTTATTCTTTTCATTGATTTGCTTACTAAAAAAAGGTCTTAAAATGTGATTCAAATAATGGCTTCTTGCTTTAAAATTTGTGAAAGGGGCAAAAGAACGCTTTCATTCAAAAACAAGTCAAAAGTTAATGAGGAGCTTGTACATTGACATGAGCACTAACTATAAGGCTGGGCGTTAAAATGCAATATCTTTATGCTCATAAATATCAGAGAAACTGCAATATGGCTACATAAACACAGCAATAAAGTGTTGGCCTTTTGGAAATAAATTTTGATTAAACACTCTGAAATTGTGTGAACTTAAAATGTAATGATTGGACAGTCCTTTAGCACAAAAAGCAGTCATACCTGAAAGAGAATGAATGCGTCTATCAAACAAAGCAGTTATTATGAAGTGCAATATAAAAATAAATTAAAAGTAGTATTTATAATACATTCCTACAAGCAGTACAGCTGACTCTCATAGGCAAAATGGATCAAAGAGAAAATAAATAAATAAATAAAAAATATAAGACAAGAATAAAAACAAAACATGAGGAGCAAATATAAGATTAAATATTAATTGTTTTCCTAGAATCCTGCATTTATTAGTCTTACCCAACATTTTTTCAGGCATTCTTTCATGTTTAAAACAAGGCAAATCAATATGTCAATTGAAATAAATCTTTTTAAGCGAGATGGACATAAGCAGACATTATATTTATAAAGTTTTAGTTTTGTACACCCCCTTGCCACAATAAGAGCTACTTTCTTACATTAGAGCAAAAACTATACACATATATATATATACATATCAGATTAAATGGATATCAATTGGATATTGGATACATTTGCCTAAACACTGTAGACAGTCGATGCTAAAGGTCAAGATTTGAAAACAAATGCACATAAGTGCAATGTGAACAAAAACATTTATGTAATATGGGGACAGCCCTTTAGGCTCTATTCTAAACCATATGAGTTGACTACATAGACTGTTACTTCTAAGGCAACATTCTGACCAAAATGGAATTTCCTCAGAGGCTGATTTGAAACGCTCTGCATGTGTAAAAAAAAGCACACAAGAGACCCCTCTAATGCTCACAGATACGTATGTCATTGCTAAGCTAATGATGCAATGCACTCATGAGCACAAAATTGCATAGCACACAAATATTAATTAAGTACTCCGTTTTAATCAGATTGAGCAATTTAGCATTTATCTCCATTAATTCTGGGATTGCATTATCTATAAAGGCCAAACACAACTGGGTCAAAATGTAGAACGCAACATAGCTTCTGTATGATGTCTAAAAATGCTGCTCATGTAGGGAGCTCACTAGAGTTTGGAACAAGGCCGTAGAGACTTGTTAACATTATCACACAGACATGAACAGCAGACCTTGGAAGGACATGGGGAGAGAGCGAAGTAACCCAGGAGTGTTTTTTTGATGTGAAAGCCCTTTGGAATACTTCCAGATAACCAAAGCACTCACATACAAACCCAGAAAGATATGTGTCTTCGTCTTAAAGGGCTCATAATCTCTGGCTCACTGCGGTATCAGTGTGTACAAGTGGCTGAGAGTCAGAGATGCACAGCTTTAAGATTACTAGTCTAAAGAAGCCAGAGGAAGTGCTGTATGCTTTAGAGAGAACATCGGAGATAACGCTGTCAAAGCTTCAACATGTCTACAGTGCACTGCAAAAGAGATATTAACATTTTAAAATAACTTTTATTAGTATTAGTGATCATATATAAAATTTGATTTCATTCAAACCATATAAATACTATATCAAAATACTATATCAAAACATATAATACTATATCACTGTTAACAACAACTAAAATAACACTTAACTATACATATTAGGACTCAAAATCACAAAATGTATGCAAAAAAAGGCAAAACATAATATGCTGCTTGTCAAACCGGTGGTGAATGTGAATGATTGCTCGCCGCTGCATTTCTTTTTAATGGCAATTGACTTTTGATTAGGCCATTCAAAAAAGCACCCCTCTCTGAGGTGTAACATAGCAGTCTCACAGCATCCAGCATCCAATGGCGCTGCCAGGCAACAATAAAACCCCGAAACTCTCTGTTCACACATTATTCCTTTCTCAAACATGCACATACAGTGAGTCAAGCTCTCACGTGCTGTGCCAGCCCACATGGCATGGCCTTTTCCTGGCATCTCACCCAGGCTGAATTAGGCCTCTTAATTAAAATCTCTCAGCAGTGGCTCCAAGCGCTCTGAGTTCTCAGCTGGAGGGCCATGATCTAAACCAGTGGCTCTCGACTGGTGGGTTGCTGGTTTTCTAGTGTTAAACAATGCAAGATGCAGCTAACCATTTAATCATGTGTACTTAGGAGGACAAGCTTTTCAACTTTTAACAAGAGCTGAAAAGGATTGCCAGCGAATCTAATCAACCATTCATAAAACTACACTCTAAAAAAGGCTGGATTGCTTCAACCCAATTTTGGGTAAAATATGGACTAAGGTTAAACATTTCATTTAAAAATTCAACCCAGCAGTTGAGTTGAAACAACCTAGCATGTACTCAAACTAACCAAGCCAGTTTTGTGATGTCCTCAAAAACCATCAGCAAAATGGCTTGTTTGACTTGAAGCTGCTCATCAGCATCAGACCGACTGATCCTTTCATGTCATACACTAATGGGTCCTTTTAAATTACCAGCCCTAGTAAAAATATTTAAAGGGATGGTTCACCCAAAATTGATGTTTATCTGCTTACCCCCAGGGCATCCAAGATTAGGGTGATTTTGCTTCTTCAGTTGAACCCGAACAAAGTTTTTTTACTCAAACCGTTGCAGTCTGTCAGTCAAAAAAACATACACAGAAGAAACACAATGAAACCCTGCAGTTCGTGGAGATACACCGAGGTGATGCGAAACAATCGGTCTGTGGAGAAAAAAAAAGTAAATAATTTTCTTTTTACCTCTTATACACCACAATCTCTGACGCCACAGCTCATTCACAACATATGGCGCGAGACGCATCAATGTGCTCTGGCACATAGATGTCTATATATACTAGATGTCTCATTAGTGACTGTTTCTACAGCCGCGATATGTAAGGATCTACGTCTATATCTATGTGTATATATCTATGTGCCAGGGCAAGTTGAGGCATCACACACTGGATGTTGTGAATGAGCAGAGGACAGTAAGAGATTGTGGCATATAAGAGGTACATAATATAAATACTGCTCAGTTTTTTTTGCCCAGACAGACCTTTTTGAGTGAACTATTCCTTTAAGGAACACTTGAAACACAGACACTATAATTTAGGCTGGTAAAAAATGATTTTTTTTTTCAACTTAGAGGATGAAACCAGGGTTACAAGTGGGATTTAAAGGTCCTGAAACAATTCATTAATCTTTGCCACCTATATGACAAAACAAACAATAGAAAGTGGATCTTCTGAAACACTTATAAACAGCCTTCCAATAAGCAGTCTAGTTCCATAGCTAATTAGTGTTTGAACGAATCGGTTGAATGAATGATTCATTCACAAGAACAGTTTTATGCTCGGTTCTTGGATGATTCAGTGTGTTTAAACAAATCTGTTAAATTAATAAATCAAAGAATCACTCATAACGAGTTGTTTCAGTTCTGAATGAATCAATGTTAGACGATAGAAGATTATCACTTATCACCACCTACAGTCTTTTTAACCCACAAAACTAGTCATGGAACAATCCAATAGCATCTGTTGTAGGCTATAAAACAAGATAAATAAACTTCAATGTTTTAATGACATGCTTGTCCACTCCAACAAACAAATACTTACACTTGATGTTCAGTATGAAATCTACAAATGTCATACTGTACTCTACCTGCCTCTGAAACAACTCTCATACCAAACAGATGAAAGAGTTTTGAGGGTAAACCATCTGTGGTTATTTATAATTGAGTGAGAGGTGAAAGTGGTGTGGAGGTGAGAATGATCAAAGGCTTTTGTGCACGATTGCAGGAGTTGCGCTACGAAACGTCCGTACTTTAGTCAATAGCACTTTACGAGTGAAAGCGAATCGATGAGCCACAGAGGTAATGCAATGCAAGGCCCTTTCCTGAGAAGATGGACAGATGACTGAAAGAGTAAAGCACACGGCCTTCATGCGGTAAGAGCTGTGGCGCAGAGAGAAATGTACATGCATAGGAGTGTATTAAATAGAGAAGGTGGTGCAGATGGATGATATTCAAGGTTTGACTTTGAGAGCGCTGTATGGAATCCACTTCATGCTGAAGTATAAGATGACAGGAAAACAGCTCAGGTTGTATATGTGCTGTGTGTAATAGCGAGAGGGTATTGAAATCAAGATGCTAAAAAGGCATTGCAAATTGATGTTTGAAAAAAAAAAAAAAACATGTAATGTGATGTGCATTTTTAAGAGAAACATGGTATCTGACTGGAAAAAAAAATGTAAGGTGGAACTGAATTTTATCCAAAAGGAACTGATCTGAATATGAAATTGGATGTTAAGTAGAATTAGACAGACCAGAAAGAATGTTTGCTAGCTATTTGTATTTTTTATTGTAAAGAATTCAATAAATTAATTTGATTTAATTTAAACGGTTTTAAGGAAATTAAGAAAAAGAAATAAGCATAAGGATAGGAATTTTCTGTAATCTTTTCAGTTTTTATTTATGTTTTATCTATGTTATATATGTTATAAAAATATCCATACATTCCTAAAGCTAACACATGGATAAATGCTTTTGGTCACATTCAGTTATTAAACTGGCTACATGAATTTAGAAAATAACTATATTTTCAACTAAATTTGTCAAAAATAAAAATATATTCTTATATTAAATGTTTAGATACTCACATGGTGTCATGAGATCTGTAACTGATTTTTTGTCAGATACTGAGGAGGGAGGGAGAATCATTTCTAGAATCATTTTCATTGGAGGGCCCTAAATGTCTAGTGTGGTTACAGCTCTGCTATTGGTTAACATTAATGGCCTATGCAATCTAATCTTATTTAACGTTGTCAAAACATTGGCAATGACCTTTACAAAGAAACACTCAGCACCTGTGCAAGCACCTATAAACTTAACATGTAATACATGCACATGACGTTTTATCATTTTTGATAAAACTTGCAAATCTTTTTTTTTTTTTTTTTAGTTTTAAAAAATGCATTTTTAGGCCCCAAAACCAGCTGTTGTGTAAATGAAATCAAAACCTATTTGATGTAAACAGCCCATGATACCAATGGAAAAGTGGGCAGATCATGTCATAGAATTCTGTTTGTAAAGCCAAACAATTTGGTGTTAGAATAGCATTCGCAATACGACTGGTAATTTGCAGTAAGCTGCAAACAAGGTTGATTCTGATTTCATGTTGACTATACAGTAAAGCAATCTTAACTGTATGTAATGGTGTGTTCACAATGGTTTTTGGTACAATCTCAAGTTCAAATAACATAGCAGTTTGGTATGAAAGTAGTGAGTACAGTAGCATGACAGTTGACAGTCAAAGTTTTGGCTGTTGACTGAGTTTTTTTTTTTTTGCATCGTCAGGTTTGTACCCTTCAAAGCAGGCCACAAGACGAACCCTACAAGTGCAGGTGATTAATGACACCTTTTAATTTTCACCATTCATGTTATCCCTAACCAAACATTGGCATTACATGCACTAAAAATGTCAGCAGTGACCCTTTACTAAACAGCTCTGTGTATGTTCCAGAAGGGCACTCAAAAGTGGCCCCTGAACGAAATTGATTTCATCCCTGAGAAGCACTGGAAAGGAAAGGAACGAGTGCAGAAAGAAGAGTCCTTTAGAGCCAACGTCGCAGAACGCCTGAGCAGCAAAAAGTGGCGGACGGCTTGTAGATTCAATTAACTGGACTGAATTAAACTTTGCCTTTTTGTTACTACAGAACCTTCTTCCGATGCCCCTGGAGTTTTTAATTAGATTTCCACTCTCCTTCAGGCCTCTTATAGTGAACTGCTTTCTGATGGATTTTGGATGGAAGAGGCGGGTGGGAGTTCTGTCAAGAGCCCTACACTCTCCAAAACTGCCAATCAAAGCCACACATAACCAGACCGTTCAGAAGTGCTACATGAGTGTTAAAAATTGGAGAAGGACATCCAATGTGGGACAATTTCAAGTATTCCAAACTACATTTTTTTAAAGAAAACGAAAACCTCTAGCTTACAAGTCCAAGTCACAAAAGTCCACTTCCAAGTCTCTGTGATATTCTGGTCTGTGGAGATGGCTTGAACATGTGAGAAAAGAAAACGAGTTAGTGGCACAGCACTCAATTGACGTAAAATAACGTATGAAAGATGTCATCAGAGATACTGTATCTAAAATGTGTTTAGCACCATGTGAAACGTGCTGGAGAGATAAGGGTCACTGTCTAAAATAAGCAGTGAGTTAAGGCTCCCTGTCAACTCTTTTAACACCCGGTTTTCTGAGGAGGAAGTTGGGTCACCGATCTTGTTAAGCATATAAAAGGCATAAAGCCACATGAACTTCTCAATAAGACAACAAGATCCAGAAACCCCAATGTGACGATACCACCTACTGCTTTATGACGTATGGTTTCACATGAGGTCCAAAAGTTAAAAAATCAGGGGTTGAGTGTCTTATTTTGACCTAGGAAAAGAAAGCAAAACGTACAGTAAGTTTTGCACAAAAAGTGCACAGAGGTAAATATAAGTCCAGGTTGGAAATTAATGTCCATTGTTTTATTAAATTCACTTAAAATGTTATGCTGATTATAGGTTATAATTTGTGAAACACGTGTATTAGGAAACAAACTGCTTGTAAATTTCACAAATAATTACAAAGAAACACCAAGTAGCACTAGTAACATAAAATTAACTAAAAAGACTGAAATAGTATTTTCTACATATAAATATACTACAGCAATATTAAAAAAAAAAACTTATGGGAAGGGGGGGACTAAGGGGGGATTAAGGACATTTTTAACAAAAATGGTATCATTTCCACTTATTCAGTATCTGAGAAATACTGTTATTCGCCTCATCTAATACAATAGTAGCTGTTAATAATGTCCAAAATATATTCTCAGTGAAATAAAATTTTTTAAAGGACTGTTGTTTAATTATCAAATCATTAAAAGACATTACAGTGATTTCAGAGCTGATTTTAGACCTTCTTCATCTAAAAGCATTTCACATTAGCTACACGTATAACAAAGCTCAGCGCGTGACATATCTGACAGCTACAGGTCACTGCAGTCTCCGTAGATGCATTAAACATAACTAGGTTATAATAAAGTGCATCAAATGTTAGCTAACAGAGGCATTATTTTCCCTCATCAGGAACATTTCTGAGATTTCAATTTCAGCCATTTTTTTTTTTTACTATGGTTAATGTCTAACCCTGGTTTTGCTGCCGTGCAAACCACTGTCTAAAGGTGCAACGGTTAAAACAGCTCATTAAGAGAAAACGGCACATGCACAAGGCATGAATCCAATTATAAAGTTTCACACTTTCAGACAGGTGCTCACGGCTGACGCAAAATCGCAGCGTTCGCCGCGTATGCACTTTCAGCTGCTCTCAACAATTATAAAAATAACAGCAGTGCTGTCGACAGCGAGGCGGTATGGATTTCTCCCAACCTTTAGGTGACTCGAAGCAGATGGGAGACGCAGAATCAGTATTTTGCTGAGAGGGCAACTCTATTGATCGACATCAAGAAATACATAGAGATTTATCGATCAGATGTCTGCGGAAGGGTCGGTCTGCAGGTAACCGCCTAGAGGCTGAAATTTCACTTAAAAACTCCACACAAGCATTGCTATCATTAAACGGCCATTCCCCGCACAGAGAGAGAGAGTTATTAACCACAAACTGATTATAAATGAATCCGTCTATGAAAGATAAATGCACTACATCAAGACACGATCCATTATGTTCTCTTCAAAAGACTTATTTCATCCCGGTGGAAGAAGATTTTGAGTCGGCCAAACCGATTCGAGAAGAAATAATAGCGACGTGCTTAAGACAATCATGCAGAAACTCTTTTAATGAGTGACAAACATTAAAAGTTCACATTATGCTCAGCTCTGAAAATAGCGCAGCGGTAGTGACAAAGGATAATTGATTTTAACAGGAAGGAAAAAAGAAAACCATTTTTAGATGGTAAGGAATTATTTAAAGAACAAAGCGTGACCGTTGAACATCTGCACTGATTTGAAGAGTAAAACACAAGGCAGGTAGGCTGTATCTCTCTGTCAGCTTTCTATTCTCGTTTCTTTCAAGTCCTATAGTTTGTCTTCATGCGTTCAGGCCTCTTTGGTCTTTTATATAAAATAAAAGTGCAGTTGGAAAGTTTTATGTAAGTTTGAAGTACAAAGACAAAGGCGAGATAAAATGGAATAAGGTCTGGATGCTCTCTGGTGGCTGAAGTTCAATATTCCAGTGTCCAGTGTGATGCATAGTCGAGAAAAAGATGTAAAGGGCAAACACTGTGGCTCAGATCACGAGGAGATCACCTGACTCTTCATTCTGCTGGATAAGCACTGTTTAGATACATACAGCCAAAACTAAGTTAAAAGGTGAGTTCACCCTCTATTGCTCCAAACCTGTGAAAGTATTAATTTAATACAGAAATTGAATGCATATTAATTTAATAGGAAATTTTATACGGAAGTCAATGGCTACCATCAACTGTTTGTTTACCAACATTTTTTAAAAGATCTTTTTTTTTTTTTGTTCAGCAGAAGAAAACTGCCTACAGGTTTGAAACAACTTCTGTTGATTCACTGTATGCTGTAATGCTAGAAAAAGACAAAAAAAAGGACTTTATGCATTTTTATATGAAATTGTAATAATATAAAATGTAAAGTTTACCATACCCAAAACCTGTCATAAATTTATTTTAATCAATGCCATCATTTATGTTATTATTTATTAGGGGTGGGCATAGATTAATTTTTTTAATCTAGATTAAAATGGCTCATTTGAGATCTGCCAAAGGCATTCAGAAATGGTGTGCTTGTCTGTGAAACCAGGGGCCTGTTCCATAAAACTAGTTTACCAAATTAGCCAGGCTTATTTCAGTTAGTCTGACTTATTGCCAGTTAATTTGTATTAAAATAAGTCAGACTATCTGCCATA
>JAUMHP010000073.1:18371927-18385895 GCA_032361065.1 Enteromius trimaculatus | reverse complement strand
ACAGACTGCATTCAGTCTAATGCACAGATCTCTTTCCATATATCAGATGTTTTGCTCTGCTCGGAAAACATAACTGAGGGTGTGTTCATCAGTTTTGTATAAAAGCATTAGAAAATGCAAGTGCATTTATCCGCAGCTGCGATTCAGACTCTTCAGGACAAACAAACATAACAAACACGTGACGCGCAAGTCTGTCAGCGCACAGGTTTCGTGCAACTAATACCAATGCATTCCAAACGGTATATGAAGATCACGGATGTGAAGTGTAGTTTAGAAAACTAGTCCCGTCCGAATAAGGCTAAAGGTTAAAGTCACCATAGCTTGTAGTATAGACTCCTATCCAACTTTGTGAATATTAACGGCGGTATTTCATTGCGCGATAAGAGTCTCGCGTTAACGCCGATGACGGCCCACAACTATTATACAAGGTTTTTTTTTTTAAGTTGTGTATTACTAAAACAAAAAAGCTGTTTGTCTTTTGAAAAGAAATCAATTAAAATACACTGTAAAATATATACACTGCCACTTTTTAAGAGTAGTTGAGGTTCATAATAAAAAAGCCCAGGATGGTTCCTCAGCGGTCCTTCAGCCGGTTTACTGTCATACAAAAAACCTGAAAAGGGGATTACATTCCGCAGTCATGGCCAGGAGTGCCGTTCCCAAGTCCCGTTCCCGAGTCACAGCCAGGAGAGCCGTCCCAGTGCCCCACAGATTCCGTTCCGCAGTCACAGCCTGGAGTGCCGGCTTCTAGGAAATGGTCGGACTCCTCCTAGATGGCTCCTTCCTCCTTCGTCATCCCCGTGGACTGCTCTGTCGGCCCCTCTCAGGAGTATGTCCTCCTCTCTATCTCCCACCCGCTCCTCCCCATTGGATGTTTCGAGGTGCGAGGGAGAGGGAAGTGATGTCACATTCTCTGTTTGTTGTGTCTTGGGTTTTCCTCACATGCCTTTGCCCTTATTTGGTTGTTCCTGTCCCTGATGAGTTCATTGTGTTAGTTTGTTCCCAGCCACTTTTGGCTCTTATTTGACAAAATTGCTGTATAGATTTAGATGGAATTAATGTTTTTATGACAATTTAGTCATTGTTTTGTCATTTAATTTCACTTTGAATCAAAAAAACCTAATCAAAACAAGCTCTGTCAACCTGTCATCAGTGATTTTGTTGGAAGGTTAACACTGAGGTTCACGCCATTTCTCTTAGTCATTCTCATCCCTTCAAATATGCAGAGTGAAAATGTGAATCCTCTCTGGGCCACATCAGCAGGGAGTTTCCATCAGAGCTGAAATGAATATCAAACGCAAAACACGACTCGTTTATTTACAAAAGCCTCTCTATTATTTTAGCTTTACCCCCAGAGTAAACAGATAGAGGGAAACATTAGAGAGAAGTGCGCAAGAGAGAGAGAGAGAGACTGGAACGCTGTCGCCTGCATCTTTTGAATGTGGATGCAACGTTAAAACTCTATCAAAATTTCAGTCAGTTTTCCCCAAGCTTAGGAACGTGTTCAGATAAGCTGCCCTCCTGTAACTGCAAGCCAGACTCAATCTAGAAAGAAAAACAGACAGGGAGTTGAGTCAATGTGTTCAACTTTGTATATAAAGTGTATAGCTTGAATGGATGAAGTCACTTTGGATATATCTGTGTTATGTTTGCTAAATGCATAAATGTTTAAAGCGTAACTGTTAGAAACATTTAAAAAGGCAATATTTGATTTATATGAGGTCTGCCAATATTAAAATACATAAAGTATACTAACAGGTACTGTATTACATCAATAACATAAGTCTAACCATTTAAAAAACAATAAATCAATGCAATTATTTATTTTTACTGGTTGAAAAAAAATCAGCAAGGATGCATTTTTGGTTAAAAGTGACAATAAAGACATTTAATTAATAAATATTGGTTTTGCATTCTATTAACAAAGGAATCCTAAAAATGGTCTCTCCAAAAATATTAAACATTGATAATAAGAATAAATGTTTCTTGAGCAGCAAATCAGCATATTACAAAGATTTATGAAGGAAAATCCAGCTTTGATCACAGAAATAAATTACATTTTAAAATCAAAACTATTATTTCAAATTGTAAAAACATGTTTACTCACTATTGATATTTTTATTGTATTTTTGATCAAATAAATGCAGTATGGGTAATCATTAAAAACTCTTATGACCCCATCTGCTTTTAAGCACTTCAGAACAACATTTTAAACTGAATTTATACTAGTTTAAATGTAAGCATTACTTACGTGAAGCATTATGAAGATACTTGGAAAACAGTACATATATAAATAAACGTAATTATATATACCAAATATTATCAAAAAGTCTGACAAAGTGTAATCTTTTGAGCTATGCAGCCCAACCCTAGCCTACAGTATAAAGACTTAAAAAATTTGCGAAGCCACTAATTAGCAGCCGTGTTTTTGAAATGACAGACCCCAGAGACTCAACACCGCAAAAGCGCCACAGCCACGAAGGCTGCATGGCAGTAAATGAAAAGCTGCTGCAGGCCTTCGCTGCTGTTGTTCCTCATGCTCAACTTGCTGGACTGAGGGTAAACACCGAGGTTGTGAGATGAAAAAGCAACAACTCTTTTATTTCATTTTTAAAGCAACCCTCTGGAGGCCGGCGTGCAGCAGTTGTCGTGTTTTTTTTATAATGTCTAATGGAAGTTCAGAAGAAGTTCATTTGGAGTTGTACAGCTTTTAAGAAGAGTGTCTGTTTCGTTTCATTTTTCTTTTATCCGGACCTTTTTCCTGGACTCTTTTGTCCACAGAGGTCAAACCAGGAGAGAAAAAAGCAGAGAGTGACTCTCCAAAGACATCATCCTTCCTTAATACAGTATGTCCCGGATCAAAGCTCAATCCTGCAGTAACAGCTGGAACAGAGAGAAAGTTCTGCTGTGTGCTCTTCTGATCTTCAAAACGTGCTTCTTCTGAACTGGCCCCCTTCTGGTCACATTAATTGTAGTTAATTGGTTCACTTGTATAGTTCACATACAGTTAATTTAAGCTGCTGCAAAGAACTTTTTTAAAACTGATTCACTAAAATGAATCTCAGATTGACTGAGGCATTTTAGATTCTTTTTTCAGTAGAATACTAGTCGATTTTGAGCATGATCAAAAGTATATTTTTTATTTATTACTTTAGGGATGTTGATTTTTGTGCAATGTATACTTGTACTGTATGTGTACAGTGCCCTCCACTAACATTGGTACCCGTACTGAATATGTGCAAAGGCAGCTGTGAAAATAGAAATGATTTTTGATGATGATCTCAGATTTATATCATATATCATTTATATCATAGTTGCATAGTTGATTCACTATAGTTTGATGATCATTCTTTTACTAAAGTTTAAATTAGAGATGAATCATTAGTCTAGACTCTCTGTTAATCTAATCTGTCCTAGAGCTTATCTAATGTCTTAATTAAACTTAATGACAAAATAAAAAGTGCATTTAAATGATTACATTGTTCACGATGTTGCAGGAAATCATGAATATTTGATATATTGTCTAGCCTAGCCCTGTTTATCAATAGCAGGTCCATATTACAAATCTGTTCACTTTGTTTCTGTTAGCATGGATTAATAAGTCTATGATCTTATTCTGTCAATGTGAAGTGCTTTGCCTGCTTCCCCTTCTAAATCTAAATTAACATACTCACTGCCCATTCGTACAGCTCACAAAGAAGCTGAAAACAAATGACAAAGCCAGGAAGGAGGGGAAAGAAAGAAAGAAGGTAGCAATCAGAGAAATCGATATCTGGAGATATTGTTCAGTGGCAGATAATGAGATTTTCATGACATGATGGGGGAGTTATTGAATTTGGTGAGACAGCAACATGCTTTTGATGACTGTCGATCCATCTAGGATAAATCTGAGGATCAAACACATAGTTGGCCATTTAACCTTCTCACCTTCCCAGTCGATGTTTCAAGCATGTCGCATCAAATTAGCTCACGGAATATACCCATTCGTCCATTCACATGGCTCTGATTGATGCAGAGGACCAGACTGATCAAGTCAAGAAGGTGCAGCAGCAGTAGATCTTGATTATGGCACTATCGGCTGTTTCTACACAAGGAAATCCTGAAAATGAGAAAAAGGTGTTAATGGTAAATTATAAGGTGGTTGCAATCAAAAAACAGTAATTATATGGCATTTTGACTTTAGTTAGAAAATGCTAAAAATGACTCTTAACCACAGAATACAACGAGTGAAAAGTGGGAGCACAAATTAGCTGCCTCCAATTAGAAACCGAAGGGAGCGCAGGCTCATTGGAGACTTTATGGTATACAAATGTTATTATACAGATCATAATTACATTCCACTCATCTGATCTAATTCACTTTTTAAAAAAAGCCTAAATAGTAATCTGTCTAAATGTCAAAATGAACCAGCTGTTATTGTAATAGGTTAGTGGAGTAAAGTCCGATTGGTATTTGGTTTGAAATTAGTGAGTGAATAATATTCGATACAAAATATTTGAATCAAATTTGCGGCATGCAAAAATATTCTTACATAACATACGGATATTTATATAAAATCAAACCATCTGAACCATCTTTATTATAGGCAATTCCATTGATGTACTGTATGTTTTGAAAATCTACAATCTGAGGTTGCAAATATATATATATATATATATATATATTGAGAAGATCACCTTTAAAGCTGTGCAAATGAAGTCCTTAGCAATGCATTTTACTAATTGAAAATTATGTTTTGATATATTTACAGTAATAAATCTGTTCATGGAACATGGAACAATATCCTAACGATTTTTGCTTCACTTTGACCCTTACAATGCATTGTTGGCTATTGCAACAAATATACCTAAATATACTTAATTTGCCCTAGGAGACTAGTGAGGTCACACAGGTTAAAGCACACACACTGCCTCTCCATGAGCTTTATTGACTGTCACCGGAGACGTTCATGCATTCTCTTCCTAAACCGTGCTTGAGAGGCATCAGCCAAGTATATAAAAAACCACTGTAGTCTTCATAGTGACCGTTCAGAACAAATTAGAAAGCAGTTTGAGAAGTCTCTTTACCCGCTTCCCACAGAGAGAAGCATCTTGATGTTCTAAGCACAAGGATAAAAGACCTCGGTGGCTCTCCACGGCTTCCACGTCCCTCTGAGATAAATCAATCACTAAAATGGATTCCTGGCCTAATGTGTTTGACCAGCTCTACCCCATCCCTCCCTTCTGCATTGGCACAGTCCCGGTTACTGCACTGGAAGCAGCCAACAGAAGGAAATGGGGGAATAGGAGGTGAATAAGAAGCCCTTTGTCTTTCCACAGGATATATCCGTCAGACTAATAGAAATCAGGTCAAATTAAATGATGGAAGCCTAATCTCATCTTGTGTATCGTTGTGCATCATTTCTATGTGCATAGAAAGAATTGTGTCTTGCTTCTAACAGCAAAATGAACAGTAATGCTTGGACAGACACAGATTATTATGACTCTGGAGCACTTGAATCTGTTTGGTCAATCATAGCAAATATTTGTATATATATATATATATATATATATATATAACTCAAAATGACTGCAAAATGGCTCAACATGGCTGTGAAGGACTAATTATTATCAATACTAAATCTCAACAACAGTAAAACTACTGTGACAAGATATTTGACAGAATAAAAGTTACCATTTAAAAGATAAATGATCAGTTCATGCATCAAGTGTAGTTTATTTAGTTTATTTGTTTGTTTATATATTAGTTTTGATGGGTTGGTTGCGAAGTAAGTTATTAATGCCCACCAATACGTTCCCACTTTCTATTAAGTGAACCTAATACCTGTGTACTTACATAGTAACTAGATGTACTGTACGTAGTGTGTAACCACAGCGTATCATGCTACACTGCAGACTGGAGTAAAGATTTTGATTTTGATTACAGGAATACATTACATTTTTAACATATATAAACACGTATTAATACTATTTCACAATATTACTGTTTTTACTGTATTTTCAACCAAATGAACGCAGCCTGGTGAGCAAAAGACACTCTTACCATCCTTCGAACATTTAAACAGTAGTGTATTTTGTCAAACTACCGGTCTCTAATGGAACACGTTCAGTTGTGCTCCCTCATTTGTTTTCTGGTATTCTTGTCTTCAGTAATGAGAAGCACCTGTTATCTGGCCTCTGTCTTCAGTGCCCATTACGGTGGTCCGCTTCAGCTCTCCCACCCACTGAGAAAACACCACACACCCCGTTCATTAGCTCATCCTTCCCAGCATACCTGATTGGAGGACAATGAGACACGACAAATAAACAGTCTGAGTGACCTTCTGGTACACGAAGCAACGGTCTAATGAAAGCACAGCGAGTGCCTCAATTAGCCCGTAGATTGTTTGTTCATGCATAAATAAATCATTCCCGCTCTAAAGTAATCAAACTCTGATAAAGGCGTATGAGATAAAAAAGTTGCAAGTAAAAAATGAAAATATCTGAATACACGTTTCCTGTCAAAACAAAAGTTTCAGCATATACACTGCAGCTTTTCCAATATTCATTTATCTCACGGGCCCTTCTGAAGGACATTGATTCATTCCTTCGCCACCTTATTTTAGTTTTTCTATCAGCTTCTTTCTCTATTTTAAAGAGGGTTTGTTGTTCAGGCCACAATTCACATCTCAGACAGACCTGGTTAGCCTTTACAAGACGAGCCTAAATAATTAAGAACAGAATGAGTCTGGCTGTTCTGCACTCTGATCTTACGCTGTGTGACTTTTGGTTGATGATCTGTTAAGACTACTTAATTAACTTTAAATATATGCTTTACTGAATCACACCAATGATATTAAAGAGTTCATATATGGAAGCATGTATTCCAGAAAATTAAGAAAAGGGGGAAATCGTAACTATATTTTTTTATGATTGTGATTCTATTTCTCAAAAATGCAAATATTTTATATCTGTTGTTACATTAGATCTCACAAAGTGACTTGATCTCATTTGAAGCTGCTGTCAAACGATTAATTGAAATAAGTTTTTGTTTACAAAACATGTGTAATCACTGTATATGTAAATACAGTATATATTTTGAAAAAATGTACATGTATATACGTTTATATTTATATTTTATATTATATAAATATATTGAATATATAAACATATAAATATTTTCAAAATATATGCTGTATGTGTGTGTCTTCATATATACATAATAAATATGCACAGTACACACACATATATAAACAAAATTTTAGATGTGATTAATCGTAAGTAATCATTTGACAGCACAAAAACATATACACATAATAAAAATACATATGCACACATTACAAGTATGCATGAACTTAATTTGTTTTTTTCCTCTTCTCTTGCATGTGATTGCTGAGTTGTTGCTCTGAATGTTTATTATGTGTAATCCACGTCTTTGTTATCTACATATTTGACTATCACTTACGTCTGATTCTGTATTTGTGGATGGGATTACAGAAATAAACACTTTGCTACATGCTGTTTGTTTATCGCATTACATTTAGACACTCTCAGACACGCTCATACGTGCAAACAGGAGTGGATTAAGACATAAACGTGTAGCTGAGTGTAAACATATACATCAACAAACCCCCTGTGACATGTAATGGCATGAGTGGGTTTGTGAGTAATACCTGCTGCGGTTCTTCAGGTGGAAATATCTGTGTGGGTCCAACTGGAGACCCGTCACCAGAATGATATATCAGCTCTGGAGCGACAAAGCACAGGGAAAATGTATTCATAAACACACAGAGGAACAGTGCAACACATGCATTTGGACGGCAAATAAGTCATTTCAACTTACCGGTATGCAATAAGTGCACTTTTCAGTTCACAAATGCATCGTTTTTATTCTAGACATGCTGCCACTGCTCTAGCCACTTCCATTCAGCCGCCTGTCAGAAATAAACATTTGTTTTCCAACATACGCATTATTTGTGAATGAATTTGAATACTTTTTGTCTAATCAAGATTTCAATGTTAAAATTATGGCCAGTGACAGAAAACTGAAAAATCCGTATTTCAAAATGTCAAAAATTCTGTGTTTTTCTGTCAATATATGCTGTGTGTACATTAATGAGGAAAAAAAAATAACTTAAATATTAAGTCATAAATAACTTAATGATTTTAGCAAATGGCTGCAATATAACAAAGAGTGAAAGATTTAAGGGGGTATGAATACTTTCTGTACCTACTGTATGTGTGTGTACTTTTTATATTTATTATGTGTGAATACACATGTATATATGTGTGTGTGTGTGTATATATATATATAGATTTAGGAAAAATATATTTATTTTATAAATATATTTATATGTAATATAACTCATACAAATATTAAAAATGTGCATGTACATTTTTTCTAAATATATACCTACATAATAAATATACACAAAACACACACATATTTTGCAAACAAAAACTAATTTTGAATGCGATTAATCGTTTAATTTGAAAAAAAAAAATGTTTTTAATCTCAGCATCATCAAGTTAGATAATATAAAAATGTCCTATCATCAAGTTAGATAGGGCATTTTAATTTTTGGATTTGATTGCAATTTGACCTTTCGCAAAGAGTTTGATTGACAGGCAATCTAGCCAATCACAATGCCAAATCTGCATTTTTGTCTGACAAACAAACCAAGCTGGAGAGTAGATTAACATCAGTTGAAAAATTGTATGTTGATGTCTTTCTGTGATTGAAACAAGCTTCCTTCAGATGTTTAGTCATGTTTATTTCATGCTGTAACTAGTAAAGAGGAAGAGTGCTGCTTGCAGTCCAAGTCCAAAAGTCCAACTCCAGCATTTTGAATGAGTAGGTATAAGGCAGGACATAAAACAATATACAATGTACAAAATATACAATGTGGTGCGTGTATCCTCTGGGCAAAACCTTGCATGAGTGCTAAAACCCCAGCAGCTATTTCCCACAATGCACTGAGAGTGAAAAGTGAGAGTGTGGGGGAAAAAAAAGACAACAGTGTGTTTTAAAAATGCAATGGCGTGTATCCATCACAACGGGCACTTTCATACGCTGCCTCTGCAAGCCCGTCTCTGATAGGAATCAATGAAGTGGGTCACGGGCCACATCTCTTGTGTCTGACAGACCCACTGAAGGGTGAGGACTGTAAAAGACATTGTTTTCAGAGAGTACGAGTCCACGGCTGCAGGAACTAGCTGTCCTGGAAAAACAATGACCAAGATAATTCACTTTCACCGGTTATGAAGGGAGACAAAGAAAGATCTGGTCATTTCGTATCTCCGAATCTGTTATTATTGTGATTGCCGTGTCTTTCTGGTACTTTTAAATTATCTTAAGTGCTTCAGAGAACATCAGTAGGGTTCCCGAAGTGAAAATGCCATTCAAAATCACCACAGAAAGATTGTTTCATTAATGATAATGTATGAACCTTTCAGGACAGATTTTATGACTTTTTAAAGTTGTTCAAAAATGGCAATATTCTGAAACCATACAATTTTACAAACTTGAACATCGTTTATAAGAAATATTCAGTAATTGTTGGAATTCACATTGACACGAAAACGGTTTTGAGAGTTTTTGAAGACTAGCATATTACATCTAGAAAAAAAAAAACACAGAAACTTTATTTTATTTTTGGCATTTTATTTCTGTCACTAAGCAAAATCTACCATAATATACCAACCAATTTACCTTCAGTAGATATAAAAATATAATAAAAAAGAAGAATGTGAGAGCAACCATAAATAAATGTATAAACACATCCATTTAAAATAATAAAAACAAAAATGTAATATCAAAATAAAACAAATGAAACATATAAATAAATATATAAATATTTATAATTAAAAGATATGAAGATATGTCAGTGTGACAATTAATCAACCATCAAAGAACCATGAATATGGCGATGTTTTATTTTTTTTTAATCCCAGTAAATATTTTACATCTAATGGGCTTAGATGACAAAAAATACTTGGGTAGCCCTGGTTTGAATAACATAATAAATAATAATAACACATTTTATATTGAATATATAGCCATTGCAAAATATTTTCAAGTGAATTGAAGGCCCAACGAGTACTGACTGTGTTTGGCTTGCCTGATGTCCGGCGGGAGCACTTATGTCAGTGCTAATGGTTTCCTGTCTGCACTCAGTGACCGGTGGTGGAGTCTCTCTCTGTAGGGGAAATCCCTCTGCTTTCCATGCCTTCATTTGCACGCTGCCGCTTCATGTAGTCTTCAATGCTTTCATCTTCTCTTCCTCCAGAACCCTCACGAACCCTGTCAAGCTGTAAGCAGCTAATTAGAAAAGTTAAAAGCGCCAAATAGATTCTTGTCATTTAGCGGATACTTTACCAGTGACCAAAGCAACACTTTCCCCGCGTCCAGCTCCAGTGAGGGAGGGGGAATTCAGCCTGCAAACCTCTCAAAACAGTTTTTGTGAAGACAAACTGAACATTTTCGCAATTTACAACCAAAACTGTAACGGCATATGAGGTTTAGGGGGACTTCAGGGTTTTGGCTTTGAGTGGCTGGATTTCAGGAGGATAGTGATAGTGCTGTAATCAGTCTCAGGTCATCAGACGCCCCATAGCAAGAGCATTCTCTTCCTCTTCATCTGTGTGACCCTGTCAATACTCCTGCCACATCAAAGACAGAGACGAGGCTTTGAGCTGCCAGCGCCTGGAAACAACTAAAAACCTGCACACACACACATAGACATTGGCCGAGAAATGACTACAAAGAAATGCCATATGTCACCTCAAAATCGAAAAAAAATATATTTTGCACAGAGAAAATTAAACACAGTACAAATTCCAGTAATTTTAAGTTGAAAAAATAATATAGCTATAAGTACTACTATTATTATTATTAATAAGAACAAGAATAATATAGAAACAAGAATAATATAAATTAAATACTATGGTGTGGTGTGGTTATTGTTATTCTTTAATTATTATTTTTTCAATAAAAAAATACACTGAAAAGAAAAACATAAAATTAGAAACTAAAACTATATATTTTTTTTGTCCTTGTTCTAAAATTAAATGAAATGAAATTGATACAAAGTTAACTGGAAAACAATACAATTTTGAAATCAGAAACTGAAATAAAGTTTTACTAAAAAAAATAAAACAAAATGACTAAAACTAAATTAAACTAAATAGAAATATAAAAAATGTGGCAAAAGCATATAAATTTACTAGCATACAAAAAGCAAATACTGTAAATTCCCTTAAAATAAAACAGAGAAAATGAAAATTCACGCTAACTCATGAGTATTAATAAATACTGTTTTAGCATTAAAAATAAAATTAAAACTAAAATCTATAGTTGTTAAATAATTATATTACAGAGTCCAAACACCTAAGATTACGTTGAAAATAAATTATTCAAAATCCAGATTAGACCCAAAATATAGTTTAAGATAAAAACACTTGAAACATACTTGAAAGATACTGCTTCTTCCCTAAACACATAATTATTGATCCTGAGCACTCAGATCGTCTTGCCTCAATTAAAGCATCAGATTTAAATGGTTACACATATTAGTTGTTTATTAGCGTGCATATTACTAGAATATTACATATTTATTAGTACTAATCAAGCACATATTAATGCCTTATTCCACATGCCTAATCCTTCCCAATACATAAACTTCACAACTACCACACTAATTATTAAAAAGCAGCAAATCGTGAATTTATTGAGGGGAAAGTGTAACCTATTCTAAAGTGTCACCCAAATTTCTCTTTGGATCATCTCAATTCATGCTGGAGAACATGATTATCAGGATTTGTGTCATGTAATTTTTAATTCTTTAAAGACAAAGACAAAAATGTCGAATTAATTAATTTTCAGTTCAGCTTCAAACTGTTGTTTATTATGCAAACTGTAATTTCTCATTTGATTTTAGAGTGAAATAACCAGGACATTACACTACAGTTTCTGTGAGATTCACCCACACACACATGCTCTCATTGCCCTGATATGAATGAAACATGAGTCGAAGTGTGACAGATATGAATGTTCTTGTTTGTGAGAAATTTTACAGAAAGTGAGAGAGAAGATATAAGAGTAAAGATGTGTTTTGTGTGAGCTCAGCTCTGGGCCAGTCTGAAAGTGTGCTGATGGAAGAGACGTTTTATACTCCTATACACACACACACACACACACACACACACAGAGCGTGTTCAGTAGGCCTTATAATCTCGTTACAGCTCCATACAGCACACTAGGCTCCAAAAGCAAAGCAGCAGTCAGCCTCCAGCAGAGATTTGTCTGTCTAATCGCACACAAACACGTACACAAAGCACACAAAAAAACATAAACACAACCGGGGCTCACAGATAACGCCGTTTTGCAGGCAACTCTTGAGCCACGGCGGAAATACAAAACGCTTTCCCAAAATATGCCAAAGCCTTTAGACATGCTAATATTCCATTACACACATAATGTTGTCAGGAAAGGTAAAGCAACACTGCTGGAGGAAAGATGTGCGCCATCTACACCATCATTACAGCAACAAACACACAAACATACTGTGTGATAACACTTACATTATTGCTCAAAGCAAGCTGTCATGGTTAAAGGTTTACAACTAATGCTTTAACAAATGCTTGTAGCAATCTTGAATTTAAAGAACTTTGCTTACGGCAAGGAATTTGGTGAATCTGGTGCTTGGTTTCATACCTAAACATCATTTTAGAGTATTTCAGTGTAGATTATCTTCTTCCTTTTTTTTTTTTTTTTTTAATACATATAAGTAATAATAATAATAAGTAATATATTAATACATATAGAATAAATATTAAATAATAATTTAATAGTAAGTTAGAGTAAAACATGAATAATGCATTACATAAATGTATAATTGTTGAATAAATATTAATTATATAAATAAATATTTATTAATAAACATTTTTTATATAAATGCAAACAGTTATCATATGTTGTAATAGAAATTTACACTTCAAATTTTAATGTAGGTTTTGGTGAACATAAAATATGTTTAAAAAAATATATATTAAAAAATCATACATTTTTACCAACCCCACATTTTGAAAGGTTCGGTACATTGATTGTATTGATAAGTTATACCAAAAACTGCTCATTGCAATTAAAAACTAACTATTTTACAAATAAACAGTCTTCATGTTTTTAATCCTGCTGCCAAATCTTCATCCGAAATCTTCATCGTCTTTTTGAACGAAAATATGTTATGGAAAACATGCAACTTTCCTTGTCTTATTAAATTACTGAACCACTTAGGGTTAGGGTTAGAAAGCTAATGAGAACCATAACTTAGGGATATCAGCAATAATCTTGTAAGAAAAGTTCAGATCTGGCTAGATTTAGCTGGATTTACGTGAATGTGTGTGTGTGTGTGTGTGTGTGAGAGAGAAAGAGATCTGCACCTCTGCGGTGGGTCTCACCAGTTGTATTTGTGTGTAAGTGTATAAGTATGTCTGTTCACCTACGGGATGTGAATGAATGCTGAAATAAGCAAATTAATCAAGGCTGAACGCGTGTGCTGGGCTGGAGAGGCTGTTTTAATGAGTGTGCAGACTGAACACTAATGAGCTGACTCTAATAAGGGGATCTAATGAGCGAGTTGCCACGGTAGCAGGTACCCGGCGCGTGGCTGGTGCTGTTTTGGGGGACACGTGCCTCTCTGAACCAGACGGGCGGTCAGAAACATAATTGTCTTCTAGGGAACAATCTGAACCTTTTAATGTTGTACGTAACACTTTATAAGGACTTACATTACTAATTCATATAGTTATTGAACTTGTCATCACTTTTTAATAATGATTATGAAATATTTATTACATACACACGCATACTGTATACACACACACACACAAGCACACTGTATGTGTTTCTACGTAGGGACGTAGGGATGAAGCGAACCAGACTAGTGGAGTCCCAAAGCGGTGGATGGACTCCGACCAACCAAGGCGGAAC
>JAUMHP010000073.1:18335689-18362073 GCA_032361065.1 Enteromius trimaculatus | reverse complement strand
TCTCCAGTTCTGTCAGGTTGGATGGTAAACGTTGGTGGACAGCCATTTTTAGGTCTCTCCAGAGATGCTCAATTGGGGTTAAGTCAGGGTTCTGGCTGGGCCATTCACAAAGTCCATGCAGGCTTTCATGTGTCTTGAAATGAGGAGAGGCTTCCGTCAGGCCACTCTGCGATAAATCCCCGACTGATGGAGGGCTGCAGTGATGGTTGACTTTCTACAACTTTCTCCCATCTCCTGACTGCATCTCTAGAGCTCAGCCACACTGATCTTTGGGTTCTTATTTACCTCTCTCACCAAGGCTCTTCTCCCCCAATAACTCAGTTTGGCCAGACAGACAGCTCTAGGAAGGGTTCTGTTCGTCCCAAACATCTTCCATTTAAGGATTATGGAGCCCACTGTGCTCTTAGAAACCTTAAGTGCAGCAGAATTATTTTTGTAACCTTGGTCAGATCTGTGCCTTGCCACAATTCTGTCTCTGATCTCTTCAGGCAGTTCCTTTGACCTCATGATTCTCATTTGCTCTGACATGCATTGTGAGCTGTAAGGTCTTATATAGACAGATGTGTGGCTTTCCTAATCAAGTCCGATCAGTATAATCAAACACAGCTGGTCTCAAATGAAGAGGTAGAACCATCTCAAGAATGATCAAAATAAATTCAGCACACCTAAGTTAATATATGAGGGTCACAGCAGGACCATGTGATACTTCAGTTTTTCTTTTTTAATAAATCTGCAAAAATGTCAACAATTCAGTGTTTTCAATATGGGGTGCTGAATGGAAATTAAAATGAACTTAAATGATTTTAGCAAATGGCTGCAAAACAAAGAGTGAAAAATGTATTTATTTTAAATTATTATTGTATTACTGTATGCTAACATTTTACTTAAACTCTTCATATAAAGTGCATCATAAAAGTATTTTAATACATACATTATGCCTTGTAATGCACTTTATAATCCATTGTATGACCTCATCTACTCATCATTACACAGAAAAAGTAATACATTTAATATATCATCATAAAATATATCAATTTATTTGCATTATAACCTTAATTTATTAAATAAGAAAACTCTGGGCAAATAAGGTCTATTGCTTGACGCAACATTCATGCACAAGCCTTACTTTATATATAATGCATTAAAAGGTATTTCTAATGCCTTAATTATGTCTTGTAATGCACCTTATAATGTGCCACCCAAAACTATCAGTGACTCACCTGTGTGTGGTGCATTTGGTTATCAGACATAGGCTGAAGGCTCCTAGCTGATCTTTTCTCTGTGGCTTCACTTTCATCAGAAGATTTGTGGGATGCACCTCGTGTATGTTGATTCTCCTCGCCGCTTACCTGCTGCTGGAGTCGGCCCAACACATCGCGAGTGCTGACAGGGGTCTGGAGCTCTGCCTGGAGGACAAAGATTTTAATCAGACCTTTAATTCAAAATGCACAAATGCATCCTGGTAATGATTCAGCTAATGTACTGATGCAACACTGAATGCACACTCTAAAGCATTCATCCAAATCATTAAATGGATGTCCTGTGTTCAAAACAAGCTTTACGAACAGCATCTGTGGCACACTGTCATTTCATAGAAACAGTAATGTAAATGGTAATGCATTGACCAAGACAATCTATGGGGCAGCATGAATAAAACGGAAACTGAAAAAAAAAAAGTTAATATAAGCTTTAAGAAAAAAAAACGATTATTATTTTATTTCAGCATATTTTTATATATGTTTTCATTTTCATAAAAAAATCGAATAAAAATTATAATAAAAAAATATATTTAAAAAATAAAAAAACAAAAACACAACAAAATTACTAAATTTAACACAAAAAAAAGAAAACAGTAAATGCAGAAAAAAAGATGAAATAAAAATGCTGGGACACTGTACACACATCCAACATGGGAAGCAAAATTGGTGTAGAAGCAATTTTTATTCAGATATAAATAATATATATAAATAATTGCAAAGAAATGTCAAAAGTAACAATTAATTAAATTTTAAAGTAGACTAAAGTAATAACAAAATGTCAAGTAGAAATACTGAAATAGTATTTTCTTGTACGACAGATACTGCACAAATAATACGTGCCTTATTTATAATGTAAAAATAGAGAGAGATAGAGAGAGAGTACACTTTTCGTTTTGAAATATCATGAAATATGTCATACTACAAAAGGACAATACATTGTGAAACCTAAAATCCATCAAACCCAGTACGTTCATGTAGCTTGGCAGGGTTTCTTTAATTTTATAATATTCACAACAGGTAATTGCTCTTTTTATTACAGATAACTGCAAACATTATCAAATCTCTCCATAAAAAGTGCAAGTGAATAATAGCCCTGAAGAAAAGCTTGATTAAATCACTCTATTCACCCAATAACCGGTAGCCAGTCGACTAATTCCTTTTTATGACATTATGTGCTTAAGATAAAGTTGTTAGTGGCCATGATGGTGGTCAGCCTGAATGACGCTGTCTCTTACCTCACCAGATAAGACCTTGACTGTCTTGTGAATACATTTTTATTATGCACTCAAACTACAGTAAACATTAGCAAATTCATTAGTTTATCTCTAAACATCAATTTGCAGACAATAATAGGAAACTATTAAAGGGAGAAGAAATGTGTGTAATTGTAAAACAGAGATAAAAGAGAATGAATCGAAAGCAAATGGGAAAATGCTTTTTTTTGTCAAAGACAGATGAAGACATGCCAAGATTGTTAAGAACAAACCAGAGGACAAAAATTTATATTTGTTCCCTTTTTCCCCATGGATGCAAATTAAACAGGATTAGGAAGCATAAAGCTGCATCAGAGCTGAACGTAGTAAAATAAAATTCTCAGCCGCTGGCCAAGAAACAAAAGCAATATGGTCAGAAGTAAAATAAAAATGATCATATTATATCATAGTTAATATTATATAGCATATTGTATATTATAGCATGGATAAAAATAAACTATTTTACCTCATTTGTAACACAAGCTATTTTTCCGATCACACTGAAAGCAAAAATAATTAGAAGTTGGTATGCATCTATTCTTATAAGTGCACAATGTTGGTTAATTAACCAACACCAAATTGTACTGGAATAAATTGTAAGGTCATGTAAAATGTTCTAAATAAGGCCCTAAGCAGTTTTCCACCCTTGAAAACGGAGACTTTTGAAAATGCTGCAAAACACCGGGGTGTGAACGGAATAGAATGGAGATTTTGGAAAATGATGGCGGCATTGTTGGATCCGCATCTAGGAGGTGGAGAATGGTAGGTTTAGGGATATTAAGGAGGGAGTGGTTGGATCTCTTACCATCCACGCCCCCTGGATGTTGCAGTCTGCAGCAAGACACTCCTCCACATTCTCTATGCGTATCCTTGACGACCATGTAAACAATAAAGACATGCTCAGTGTTGTACCCAATAGATATGTGTTGGTAGATTCCCCATTCGATCGCTCCAAGCAATCAGACGCATCGGCGATTTAAATAATAGAGAACCTACCCAATATATATCTATGGTTGTACGTGCATGAATGGTCATATAACATGCGGTTTAGGTTTTGTATTGTAAACAGATCGTTTTCATTCTAAAATGCGGTTTTAAAACTAAGATGTACTAGTGTCAAGTGAGTACTTCAGCTTTTTCGGTTTCATTTAGGTTTAGATGCTTAGATGACAGATGCCTATATAGTCTATGCTGTAATTTGCTATGCTTTACAGTATTAATCAGGAAAAAAGGGTGTAAGAGGACAATAGTTAACAATCAATTTTCAGTTAAAGTTCATTGCTTAGGCCCAATCCCAATTCTACCCCTTATCCCTACACTTTCACAAAAATCGATACAATTTGATAGCAGATAGCACTGATTGCACAATATTAGGGAATTTTAGTAGTGCTGTCCCATTTCTTAGGGAAAAATTTTTAACACTTCCCCTTTCCATTTCATTTCAAGGGGCAAGGGGAAGGGGCGAGGGGTAGGCAAAGGGGTAGAAAATAGAACGGGATTGGGCCTTAATCAGCTCAGTTCAGTTAAAACAGAATCTGTCAATGATATCACTGGAAAATAAGTAGTGAGTTAACAATGACAGAATTTTCTTTTTTTTTTCTTTTCTGGAAACTATACGTTTAGACAATAAGGAAGCTCACTGGGTTTGTGAATAGAGCCTATGGGTTCTTCTGTTTCTCCTCCATCTGGACTTGTTTGCTTGTGTTTGTGTAACTACTTTAAAGGCTTTCTGCACACAGCAGCGCAGGGTGAGTGTCACAGAGGGCAGGAGGACGTTTGGTGGTGCTGCCTAATGCTGCATGATGAGATGTAAACATAAGGACAGATGTGAATGGTTTATATGGGTCACCCAAGGTTATGTTCTCAGAAGAAGAGCCGGTCTCAGCATACCTGTAGTATGCAATAATTGGAGCACCTTAAACACGATCAACACTGACACACACATGATGATGCCTAAATATATTTGTATGCCTATGTGGAGGGCTTTTGGTCATGGGGTCGTGGAGAGGTTCCCTGCATGCCCTGGGGTTAGCGCTTAGCTTGCAATGGAAACCATAATGAGCTGATTTCTCCCAGTTGACTCAACACTGTCTGAATGACCCTGAGGGTCCAGTTAAAATGTGGCTTAAAAGATCAAAAATGCATCTTACTATATAAATGCACATGCAGCTTAAAATCAGAAACCTGCAATATAGTTAGGTTTGTAATGTTTTTTTCTTTTTCTTTTTTTAAGTTTTTGGAATAAGTCTCTCTTTTGCTCACCAAAGCCAAAAATACAGTAAAAACAGAATGAATTAGAGTAAGTAAGGACGGTTTTATTCAGCAATGGTCCAAAGGAATTGATCATAAGTGATGGTATTGACAATTATTATGTTTCAAAAGATCACAAATATTAGTTTTTACTGTAAATGCAGCTTTGATGAGCATAACACAAAAAACAGGTTACACTTTATATTTGGTTGCTTAAACTACTATGTACTTTCACCAAATAATAAATACAATGTATTATACTGTAAAGCAAAGCACTTCTACACCCATTAAGAATGCATATGACTAAGGTTAGGGATAAGATTAGGTTTAAGGGTGGGTTAAGGTGTTTTTAAACATAAGTTATTTAAGGACAACTAATATAAAGTTGGACCAAAAATCAGAATGATTCCAAACTTTTGACCGCTACTGTATGTGGTTTTCTTTTCTTGGAAGAAATGTACTAATTACAGTTGTACATAGTTACACAGAAGGTAGAGTAATTAATGTCAACCTTCCTTTAGTTACCAATTAAGTGACTAGTTCAGAGCGATGCTATAATAGTAAAATCACATAAATCTAAAAGGTAATCTAATGAGCCCAGTTATTTTTACATACACACATCTAATGTAATGAGAACAAAGAGAAATGAAGAAAACAAAAAATATGATGCTGCTTATTTGTAGTGCTGGCTAAGGCAAGCCTGTATTGCTTGTACTGAAAATCCCCTAAAAAGAAGTAACCCGTTCTGAACTGGCATGAAACCTCAAATCATGTGGCTATTTGAAAAGAGGGACCAGATAATATATATACTTATATTGCGGCGAAGAGGGGACAAAAATCCAGAATATCACAAAGACTTTTCAGCGAGGAATATGACTGCAAAAACTGTCAACAGGACTGTAATGCAGAACCCCCTCCTCAGGCTTTGATGGTTCGATCCGGTGCGATGACGGATGTATTGACCATCTGATAAAAGCTTCAAACAAACACCCCACCACGGGGCCACTCAAGTCTCTAAGACAAACTCCAGCTGACAGGAGAGAGTGAGTGTGTGTGTGTGTGTGTGTGTGTGAACACTGCTTGTGTGGCTGCTCTCTAACCTGGGAACAGGTGTGTGTAATCAGAGCTGGGTTAGAGTGAGCAGATTGTCCACTAATGGTGACCAGCGCTCTGCGTTTCTGAGAAACGGCATGGAGGAGGAAGACTGAATCTGGAGGTTTGTGCCTGGCACTGCTGCGGAGGTGTGTAGGTGTGTGTGTGGGACGGACAGAGGCTGTCAGAGCACCTCCTCACCTGTACGGGAACCATACGATGGCGCTTCAGTGCCCCCTTCTGGTGGAATTTGACGAAGCAGCCCACACAATAATCCTCTCCGCATTCCGGACACATCTGAAACAGATCAAAAACAATTAAATAAACTCAGCATGCATACAGCAAGCCATATTTACCCCAAAAACTTTAATATCAGCAATATATATTTAAATATCTTGCACTTTTTGCTCAACACCGATACATATTAAAATGGAGAGAAGGGAGTTGCTCGTATCTTAAGGGAGCTCATTATTTTGTTACCGATTGTAAATGAGTGCGGAGGGCGATAGGAGAGGCCGTTTGATGGACAGACGAGTAGAAAGACAGACAGCATAGCGGCACAGGAATTTAAAGGAAGGTCTATCAAACTCGCATCTGAAGAACCCCTTGTAACTGAATTCAGGCTGCTGTCTTGATTAATTCGATCTGAACGCCTAAATGTATGATGATGCAGCACTTCAGCTTGAGAGATGCATGATGCTTGGAAGAGTTTGTATTTCTAAGAACAGACTTTGGATAGGTTTGGAATCAAATTTCTGCAGTCTATATGAACATTTTTGCACAGAAGTTGTGTTTTCATTGAAAATCCATTTGGCCTCTAACATTTGCCAACATGTAAATGCATGCAATACTGTATCCCACAATGCAGTATGCTCTACAGTACTTGACTTTTTTTAGTACTTTTTTTTTACAAGCAAGACAAATTAATCAGAAGCTTCCTTTTTCCTTATTAGACTTATTTTCTACAGAATTAAACCGTAAACAACAACAATGCAGACTGCTATAGTCAGTGTTGTTACTGTTAAAAGCTAAAATTAAATTAAATTGAAAACTGAATTGAAAAAAATAGTTGAAACAAAATTCATGTAAACATTACATGAAAAACTTTGACAAATAACAGACAAATTGGGATCTCACTTTGAGAGACCAATTCACTTCGAATGTATGATCACAGCATGAGTATAAATGAGCAGCTGGTGCAGCGCATATTCAGGTTTTTTGCTGAGGATGCGTTCCGGTGACCCGGCCGCCCAGTGGAGGTGCAGCACCATTGGCGATGAGATCCCTTCTTCAGGGAATGAAGGTTGCATACGTAAACGAGATGTTCCCTTACATTCGGTCACTCCGAGTCATGTCGGAAATGACTGACGAATTGGGATCCCTACCAACACGCCATGGACTCTGCCCCTTCCAGTGTCCTGTTGGAGTCTGCAAAGCCACCTCTGTCTGGCGTATCCAGTGGGTCATCCTCTGCTTGGAGACAGCATTCCCCTATTGCCGGCCACCGTGACAGAAAAAGAGGTGGTCTGAGGTGTTGCCTGTACGGACTTGCACGTGCTTGCCCTAAAGATGTTGCTTGAAACGGCCCAAGGCAAGCCGTACCGCCAGCAACTCTTGACTGTTGACGTGCCACTGCAGATGAGATCCCGTCCAAACCCCTGATACTGCATGCCCGTTGAACGTGGCTTGTGCCTTGCCCTGATGGACTTGCAACAACGCTGTAACGTGTACTGCAGATGCTGCTTCTCCGCAGGCCATATAAGCACTACCTATCAGAGCCGACAAGTGCCTACAGGCCCAGGAGTACAGGATCTCCATGACCTACTGCAGCAGCGCTAGCAGCGGTACCAACCGCTCCACTAGGCGGGCCCCCATATATAGCTGCACCGCTGTCAAGGGTGGTGAAGGAGGAAGAGCCACCAGAACAGTTTCTAGCGCCAAAGACAACTTAAAATAGATGAAAACATACTCTAGTATACAACTCATAATATTTCTGCAAGATAAAGCTAGTATGCTCTTCCGAGTTAAGTGATCGGTCACAATTTGTTTTGTTTTACATGCATCTTAAGTAATAAACACGAGCTCATTCAAATGAGAGCTGTTCAAATGATTACTATTCTTCATACACAGCAGACATTTACAGATAATTTCACAAAGCAGAATATACAGTTCTGCTCACTGATGTCTAGTTTCTAGATTACTTTTAAAGAACTACTTGAAATGTTGTTTCGCCAGTCAATCATGAGAAACTGGAGATATCAGCGATTTCCGTATACAATATGCATCTGATTTAAAAGCATGATGTCTGAAAGTACTGTATATTTCACACACTATTAAAAAATAAGTAGGCAGGCAGTATCCAGTGTATACTAGAAGTTTTGCAATAAACAGTAAAGTACATTCTATTCTGAACAAAACAACAGCTTTCAACTCAACTTCAGCTCCTGTGGCTTCCTCTAGGGTTGTGTGAGTAAGCACGGAGGAAACCCTTAGGAAGCCTTGGTTCTACACATTCATAAATACACTGAGACAAACACACACACACACACACACCAAACATTTATTTTAACACACTTGCTGTCTTTGACAGCCAAATGCAGATGTGCAAATTCCATATCCCCTCGAGACTATCTGTCTCAAAGCACTCGAGTCCCCTCTTTCACACACACACACACTCTCAAGAAGCGCATGAAAGTCCCAAATCTCCTAGGGGTGACAGGGTCTTTAATATAGCCACACAAACGTACACACACACACACTCACTGTGAATAAAGAAAAGGGTAAATACAGTGCTGCTCTGTGAATCTACAGCTGTGCCCATTACCGACTCCTTTAATAGCCACATAAAAAAAGGTCTCATTTCAGTATGACACCATTGAAATAAATTACAGCAGCAGCATTCTTCCAAACTGATTTTCAAGAGTGGTTCCGGACTACAGAATCTACATTTCATGTCTTCTTTGCTGTCGGATGAGTAGGAGTATATTTGCAGCACTGTATTTAGCAGCAGTTCAATCTACTGCTGCCAGTCATGGCTCAAAGTAAAAAGTGGGATCTTACCAGCAGGAGCTAAAGGAGTTCTTTTAATCGAACTAATGGAGGATAACAAACCCTTGTGTCATGCACTTTAGTCTTGAATAACCAGACTTTGACTATCGTATAAAGTCTGGTTCACACCGCAGCTTAGTCTGGTTGAGAAAACTGCTTGACCAATACATCTGACTAGAGATGGATTTATATTAAGTTCATGGTATAATAGAGCAGTGTGGAGAAAAAAATTATAAATGAAGTGGCATGGCAGTCTTGTACAGTAAGATCTGTATGAATAGTTGTGTGGGCAAAAATGATACGTTCACAGAAAAAAAAATTGAATATATTGTTTCTCAAGGAAAAGTTGTTTACTTGCTACAATGTAAACTACTCAAAGAAAACTACTGCATGTCTCCTAAAGTTGAACAACCCTAAACTTTGCAAACCTCTGCAAAGATTCTGATTAGCTTCCCCAGAAACACATACCAAAAAAGTTTAAATGTTAGGGTTCAGTAACATGTTTTTGGAAAGAAATTCAGCAAGGATGCATAAATTGATTACAAAAGTGACAGAAAAGACAAGTTATTTCATGAAAATCTAGATGCTAAAGGCTAGTTGGTTCTTAAACGAATAATTCACCCAAAAAATAATTAAGTAGTTCCAAATCTGAATACTTTTCCTTGTCCTGTCGAACACAAAGGTTCGCCACTGACTTCCATTGTTCCATTCCATTTTTTCCCTACTATGGAAGTCAGTGGTGACCAAAACTGCCTGGTTACAAACTTCCGTTTCAAAATATCTTCCTTTGTGTTCAGCAGAACAAAAAAATTCGTTTGGAACTACTTGAGGGTGTGTCTGATGATATTCACAGCATTAAACAACTGGGCACAAGCTGATAGGTTTATGTTCACATTTAAATGGTTGATTAGCATTTACTTGAGCATTTTGCAGCACGCTTTCAGAGTTGCTCCTGAATCCCTCCTCCTTCCCCAGTTCCACCTGTATAGATCTGCTATGGGTTATTTTATATGCTATTTGTGCATCAGCAGTTATATTTTAAATACTCCCAGCACCGTATCACCACATGTATTGTCAGCAGCAGGTTCCTGTGTTTGCTTGCAGCAGCAGTAATAATCTACAACTACAGCAATAACCAGCAATTTAGCAGCACCAGCATAGCACATTGTCATATTCATTAGCATGCTTAACTATTCTGAGAGTTGATAGAATGCTATTCTTCTGAACCTCCTATTACGAATTGTTTCTTCTTCTTCAAAAAAAAGAAGCACAGTAGACCCTGTTCACAAGACTGTGAGGACGTGTTTAACGGTCATCAGCATCATAAATCCTTTTTTTTTTTATGTATGTACATTTATAACACCGTTCTTTGTACTATACTACCTTTGCATCAAATTACAAAAAAATAGTTTATGCTAATGCAGGATGGTAAATTTGAAATTATTCACTCTTCTGACTGCCGTTTTCAGTCTCAATTTTTATTGTATTTTATTGGAGGTCATGAAAACACTATCGTAGACTTTTTCTTTTGCTGTTTGAGCAAATGGGCATGCAAACAATATATTTGTGGTACAGTACTCTCCCATTAACTGCTCTTCAACCCAACTTCCAAACTTGGAAACGCGAAAAAGGTCCATTGTTTTCAACACTGATAAGAAGAAGAAATTTCTCTTGAGCAGCAAATCAGCATATTATAATAATTTCTAATGGATCACGTGACGCTGAAGACTGAAGTAATGATTCTGAAAATTACGCTTTGCTTTACAAGAATATATTTAATTTTAAAATGAATGCAAATAAAAACATTGTTATTTTAAATAGACATAAGTTCCACAATATTACTGCTTTCACTGTATTTTTGATCATATAAATGCAACTGTGAAGAGGAATAAAGAGTTTCAAACACACTGAAAAATGATCCAACCTCAAACATTTTAGGGGTAGTGTATACCTAAGACATGATGCATGATGAATAAAAAAAGGGATGGACAGTTTGGAATAAAGAATAGTTCTGTTCACATAACAGAACGGATAAATACTCACCAGTCCAGCCAGCTGAACTTCACACTGTCCACAGACTTTTCCCCTCAGGTTAAGCTTCCTGTTAGTGCCATGTACCTTGGCAGCTGGTTGCACTATTACCTGCTTCTGTACTGCTGCAGTTACACAAACACACACACAAATCGTTGGTAAAATAGCAATGCTTTTACTTGGATGGAGTCATTTTTCATCAAAACTTTGCAGTACTAAAAAAAAGACATTTATAATTGACTTTTCACTTGTAGTACTTTTTTCACCTTGCAAAAGATCATTATTGTTATCTTTATTTTTAGAGATTTCATTTACCACATTAGCAAACTGTTTTTTCTTTCACAAATCAATGACCAAATCACATTATAGTTTGTCTAATTTCTGTTTAAAGCAAGAACAATTTACCAGTGGGGTAAAAAAAAAGAATAATTATAATAACAATAATTCAATACATTTTCTCTGAAAACAAATCTTACACAGTGTGTTGCTTCTCAACTCAAGTATATTTATCTTGTTATTATGATGTTTACTAGAAAATAAGTAAAAAATAATGATCAAGTAAATTACCTTTGCTGTGACAGATACAATAGCCTACATGTGATACCTCAGTTATGCTATCTTGAGTTTTAAAGGAAAACTACACTTTTTTTGAAAATAGGCTCATTCTCCAACTCCCCCAGAGTTAATAAGTTGAATTATACCATTTTGGATTCTGTTCAGCCAATCTCCGGGTCTGGTGATAGCATAGCTTAGCATAGATCCTTTAATCCAAGTAGACCAGTAGCATCGCGTTCAAAAGAGTTTCAATATTTTTCCTAATTAATACTTGACTCTTCTGTAGTTACATTGTGTACTAAGACCGGTAGAAAATAAAAAGACGTGATATGATTAGGAACTATACTACCATCCCGGCGTAATAATCAAGGCAGTTTGCTGCCATAACCTGGCCGCAGCAGGTGCAGTGATAACACGCAGCGCCTGAAACAGTCAGACTTTCTTGCTTGCACAGGAAGCGTGTCTTGCAAGCTGGGTACTATTTTCCACAGGCACCGTGTGTTATCACTGTACCTGCTGCGGCCAGGTTACAGCAGCAAACGTCCTTGATTATTACGCCGGGTTGCGAGTATAGTTCCTAATCAAAGCGACCTAGAAAATAGCAACTTTTAATTTTACGCTGGACTTCAATGAACTATGCTAAGCTATGCTAAAAGTACTATCGCCAGACCCAACTCATCTTATTAACTCTTGGGGATTTGGAGAATGAGCCTATTTCCAAAAAAGACTGAAGTGCTCCTTTAAATTTAGCTTACTTAACTTTGGAACAGAGTTAAAGACAATTTTAACTTGCACCACTCTGAAATTCTAACAGAAAAAAAGGGGTTATAAAGCTAAGACTTTACTATACCACTGTTAAATTTGAGGAAAAAAGGAGTTCAAAACAAGCTGGCCAAAACACATCTCAGATTCCAGTCCACCTACAGTACCTGGCACAGGCTCGTCCTTCAGCACTCTAATCTTCATCTTGCCCGGAGAGAGCTGCCCCTAAACAACATATTTCAAACGCCACATTATCACCAAAAACACCAGTCAACCATTCATGCAGTTAATTCTAGAAAGTGCATCCAAGGTTTTAGACCATCCCTGGCATGAATGAAGGAGAAGTCGGCCTGATTGAGACAGGCTGACTTTATTTGTGTATCAGCATGAAATGAGATTGCATGTTAGGAAAACTCTTACTCTGTGAGATGCGTTTTCCTTGTTCGTCTTGACGCTCTGAATCCCGGACTGTGCTGAACGCCAATAAGAAGCTCCCATCTTCCTGCATGAAAAGATCACAAAAAGTTGCTCAGTTCAGCACAAAACTGCAACTAGTTTTAATGGCTAATGGTGTGAATCATTTGGAGAATGTACTATTACTTTTAAATAAAAAAAAAACTATCCCTACTGTACTGACACTCTATTCCCCAATCTGATACTGTTGAGTGCTTTAACACAATCTGTATTGTTAAAAGAACTATATAAAAAGAGGTGACTGATTGATATTAAAATCTAGTGCATAAGTCAAACTAACTTTTAATTAAGTACATATCAAATAGTGGAAAACAAACACAAACATCACATGAAAGTTTTGCCCTACATAATTCATACAGTTACACAGACGGAGGTCGACTTCATTTGTTTTCTGATTTGTTGTTTTGGTTGCCACAACAAATCAACAGTCTAAATAATTCACGGCATGATTGCGGGGGAAGCCGTTTGTTTAGAGTGGGCTGTCATGTTGGCGTAGAGCCGCAAGCCTGAGTGTGTTCAAAGGATGGAAATGTATGTTATGTGTGTCTGCCTGAACGATATAATTTCACAAGATGTAAGGAGGTAACCATGCTCTTGAAATGTCTCTTTCTTTTATGTCGATAGTAAAACAGTTTGGATGGCCTCCTGAATTTTTTTTTTTTTTTTTTAATAAATCAGGAATGAAATGTTTTCATACCAAAATCCCAGAGGAATGTGTAGTTGGTGTCAGGTCATGTGATTTTACCGGTGGAATGCTTCAGCTCACATCGTATAAAAGCAGGTTCACATGCTCAGAGGAAGCAGGGTATGCACTCGTATTTGAGTTTTTACTAATTTACAAATCTTGTCAAAGCAACTTACCGTATACTAATTAGAGACAGCCCCTTTGGAAGCATATTAAGGTTAAGTGTCTTGCTGTGGGGCACGACAGTGAAAGTATAAATGCTTGAGTAGATCAAGCCAAAATTATAAAGTGGCCCCAAAGTATCTAGGTATTTAAGCCACACTTAAAAAGGAAAATGATTCTAGAATTACAGTGCTATATAGCTATAGTTCACAGTTAATGGGAGATTTAAATGTATTTAAAGTCACAAAAGCTGCATTTATTTGATTAAATATACACTGAAACACTAAAATTGTGAAATATTATTAGAATTTAAAATAATGATTTATTAATTGAATATTTATTAAAATAAAAAAAAATTTCTGTGATGCAAAGCTGAATTTTCAGCATCATTACTCTAGTCTTTAGTGTCACATGATTATCAGAAATCACTCTAATATGCTGCTCAAAAAAAAAAAATGAATTAACATTTCTTTAATATTTTTATGGAAACCATTATATATTTTTTAGTATTCCGATTAATGAAAAAAACAGGATTTATTCTAAATAATTTTTCTGTAACAATAATAGGTTTTGTGTCACTTCTGATAAATTTAATCCATTGTTGTTGATTAAAGTTATTTTCTTTAAAAAATAAATAAATAAATAAAAATTTTCAATAAAACCAAATAAGTAAACATTTCCCTAAAAATTTAAAATAAATCCAAAATATATGCATACATATGTGTTATATTCTGCCAGGCAAAAATAATAAATCTAATCACTCAGAAAAGTAATACTTTAATACTTAGGGTTAGGGAATTAGTTTAAATATCTAACCATATGTATAAGCAATAGGAAAAGTCATGAATAGATCAAACTAAAAATACACAGCTCAGCAGCTCCACTAAAATCTCATATTATAAAAGAGTGAGAAAGTCAGAGACTTTGGAAGGGGCCACTAGGGAGAGAGGACACTTCTTCTGCATGCTGTCCACTCTCATTAAGGGCTGTTTATGTGCTGGCCTTTATCAGTCTGATGGAGACGGGCGTTTGGGATGGGGATTAGCCGCGCTCAAGCCTGCCTGTCAGCATTATGGGGAAACGCACAGGCAACGTGGCAGTTGTGCTAACAACTGGCGGATTACCATCGCACGCACTGAGTGCCAACCAACAGGACAAACACTTATCTCCTGTCAGGGTCACAGACATCAGCCTCTTCTGCTGCTTGAGTTCATTGTGTGGCAGCAGTGGGACAGGTGAGAGGTTACACTACTAACATGGTGTTAAATCAGACTTCAGAACGATACATACAACCTTTAGAAACACAAGCCTTCCCAATAAATGAATTTGATAAAATTATAATTTAATAAATTAACAATTCAATCATCATCTAATAATATAACACAGTTTAATAAGCATAAAATACACAAAATGTTGGCAAAATAGTCCCATTTTAATAAACTATCTATGGATATTTTTACAATTCGACCACACGCTCATTTCGACCACATACAAATACGAAAACATCTTTTTGTTCATCATTAAAAATGTCATCCAAAATTCTAAGATATAAACTCAGAACTGCGATACAAAAATTGAAAATTGCTTATAAACTCACAGGACACTGTGAGATACATATTTGCAATTTTTTATTTCATTAAAAAAAAGGATTTGCAGAGAATTAAGAGAAAAAAGTCAGAATTGTGAGATGTAAAATAAATTCTGAGATTATGTTTCTGAGAAAATTCTGAGAAAAAAGTCTGAATTGTGAAATATATTATAACAATGTTTATTCAAAATTACTTCTATCATTAAAAAAGTCTTTACTGTGACTTTTCTTTCCATTTTAATGCGTCCCTATAGAGAAAAAAGTTTACATTTCTTAAAAACAAATGTTACTGGCCTCAAACTTTTGGCAGATAGTCTGACTTATTTTAATACAAATTAACTGGCAATACGTCAGGCTAACTGAAATAAACCTGACTTTTTTATGGAACAGGCTCCAGCTCTGTAGCGACAAGCAACAACAAAGTATTCAAAGAAAGTATACGTTTCTACAAAGAGCTCCGCTTTGTGAGTACAGTTTATTTGCCCACCAAACATTTGCCCTCATTTACTCTTATGAATTCACCTGCGGCCCTTCAGTCCTCTGCCTTCACTACAATAAACAGCGAGCAGGTTGAGCATGGAGGAAGATAACATCAACCATTCCCAGCACGACACCCGGCACAGAAGTTCTGCTTTGATTAATGGTTGCCGATAAGAGCTAATCTAAAACAGTTTTATTTAAAAACGTCCGTACAGAGGCAATCGTAAATTAGATATGGTACCGCTTACATCCCTTAATATGACAGTTCCTGTACGTGGCCCAGATCTCACAGACATCTTGTCTAGAGCTGCATTCTCTCTGCATTCATTCGTCTGATTATCGCAAAGTGCTGCCTTATGTTATTGATACAGGTGCAATTGGTGCCGTCCATCCACATGATGAAATCACAGGAAAAGCTTCATGCTATTGTCTCCGATTGGCTTTTCCGTCACTGATATATCCGCTTTCCAGGGACAAATATGTTAAAATATGGATAATTTTATTCTTCATGCTATTTCAACATAATTCATCCTGACCGACTGCATGTAAATGTTTGCATTTGTTCGGGAGTATATATGGGAATATGATGCATTTGCTGCATCCACCCCATTACTGTAGTGTTTCCCTCCCCTGTTGAGTTATGAGCTTATATGTAAGCCTAAAACGGCCGCCACTATAAATTCATGAGGTGGACCTACACAGGTCACATTTTAGTGTTATTAATGAAGAGCTGAAGGAAAGGGGCCGGGACGAGAAGAGAAAGAGAGAGAGAGACATCAAATTAATAACTACTGATGTTATTTTTTCCTATTCTTTTATTTTGACAGAAAACTAATTTCCTGCCTTCCTCGTTTTGGCATAGGGTCCCACTTAATCTTAATTTGTTTGGGAGAAATGGGAAGACAAGCATGGCGACGCAGTGAGAGCCGAGCTGCTGGAGCCGAGATGACTCAATTTCCTTCCACTCGATGGCTATGCTGATTCCATCACACCAGATCGCTCTGAAGTCAAGCCATCACCGAGATTACCTGCAGGAGCTGCACACCTCATGTGACGATCAGATTTTAAAGCTAATGGCACCTCTGTCACTCCATTTCTTCTTCTCTACTTTGGCTACGTATACATAAGTGTCAAACGGTACGTTTACACCGCAAGTCAGCTATTGTTCAACAAATTTTTAAATGTAACCATATCAGATCTTAAAAGAATTACTCACGTTTTGCTGAAAAATTCCAAGATGTAAGTAAGTTTCTTTAACAGATTTGGAGAAACTTAGCATTAGATCACTTGCTCACTAGACTTTCTTCAGTGAATGGCTACCGTCAAAATGAGAGTCCAAACAGCTGATAAAAACAGCACAATAATCCAGAAGTAACCAACACCACTCCAGTCCATTATGTTAATGTCTTGTGAAGTGAAAAGCTGAAGGTATTTAAGAAAACAAATCATTATTAAAGCATTTTAACTTTAAAACACTTCTGGCCAAGTTTATAATCCACAACTTGCTTCCTCAAGTAAAAAAGTACCTCCCCTGCTGTCATCTCAAATAAAAATCCACAGATTTATGTTCTGGACCATTTCGTTAATGAACAATGCTTGATCTACGCATGTTTCTCGTCTGATTCAGATGAGATTAATTTATACTGAAAAAAAAGCTATTTCATGGATAAAGGAAGTAATGGTTTGAAGGTAAAAATGTATTAAAGGTAAATTTGTTTACATGCAGCTTTTTGCAAGATGTTAATAGATGGCCTGAAGTCATTTAAATTGCATGTGAATTATTGTGATGTTCCCGTGAGGAAACAAACTCAACTATATCTACACCTGGTCTGAAGGTCAGTGAATGTCTGGAAATTTGAATAGTTTAAACTATTCCTTTAAAACCAAGCCACACGTTTTCATCAGCAAAATTCTAAGGAACAGAACTGTATGGATGTGTGTAGTAGTCTAAACTTAATGTAGATGGTGTTTTGAGAACTTTAGGTTGTCTTTGGCGACCTTTAACTATGTGTCAGTGTCTTTCTGCAGGGCATTGCACTTAGGTGACCCACAGCCTTGAGAAAGCACATATGCATTAGGTTTGATTGACACTGGCATTTCAATGACAAATGTCAAGTTAGATTAACCTATACTTACAAAGTCACATGAAAGTGTTTACAAAGTATAAAAGTGATTCAAATAGGAAATGAAAACAGCAGCTCTTATGTGACCATACTGTTTAAGTTCATATTTAAAAATAAATATATAAAACTTTTAAATTTCATATTTTTTTAATTACAACTTAGAAAGGAGGGCCGTCAATGTGACATCTCTTTGGAGAAGAGTCTGACAAATAAATGAATGTAAATGTATGGCATTTGAGGTCTTCCGTGATATAGACTGCTATATGGAGATTTTGTTGTTGTTGTTGTTGTCGTTTGGAGTTTGACAGCCATAGCCACTGTAAACTGTCACAGTATGGAAAATACTCAAGAAAAAAATGCAGGTTGCATACAGGTTTTGGAAGGGTGAAAAACCATGGATAGAATATTAATTTTGGATGAATTATTTGTTGAAGTTCTTCTGTCTTTGCCTCCACACCTACCCTCAGAGTCTCTCATTCTCTTTCCTTCACTTGCTATCTCTTCCTACGTTTTTCATTTTATTCATTGGCGTTTCATTGTGTACATTTCTTCTTTTATCTCAACGCTCTCTGTCACAGTCATTGTTCAGCTCGTTAATTTATTCATCTACTCACTCATTCATTAATTCAACAAGCTGTCCCTCCCTTCCCTATTTTACTCACTCCCTCTCCTCTTTCTCCCGGTTCATACGCTGTCTGAGCTCCTCCAGTCTGCTCTCCATCTCCTTGGCATGTTGATCCAGCTGCACTGTTTCCATACGCAGTTCCCGGAGATTCCTGGGGGGAAAAATACACTTGAATATACTTTTTGCATGCTACATATTTAATTGTACAAACTAGTGTGACTCTGACTTTTTCCTGTTTTATTAGTGTCACTCTGCTTATAACATTCATCCAACTGAACACACAAAATCATGTTATTCGGCAAAAATGAATAGACTATTCAGTACGTTTGGCTTGCCACCATTTGCAAACGCGACGTGTAACGTGCTAATAATGTGAAAAATCTGAAGCATGAAAAGAAACTCAAGGGAACAGACTGTTCAAACCTGACATTTAACTTCATTGACTTGGGCTTGCTGGGAAGTACCACAAAGTTGTTTAAATTCATGGTGCTCTCTGATCAGACTGTAAGCTTCACAGGCTGTAATTTCCACTGAAGTGTCCTGAGAAAATAGAGTTGTGAATGAGAAATGCACAGCACAAAATAGGACAAATTTCACTGAATTAACCTACAAAGAAGCCAATGAAATGAATAACGGCAGCAAAGTTTTACAAAAAGACATGGTGCAGTTATATTATAAGATCGCAGTACTGAATGATTATATATTTATGTATATACCATGATATTTGCATGGTACTCCTAAGGTTACCACCATAGAAGTGCCATTTTGTTGTTGCACACATTGAACATAAAATACAATGACATTTGCATGATACTCAAATATATGTCAAATGGTACCAACGCGTTTCATGGACAAAGAACAATGCTACCAATGTAGTGTACATAAAATGTCATGGTATTTACAAGATACTCAAATGTAAATAGGACGGTACTACCATATCTAAAAACATTATTATCAAAAGTATACACTATTTATCACTAAGGTGAAAGAAAAGGCTGATAAATGAGAGGAACCTGCCAAATATGTTCTCATTAGTCCTGCTTCCTGCATATTTAGACGTGAAGAATAATTATAAGAAACAAAGGCGAGGGCTGTTAATAGGAACGAATTGTATTTATTTTACAGAGCTAAAACATACTTTATCAGCCATACTTTATCAAAATGTCACAGGTTTTTAAAAGTACTTACATAAACACCGGTCTCCTGAACTACCGCTTGAGGAAGCTGTGTAGGTCTGTCGTTATAGCAACGTGTCTCGCGATAGTTCATCGCTAGTGGGCATGCGCACGTGCTCGTGCACCTGACCGATTTCAACAATGACGAATAACAACAGAAACAGCGACGATAATAATAATAATAATAATTTAACAGTTGAGAATCGAGTTTTGAGATTTGTACATAATCTGAAAGCTAAATAAATAAGCTTCCCATTGGTGTATGGTTTGTTAGGAAAGGACAACGGTTGGCCGAGATATCTAAAAAAATAAATAAATAAACATTTTTAATATGCATTGGTAAGAACTTTATTTGGACAAATTAAAGAAGAGTTTATTAATTTATGGTAGGAGATGTACAAAATATCCTCATGGAACATGATCTTTATTTTTTATCCTAAGCATTTCTGGCTTAAAAGAAAAGTAAAAGACCATTTTGACCCATTCAATGTATTTTTGGCTATTGCTACAAATATACCCGTGCTACTTAAGAATGGTTTTATGGTCCAGGGTCACTTTAAAATCTAGTGTATAAACAAATACATAACCCCCCAGTGACAAGGCTACAACAGTGAAATTACTGGCTGGAGAGTGTGAACTTCCAACGTGTGAGGGGTTGTTAAAAAGTTTCTAAAGGGAAAATAAATAACAGAGTTTTACCGTTTTCTTTGTGTTTGGCAACTCATGTCTGTGCTAATGAAGTCCTGACGTACATCAAGCGTCCTGTGGCTTTCTGACACGAAGGAGAGAGACCTCTGTTGCTCCTGTAATTATGGACAGCTTGATTTCCCTAATTAAAATCATTTCAGCACTAAAATCAAATTTCATGTGGATGTTTTGATTGCAGTCATAAGAACCCTCATTAAAGCGTCAGCACCGTATGTCTCAATTAGTCTACAAAAATTAGTCTACTGTTTTGTTTTCACAAGAGTTTTGTGTCAGCCATTTCAGCATTATGCATTTATTTTCCTTCATCAAATTCAAATACATCACTCTCAAATGGATTCATATTTAAAATAATTACACATTAACACATTTTCATAATCAACCACACTAAATGACAGGTGTCATTTTTATTTTGAAATGTATGCCCGTTACTATGTGTAGTTCACTGACCACTGCTCAAATTATTCAGTTGTAATGGAATAAACTGCTAAACTGAGCCAGAATACGTGCTCAGAGCCACATACAGATTTTTTGGACCTGGTATTTATTAAAAAATCATTTCCATTCCAAAATGTTTTTGCATATTGATGCTAAACTGTATAATTGAGCATCGTCCCAGCAAAATGATTTCTAACACATGCTAGTTTCAAGTCTCTCATACCACTCTGCGCTCTCTTTCTGCTCACATAATAAACTAATTTAAAATCCAATCAATATTTCATGTCCATTTATTTATTTATTTATTTGCAGCCGTGTAATAATCACTTGTTATTGAAAACTAAACCCCAGCACGGTGACGTGAAGCGTGTGTGTGCTCATGGAGAGAAACTGCCTTTACAACACAGTCTGTCCTCATTTGTATTCAGCTGCAGCTGAAACTTTCAGATCTGCTATTGCAAAGGTATTCTTCCAGATCTGGTCTTGCCTCTCCGTTCCTCTTTCCTTGCTGCTTCCCTGCCTCTCTCTGTACCAAGACGAAAGAGAGAGGGAAGCAGGCTTTGCCCTCCCTTTTTCAAGGCAACACAGATGAAGGTTGATGGTGGATTTTGACTTCTTTCTCCTTCTCACCTTCCTGCATGAGCCTGACCAAAGAGTTTGTGACCCACAAATCATGGACCCTGTCCCATAAGTGATACTTCATTTACACAGTTTATATAGTTGATATATAACAAACAGACCTAGAAAAAGTTATTCCTAGGATGATTAAGAGGTAAAAAAAGTAAAAATTAAAAAAAAAATGTTTTATAATAAACAGTATGGATCTCATAGGTTACATTGCACCAAAATTATTAGTATTTTATATATGTGTGTGTGTGTGTGTGTGTGTGTGTGTGTTATTTCTGTGCAACAAAGGAAATTGCAAAAATGACAAAAATTCTAAATGATCTCTTTCTCTGGTCTGCGGCAATTCATTGATTCACTGATTGATTCATTCATTCATTCATGCAATTATTGATTCACATATTGATTGGTTCCTATATTATATACACATTTTCAAATATATTTACTAAACATGCAACACTTTTGCAGCTACTGAGGTTATATAACGATTCTTGGCATTTATTTATTTATTTTTTTACATTATTTGCATGACAAAGGTGAAATTCTCTGCAACAAATGGAATTGCTAAAATAATGTTTTGTTGTCAGTAAAAAAAAAAAAAAAAGAAAGAAAGAAAAGTCCCAAAAATTCTCCAGTCTACAGTAATGAGAATAAGATTTATTTCTTTTTTATTTAAAACTGAGGGGAACGTGCTGTAATAATATCACAGTGCAAAACAAAAATCATCATGCTCCTACAATAGACTTCATTTTCTTTAAGCAAAACATAATTTCTTATGAAATAAGACCCAGGCGTGTTCTTGACAGTTTTGTGAGATTCACTCTAATATCTATTCAAATCTATCCGATGCCACAACTTTGGCTCCAGCCACCAGCAAGATAGCCAGAGTAGGACAGCATACAAATGAGCCGGACATCACAATATAGAGACAGTGAGAGAGAGACAGAGAGAGAGAGACACAGAGAGAGACAGATTAAAAACGCAGAGGTCATGTGGTGTAACAGTGACAGATGAGAGGTAAAATGTTGCGCATGTGTTGAAATGTCAGGGCTATTTAATCCATTATGGTGCTCGATCACAGCGGCTGATTCAAATGTCATTTGTTAACTCTGGCTTTCATACGGGACGACTGATTTTAAAATATTGTGAAATCCTCTGAGCTATGACCAGAGGGCGGTTAACAATTTAAAATCATTAGTCTGACTAGGCGACAATGTGCCATATTAACAAGACGTTCTATTTCTCAGCATTTACACACATTGTGCTGCACATATGTTACCCATTCCCAAAAATGGCAATTATATCTCATTTAAAACTAGTTTTTAAATTAAAAAAAGTGAAATATTGTCATGACAGCATTTTAAGGCATAATAAGTGGTAAACGCCATCCTAGAATGTACCGAAAGACATGTTTATTTACTTATTTATTGAAGATAATGCATGAACATGCTGAAAAGAGTGCTGATAAAATACACATTGTTTTTCATACTTTTTGTCACTGGGACACTCACAAGCCTCCTGGTTTTCATCAAGAACATCTTATATAGTGTTCCGAAGATGAAAGAAGCTTTTACGGGTTTGGAAGTGATTAATGACAAAATCTGGAGATGGAGCGATCCTTTAACCATTGTTTATGCATGCTGTATTTCTATGCTTCAGCTAAGCAACATGCTAACATCAGTGTCTATGGAAATCAATAAGTGAAGTCTCCTGTGCAGGAGTTCCTGTGCATGTTCCAAATCAATTACTTATGAGGTTTCATTTCAGTTAGGATGCTGTTTTAGTAGACAGCTGCCTGTGGAGGCAGTAGCAATGTAGCGATGACCTGATGGTGCCTCTGAAAGTAAAAAGACATACAGACCTTGTAATAGTTACTGTGGTGACAACATGATGGGTCGGTTGGACAAGCTGGTTCATCCCGGGCAGATTTTTCTCACCACTCAGTGACCTCCACCATGCTGCCAGTGAGAAGAGGTCAAGAGGTCGCCAAAGTCCGAGGGTCAGATTGTCAGAAGCGTCAATCTCGGAGCGGCCAGAGATTAACGTAATATCGGAGCAAAAAAAAAAAAAAAAAACCCAAGTGCTGACCGCTCCGGGAAAGAAGCCGGAAAAAATGACCTTTTCACTCGCAAAGCAGAAGCTTTTTTGAAGGATTTCCAAACTCACTACTGTTAGGAAGTGAGTAGGGGTTAGAGAGATAAGCGTGCTATGAGAGATAAACGATTATAATATCGAATTAATATAGAGAAATATGAAACTGATGGAAATCAGACAGGTGTGTATGTTGCTGTGATCAGGGTCTGGCAGTCTGAGGCCCATTGGGCTCCACAAAGCCACGGACCCATGCCAAACAGCTGGCTGTGACAGTCTAGCATTGTGATGATGCTATCACTGACATGGAAGGGTGTGTTTTCACTCTTCACATTAACACAACACTCTGCCCTGACACTCCTCCTGAAGTCTAGGTATGCTTGTACATTAATGGAATTATGATAAAAGTAAACAATATATTTGAGAAAAAGCGTTACCTTAAATAAGGAGAAAATCCAAAGGTTGAGTTTGACCTTTGACCACAATATCCTGGTCAAAAAGTATATTCTAATCCATTAAATCATGTTTGTTGAAATAAAAATTAATAAAGCTAATGGAGAAGATGTGGAAATATTTACAAAAATCATAGGGAAAATATGGATAAATTACTTACATTAAAATAGATTTTTAAAAATATTTATTTTGTTAAAAAACATACATAAAAATGGAAATATTGAGCCAATTTTGTATTTGTACAATATGTATTTATTAAATTAAGAGGTTTATTGAAACAACATTGATAATATAAGTATACTAAAAATGAAGATATTTGTAGTAAAATATGAATATTTCAGTCAACATTTATTTATTAAATTAAATGTATTTATATTTATTTATTTATAAAGTGGATTAAATAAGAAAAACATGAGAATACATTTTATTAGAATTCTAATATTGTTAAATAACATTTATTTGTATATTTATTATAATTATTTTGTAAGTTCACTAAAAAGAGTCATTAAAAGTATATACTAAAATACAGAAAAAATGGCTTTTAACAAAGATTTATTTACTGAGTTTTTGAAGATCATTTAAAAAAAATGACTTCTAAAACTATTGTGAATATTAAATCATTAAAATATACTAACAATTCATAAAAGTGCTTATAAAATAATTTAATTGAAACGTAATTGATTTGTTGTTTGTTTATCCACTTAAAAAGAAGGTCATTGAAAAAAAATTATATTTAAGATGTTAGACGAATCGAGTCACATCTGTAAAGGAGTGCCTGCTAAAGCCCTGACACAGTGCCCTGCCAAAAGTGTCAGGCCTCACCCTGTGTTTCAGAGCTGGCAGACTGACAGACATCTCTTCACCGAAGCCCCAGGACTTTGAGGACACACTTCTGCACTCCAGACAACATCCATTTCTATCCCGTATAATCTTTTTTAGGGTGTGACCAAACGACTTTGTTATGATGTTCATGAAAATTTATGACATTCTTATTTCACCTCTGGCGAGTTTCAGGTGCTGCTCGGCGTATGAGGAAGTAAATCAGCCCATGGCCCTCAATAAAAGCACTCCGGCACGGCTTCTTCCTTCCGGATGTTTTCATATGCTGCTCATTATAATCAATGAAAACAACATCATTTGACCTTCAGTAACCTTCCTTTTTCAACCATTTTCTGAGCGCTGAACCTGTTTGGGTTACATACGGAGCAATTCAATAGCTTAGAAACAGTCAGATAAATGTACTTCACTGCATAGCTCAGCTAAACTGTTTTAAACACCACACTGCCATCTAGAGGTCACTGCTAGAACTAGTAAGACACCATTTGTCTTCAGAGCTTGGCAGAATGACTTCTTCACGGGATCTTTAACGCTCATTTTTGGCATTTTTCTATCCAGAATTGATTAAAAACCTCAACCCATTCCTTCATTTCTAAGTCAAAGGAGATTAGCATGCGTTTGATCCTACATTATACATTTATTCGGCCAGTAGGCTGGTTTCTCACCTTAGGTTTGATCTAAGCAGGATTTTTTTCCCCACGACAGCAAGTAGATAAGTGTGACGACCTTCAGAGTCAGGGCTGCTGTGGGGCGATAAGACATGTGTCCTCATGTGACCAGCGGCCGTGGATGTCCAACACGGGTGACACCATTCACCAGATGCTGATAGACTGGTGCGTTTCTTTTAAGAATTGTGTGACTGTATCTGTGCACAGACTCTCAACTACTCCTTATGAAAGTTTACCATGGGTTTACTGGTATAACACTCACTGTAGTCTCTATTAGGACGCAATGTTGAGGCAGCAGACATGAATGATTTCTATAATCATGCAGCTTGCTGAAGAAACTTATATTGAACATTGAAATGTAAACATAAACAAATAAAACATGATTGCTGTTAGTATATACATTTGATACTTATGTGTAACATAAGTTAAAACAATACAACTGGAACCGCACAGCAGAATCTAGTAATCAACTAGCAACGTCCTAGCAACCACTTATAAGACCTAACAGCTGCAAAAATGGTCCTGATTCTAAACGTTCATGTTTTGTTTGTTTTGAGGTTTTATTGTGTAAAATTAATGAATCAATTATTCTAGCAGGAAATACTAACTTTTAATATGAAAAATATTCCTTAAAACAAAATGTATGTATTTTAAACATTATTAAACATATTTTTTGGGGGAGCTTCTCAAAAATCTTTATTTAAAAAACGATAGAACGATAGAACAATAGATAGAACGATAGAACGATAGATAGAACGATACATAGAACGATAGAACGAACGTTAGAACGATAGATAGAACGATAGAACGATAGAACGATAGATCGATAGAACGATATATAGAACGATAGAACGATAGATCGATAGAACGATATATAGAACGATAGATAGATAGAACGATAGAACGATAGATAGATCGATAGATAGATCGATAGATAGATAGATAGATAGATAGATAGATAGATAGAACGATAGAACGATAGATAGATAGATAGATAGATAGATAG
>JAUMHP010000073.1:18321625-18335589 GCA_032361065.1 Enteromius trimaculatus | reverse complement strand
GATAGATAGATAGATAGATAGATAGATAGATAGATAGATAGATAGATAGATAGATAGATAGATAGATAGATATTTTGGTATAGATATTAAACTATAGTCTTTTCATGAGATAGCGAGAGAATGGTTTAGTTTACTCTGTTTGTGCTGCACTGGATGGTAAACTGAAGTTTCTAGCGTCGAGCTGCAATTAAACAGTGAGCCACAATTACTATTAAATCAAGTCTCTGTGGCCCCTGGCACCTCACATTAATTAAAAATGTGTTATGAGTATCAAATGTTCAGCGAGAGAAAAATATGTTTAGTTTGGAATTGACTATGGAAGCATGCAGCGTCTCTTCTCTATCAGCGCCTCAGGGCTGCAGCGTCCTGCATCTCAACAGCCTCTGATGGACCACTAAATGATGCTGTTTTCCTATAAGGTAATTTTTTCATAATGGTGGTTTGAAAAGTGATGAAGTGCCCCTCGAAGGAAAACCTGACACACATCGAGTGCCGTTCTCTCGCCTCTGAGCGCAGTGATTATTATGGCAAATAAATGGCCTGCATTATTTATAATATGTAATAAAACTTTGGTGACACAATGCATCATTGTAGTCTTCTTAGGATAATCTTTTAATTCCCTCATTATGAATTAGCGCTGAGTCTTACCTCAAGAGTAAGCCGGTGGAAACATTAGCTTAGCCCTGCTTTGATGTGTTACTGAGATTTAATTAGCAGAGTAGGCATGAGGCAGTCTCCCCCCACTAGATACACAAACCCACAAAGCTTTGTGTCATGTTAGACGGTTCAACAACAGTGCCGTCCAGCGCAGAGCCTCCTGGAGTTGTCAATCATTCTGATATAAAACCATCTCCTCCCAAAATGTGAAGTCGTTTCTGGCTTGTTGAGACCAAAATGCCTCTGTGTTACATAAAGTGTTTGGAGAAAACACATGAACAATACACCGATATACACACTTCCTCCACGGGGACTATCTATGTTTCTTTTGAACTTGTGCAGCGTGAATGTTTATCAGTTCATCAAGGCCATAATGTGTGTTTTTTAACCCATAAAAGAACATTATCACATCCAAAATTAAGGGGCAGACTACAGAAATGATGGCAAACAAAAAGGGAAAAGTGTATAGGTTCATATTTTAAGTATTCCTTTTAAAGAGTCTGCATTCTGAGGGAAAAACCTGTTGCCTAGGATGGCTTCCAAGGTGTTGCTATGAAGTTAAGTGGTTTTAAACAAAACGTGTACAAACACTCATGGAGTGTAAAAAAAAACTATTTGGCACATTTCCATTTTTTTTTTTATTTGATATTTTTTTAATAAAAAAAAAAAAAGCTGAGCAATTTGAAGATTAATGGAAATGCAACTTGTGACTATCAAATGTTTTTCATTTTGACGTTTTTCTAAAATTATATCTAAATATAAATTGTAACTATATCACAATTCAAACAATTCAGTTGTGAGATTTAAATGCAGAATTGTGACATATAGAATTCAGAATTTCAAAATGTTATTGCACAATTGTAACTTAAATGCAAGCCATAAACGTAGTTTTGGAAAGAAAAGTCAAAATTAGGAAATATAAACTCTTAAAACAAACAAATATATAATTAAATATATAACTAAATAATTAGGAGACTGAGTATTCTGGGGGGGGGGGGGTCTGATTTGCGGGGCAAACTGCAAAAAAATTAAGTCAGAAATTCTGCGGTTATATCATACCGTATTTTTCTCAGAATTGATAGAGAAAAGCCTGAACTGCGATAAAAAGTTGCCATTACCTTTTGTATTTTTATTGAATGGTGAAAACATGCTTCCGTAAGTCTTCTCAATGCTGCTGAACAATCACTATAAAGTAAAACAAATTACCACTTAGTATTTGTTACGTTTTACTCCTGTAAAACCATCTGAAGTGGAATACATAATAACAACAGACAATCTAGTGTTCTGTGGTCTTACCACAGTATGTGCATCAATCGCCATGACAACGGGAAACTGTTACACAACATCCCAACAGTAGAATAATACAGACATTCAAATACCATTAACAGAAATGAGGTCATGAAATTAATTTGGCTCCAGTATTTATTTCAAAAAGGAATCCGGTACTTGATTCTCAGACCTAGTCTCAAAGCAACCGAGACGAGTCACTTAAAAGGAGTGCTTGCTAACAGCACCCTATTTGTGTGCGAGTTTATTATTCAGAGCTCTCCGAGCGGACGGGTGTCTCTCCAGGGACTGCGACTGCAGCGTGATCCAGAGGAGAAAGAAGAAATGTTCTGTATGCATAACCCTTCTCGTGCCCCCTGCCCCGTGCCCACAGAAATTGGACAAGGCGAGATATTAGAGCTGAAGTTATATCTGAGGACGTGGCCGAGGGGCTGCACTGTCACACTGCATTCTGGGTATTTCTCTGGCAGAGAAGGTAAAAGCCATAGCTCTCCTGAATGATTTAACACACTGAAATGACACAGCACCCACAGAGCAATATCCAGGCGCTAATGCATCTCCTTAACGCTCTCATGTCGTCTGAACGGAAAATGCAGTCTGCTATATCCTCTCTGCTGGCATGAGAGATACACACCGGGCCGCATTATACATTAATGTTGATGCAAAACATGGTAAACTTGTATTGCAAAGAGTTCATATTAAAGTCTGAGGTTATTTACAACTCAACGTGAATGGACAGCATCTGCAACCTGCTGTCTGTTATCACAGAAAATGATTTTGACTCGTCCCTCAGAGTGTAAAAGCGAATGGGAAGCTTGTTTACAGTCATGCACAATGCAAGGAGGGTTTAAAAGCCCAAATGTGCCTGCTTGTATTTGTTACAGAAAATCTTGAGTAGAAATGTTTGTTATTTGAGCTGTAAGTGGTTTCATGATCCTTTGGGGAGACGAGTAGTTTTTCAAGTGAACAAACTTCTGCTTATGAGTTACTTTCTTGGCAAACAAGAGATATAACATATACAGTATAACATGTCCCACTATTTATGTGTATTTATTATATCATTTCACAGTAATGATGTGTGTGTGTGTGTGTGTATCTATTTATATATATATATATATATATATACACACACACACACACACACAATATATATAGACTTGCTGGTTACAAAGTACATTTATTGAAATAACATCATTAAAAATATATTGATTGGTTTTAAATTGCGACTTTGTGATAGTTTACAGAGAAAGACTGGGCATCACGCACTTAAGAACTACACAACAGACTTCCAAGGCTCTCCAAACACAACAAACTAACACAGAAACAAGTGCCTCCTCACTATCAAACGCATTCCAAAAAATTAAGCGGTTACATGATGTGATTTCAAATTATCCTTTCTCTTTAGTGTTACATGCTGCATAGAATAGATTTCTAAACCAAAGAGATATTCTTTATAAAACTGACTTGTCCACACCCCCCTACAATGGCTTTTTTTAAACACACCCCTACTTTTCTTTGTCACAGAGTGTGTTTATTTTCAGACACCGCCTAAATGTTTACGCAAAGAAGGAAGGCGGAGCTATTATTCTCGCTATAGTGTTGCTGTGCTCGCCATGTTCTGGAGACACTGTGTGTTGTTGTGAAAGTGAAACTACTTTTTTTGTGCTTCCAAAAGAGGACATAACTAGAAATTTGTGTTCAAGTTGTATTCACAGCACTCTTCCAGAACAGTTGAACTCAAATATTATTGTGTTCAGCGCATTTACGGAAGACGGACACCTTAAAAACTGGAGAGTAGCCTATGCTGGCTTTGCACAGAGACTATAAAGTGGAGCAATTCTAGCTCTGCAAGGACAGTCTGGCGCTTCTGACTCACAACCTTTAAATAAGTTACATTTTCTTATTAAAAGAACCTGCTATTAACTATTAAAATGTGAGTTTTGAGGGCAGTGCTTGTTGTTTGTCATTAGTCTGATCACAAATGCAGACATGGTGTTACGTTTACGACGTAAAAGACTAAATTACTAAATTATGATTATGATTATGTGTTTTATTGTTTTGGTGTCATTGCGTCAGGAAGTGGCATTATGTTATGGTAAGGAGTGTAACATTTCCGCCACATGTTTGAGGTATTCAGCCAGTCAAAGTGCACGGGATAGCTGGCCATTCAGAGCACACCTCGCTTTTTTAGAACGATAAGTTTTTTACAAACTGACTCCTACATTGAAATCTATTTGTGTTCTAAAAAACATGTTTTATATAATCAGACTGGATTTGTTGTTTTAAAAAACAGATGTACCCATCTTCTGTACCCACCCAGTCTTTGCTTACCATGCCAATATACTGAATTCAAAATTCAACACATTCCCCAAAATCATATTCCTACCTTAAACAGTCCACAGAGAAACTATTTTGTGAAGGCCTAGTTTTAACTTTGCACGGCCAAGCTGGAAAACAGTTCTATTATTACCAGTGGCATGCAAAAACATGTAATGTTTAACAGTTGCATTTTAATTTCGCTAACACCGTATGTTCGTGGAATATTTGAAACATTCATTAGAGGAACTTGTGCTGCCTGGGGGATGAGTCAAAATTATTCTCTCGTTCTCATGATGGACAACGCGCCACTTAAGAGGTGCATAGAGATTAGCCAGTTTCACACACAAAACCCATTAAATGCCAGGCTACGTTTTCCAGAATGCACCTGTCTTTCCGTACATTTTCAATGAGATTCAAATTGTTAACAAATGATGCAGAAAACATATTGTTCAACCAAAAATGAACTCTTGTTATCATTTACTCACCACGTCATGCGCAACACAAGAGGATTGGTGAATTCGGTTCATCTGACAGTTAAATGTGTGCATCTGTAATATGAAGAACATAAAAATGGTTAGTCATAAATCCATGACCTTGAAGATAGCTGCTATAATAGCTCCTTATGAATGAACCCTATACACACATGCACAATCTATCAATCTCAGCTAGCGATTGGTCGGCATAATCATCTGTCACTCTCCTAATGTCCTCTCCCTCATGTCAAGATGATGAAAGTGCCAGGTTGACGAGGGATGGCTTGGGAAAAGAGTGTGTGAGGCTTCGGCTTGGTTCCCCTCCTCATTAACCTCAGTGATGGTCTGACAGACAGCTGTCGAGATGAGCAGTTGACTAGAATCTGTAGAAGAAAAACGGCTGGGTGGAAGAATGACAAAGAAGAGATTGAGAGGGAGAGTGGGGAAAGAGCAATGAGATACACAGCAGATGAAATCAGCCAGAAAAAGACTGAATAAGCTACTGACACACGGCTGTACGTCATTAGCTTTACAAAAAGATGTATGAAAGTTCAGGTCAGACTCAACCGACTAATCCCAGAGTACGCTCTATCATAACTTACTGCCTTAATGGAGTCCTCAATTATCTTTCATTCAAGTATGAAATATCGCATAATGTTCTCTAAACTAGATTTGTTTGGGGGTGTGCTGCGACATATGGAAATATGTGCCTCTACATACAATTCCGCAACTCTATAATTATGTACCTCACTGAACGTTTTGCAGCAGTTTCAAAGTGAAATGTGCAGAGAGTACCGCTAAAACACACATCTAATACATGACTGTGGCATGTTTTTACGTACGTTGCAGTGTTTTTATAATGCTGCTCGAGGTTGCGGACATTCAGAAATGAAATATCCAGTGAGTGTTGCTAAAGATTAATGCTATATCATGTTATCCCTACAACAAACCCAACCCTAAACCTCCGCTATTGTGTTTTGTTTATCCATAGTTTCACAAGATTTGAACCAGAACTTGCCATCATAAGTGCAACGCGTGAGTGACCGATTAATCCTACTGCACTAGAAAACTAATACACATAAAGTTGTATATGCATTCAAAATGACCAGTTTGCATTAATTAATATAAATATATAAAATAAAAATATAGCCTTGGTAATTTAATTTATATAATCAACTGCAATAAACTGTTAGCAATAATCAATAAACAATGTTGTTATTGTGCTAGGTTGTCATTGGACACCCAATGTAAGATCTGGGTCCTAGAGCAAAACCAGATGGGAAACACTGATGTAGGAGAAACAATTGAGATATAAAATGGATCTCATATGTGATTTTTCTTCCCCACAGGCCAGTCCATGGAGGGTTCGGCAAGAGCGAGTTTCACTGCACATGGTTTCAGACATCTAAGCTGCAGTCCTAATCACTCTGAAGTGTGTGTAAGTAAGTGGGCATACGTGGGCATGGGCGGGCTGTGACAGTCTGGCCACCCCGCGGTAATGAGAGTCAGGAAGAGGGTGATCAGAGACGAGGAATCACATCATTAGGACCACATTCCCTTGCAGTCAAGAGCCAGAGAGAGAAAGAGAAAGAGACAGAGCAGTCAGTCACTCCGCTGAACAGATCAAACTCTAATGAGCCTGTCTCTTTGTTCAGCAGCCAGACCTCTGATGCACTCCTGCTACACACGCACACACAGCGTAATGGCAGAAAGACAAATACTCAAATAAGTGTCTATACATGAAGAGACTCTCTGTGCATCTTTATTTGTCAGACACTCTGAGCTATGGCAGATTGCATAAGGAATAACAGCTCTGCTCCAAAACCTGCCGAGCTGCTTTTGTAGGCAGCATTTTAGCATTATAAGTGTGTTCCTGGGGCAAAGTCTGTGCTGAAATGTTGCCAGTAATGTCATGCTGCCTCCCTGGCCTTATTCCAAAGTATGTACTTTACTTTTTTAGTGCATATCGCAAGTACAACAACCTGTGTGAGAAAGTAAAGTGTGGGTCAGCATCCTTTTATTTATTTTTCATTTCAATGTTTTCAAAGTTTCTTACGGGCACCAATACCGTATTTATTTTGACAGGATAATTACATTTTTTTTTATCTAATAAAACCTATTAAATGTTAAAGAAATAAAAACAATGCATCAGTGTTTTATTAATTTCAGAGTCATATACAACATAGCTGAAAGGTTTAGGAATGGAAATATTTTTTTATGTTTTAGAAAACAAGTTTAGTATTTTAAAATGTCTTTTATTCCTGTCATCAAAGCTGCATTTTCAGCATCATTACTCTAGTTTCAGTGTCACGAGATCCTTTAGAAATCATTCCAATATGCTGATTTTCTGCTTCATTGTTATTTATCAACGTTATCAATGTGGGCTGCCCAACTTGATCCTTAGCCATCTTCAAGAATCGACTAAAAACACATCTCTTCATTTTTACTTGACCCTCTAACTCTAGCAATATTCTAATTCTGTTCTTTAAAAACAATAAGACCCTTTAAGACTTGCACTCTTTTCATTTACTACCTGTTGTTTACTTATAAGCACTAGCTTATCTATACTTTTTCTATTCTATCTGTTTTCTTTTTATTTATTATAGAATTTAAAACGTCCTTGCTATGTGTAATAGCACTGGCATATCATTGCTCGTTTGATTGATTGCTTCTGTTGTCCCCATTTAAGTTGTTTGAATAAAAGCGACTACCGAATGACTAAATGTAATAATGTTGACTGTCAACAGAAAAGAAAGATAAAAAAGATGATCAATCTGATGCACCTGTCTTTGGACTGGAAGTTGCATTTGCAACTTTTATCTAAAATAACTTACAGTGCATTATAAGTAGACATTTGCCTGCAGAGCACGCAGCTTGAAAAGCAGAGCAACTTTGGGATTTAAAGTCTCTAAAATGTCCTACCTGTCATCTCTGAGCCTTCAACCACAGGGCCAAATGTTCCCTGACATTCAGGAAAGGTTAGGCATCTGAAAGGCTAGAAAATACATGCCAGTTTTTCATCTGGCAGGTATGCTTATCCAAAGCGACTTACAGTGCTTTTTTTAAAGGTATACATTTGATCAGTATGTGAATTCCCATCCTGCTTTCTGAGCTCAGCAGCAGATCTGTACTCATTGCGATCAGAAATGCTACTCTGTTTTGTCCAGACTTCATCAGTGTGCAGTTCAGTGGTTTCTCTTTATGCACCTTCTTCTTAAAAGTGTGTTTTGTTCTTATTACCAGTAAAGGCCATCACTTCATTCCTGAGCCTCTCATCTGCCTCTGCCGGCAGTGAGACGTGAAGAGGCACTTTTGACACCTCTTCCCCGTCTGTGCTCCTACACAAAAGCCTCCTGAACAAGTTCTCTTCAGATTCCATTTGCTCTCAGCTTGTTTATCTCCCCGATCGCCTGCCGTCCAGGGGAAACCCGGCTCTTATCTGAGCAAAGAGACAGACATGTGCGCTCTGAGAGAAAGAGACAGAGAAGGAAAAGTAGTCTCAGATCTCGTTACCTCTACGCAGAAGTGAGGAAGACAGGCGGCTGAAATATATATCTCTTGACGTCTCACTAATGGACTCCCTCCTCTTTTGTTTCACTACTATCATTCAGCTTTGCTCTGTGGACCAGAAGCTTGCCAGACTCCTTAAAAGCCCTGCTGAGCGTTTACTGTGAAATGCAAAGCACTGCATGCATTATACCTGGGTTGGTGATCTTCTATGGCTTAAAATCTTTGACATGTGGATGTGTTTCTATGTGACATCTCAGGCTACAATTATGTAGAAGTAATTTTAGCAGCACAAAACAATACGGCATGACACCTATCAAAATCAATTCAAATTGAAAAATTAAAACATAAAATAAAAAATGTTGCTAAAAAAAAAAAAAAAAACAGGCTAAAATGGCACCTTTCATTTAAAAATCTATTTATAAAATGAAATTTTAAAAAAATGTAGAAAGCCTTACCTTAAAAAATTAATCAAATTTAAATATTAAATAATAATATAAAAGAAAATAACAAAATCAAATACGTGTCCAAAAATCAGGCTAAAACAATGCAAAAAGGCACTTTTAAAAATGAAATAAAAACAGAAAAATAATAGAAAATTGAAAAAAAAAAGATTAAAAATATCAATAAAATGTAAAAAAACAAATTATCAAATAAATAATATAAAAAAAATAATTGTATTATAATTTTTTAGAATTTTACTATAACTGCATTATTATTAAACAAAGAATAATCAAATTTCAAAATAATGATAATAATAATAATAATAATAATAATAAAACAAAAAGGTTAAATGGAGCAACAATGAGCGGGAGTCATTCAAAACCTGCAAGATTCAATGAAAGCACACAAATACACTCTGTGTTTGTTTTCCAGCAAACATGTCCTTACTTGGCACAAATTGAACAAAAGTCTAGTATGTAAAGGAAAAAATTCACACACCTATTTACAAACAAAGCTCCATTTTACGCCTAATTTGTAGAAATCATAGACGGCAATCTTATATATACTAAAATGACAACCCCATTAGCAACTGCAGCGCAGAAAAGGTTATGTTTACTGGCAATCAAACAGCAAATAAAAATGTGAATCAGCAAACCAATGCTAACGACTTAATGAAGAGCCGTAAGTGCTTTCTGAATTAATTTGCATAAAAAGGGGCAAATGAGGACAGCTTAAATGGTCCAATCATATTATCTTTACACTTTCTATAATCTACATCCCTTAGGGATAATAGACCAGTTGACTTACAAACCACCTCTATGGATTTGTACAGTTCACCTTCTCTTTAGTTCACAAACAAAGAAAAACGTGTTTACAGTAATGCATTTATAATGGAAGTCTATGAGACGATCATGCTAGAGGGTTTCAAAACAGAAACAGTGAGAATGTGATTATATTTAAAGCATTTAATATTATTTTTGCTTTCAAAGAGAGGAGACTTCTAGTCATGCTTTTTCACTGTATACTTCCCTACAGAAGAACACTTAGCTCCATGTAAGCTCCATGCGTTAAAAGTTGCTGGCATATTTTTTGCCGTGGAATAAAAAATATGTGTGAAAATATCTTGAGAGTATGTGTTACCAAAGACTTTATTTCAGTATTTTATATTAACGGCTAGCGCAAGTCCAAATTCAAAATATTAGAAAGCATTGTTTGTCTCAGATTTGACTCTCACACGGGTTGCCAGACCCGCAACAGGAATGAACAAACAAAAATATCAAAGAGTCCTACACTTTTCATGAGCTGATTTAAATGTGTTTGTGTATTTGGTGTAATGCAATGTGTTTATGCAGTTTAAGGTGCACAAAAAACACATTATTTTCCACATACTGTACATTCTTGTTGGTTACACTTTATTCCAATAGTCCATTTAGAGATTCTACTAACTATAAGTAACTTTGTCACTACATGTCAACTACATGTCAACTAATTTTCATTAATTCACAACTACATGTCTAATAACTCTCAGATTAGACCGTTGGGGGTAGGTTTAGTAGAATAAGTTGACATATACGTGCAAAATTTCTGATAGTCTGTATGTTGTGGACTCATCAAAATAAAGTGTTAGGAGATATTAAGCAGACAGTCCACTAATACCAGTAGAAAGTGTTACCTTTTTGTTTCTCCTTTAAGACCTGCCTTTCTGAAACGGGTTGATTTGTACAAAACCCATCGTTTTAAAAAAGCAAGGTGTTCTCTGATTGGCCAGCTATCCAATGCACTGTTATTGGCTGAATACTGCAAGCGTGTGGCAGAAATGTTACCAAAACTAACCTTCACTGCTCAAAACAAGCATTTAAAACAGTAAGAAGCTGATTCATTTAATAAGAAAACTTACTTGAAGGTTGTGAGTCAGAAACGCCAGACTATCCTTGCAGAGCTATAATTGCTCCACTTTATAGCCAGCATAGGCTACTCCAGGTTTTAAGAGTCCATCCTCCAAAATGGACTGAACACACTCCCAAAATTGGTTGAACTGTTCTGGAACAGTGCTGTGAATACAACATGACCACTGATTTCTGTCCTCTTTTGGAAGCACAACGAAAGTAGTTTCACTTTCACAACGACACACAATGACTCCAGAACATGGCGCTGGCAACAACACTACAGCGAGAATAATAGTTTTTGAGTAAACATTTGGGCGTTGCTTGAAAATAAACCCACTCTGTTACATGTGCTGTGTTTAAACAAGCCATTTTAAGAGGGCAAGGACAAGTCATACATTTTATAAAGCATATCTCTTTTAATCTTTGCAACTTCAGGGATCTTATCTATGCAATAACAGCGTGTAACACTCCAAAGAGAAAGAACGTTTTAAAATCACATCATAAGATCCCTTTAAGGGAAGAATGTATTTACCTTTAACTAAAAAAAAAAAACATTTTGGTGCTATAAAACTGAAGGCTAAAAAAGCCAGCTCATTTCCAGGTTCTGGCCTACAAAAACATCACTATGCTAGAAGAAAAAAAAAAAGATGATACTATGAGTTATAGCATCTGATTTCCACAGGTATGCCATTAAAAATACATCAGCAGCTATACAACTGTGCTAAAGAAACAACACAACCAATGTGAAACCCGCTCATTCTTTTGATGAACATCATCCCAAATAAACTCACAGCTTCTACCAAACTCTCTACTGAGCTTCTACAGCGGAGTGTGTTTGACCTCAAAATCCCAGATTGCTACTGTACATACATATACATGACATTTCACATGAACATTTAATGAAAACTATAAATATTCACGCCACGGCATTATACATGCATTAGGATTACCATATGAACACTGTGTGTTTTAAATAGAATACTAATATGTGTAAACCCCATGAAAGCTCGGAAATGTTTAGCATTAAAATTACATTGGGATCTGCTGCAGGAATAGAATTGTTCATATACATTTAATTTTCCTGTAGTGCATCTGTGTGTAAAGGATATAATATTCTGTTCCTGTTTGATCATATGCAAGACTAAGTTCCTCTGAGTTTGTGTGCGTGTGTGTTTGTGTGTGTGTGTGTGTGAGTGAGAGAGAGAGAGAGAGAAAGAGAGAGAGAGAGAGAGAGAGAAGCATCTCCTCATGCAGAGTAATCTGCATAAATTTCAGCCCCCTCAGCACAGCACTTTGAAATTTGAACAGAAATTCAATTAAAGTATTTTTTTTCTCTCCCTCATATAAAATTGCTTAATAACAAACAACAATAATGGCATCATATCAGCGAGTGCTGTGAGGAAGGACAGAGAGTGGGCATTAAAACACCATCTTTGATGCCTCGTTAATGTTGTGACAGCGTAGAGGATCGTTAGGCCTGCAGTAGGCGGAGAAGATCTTCCTAACGTTTATTAATCTTACAGGACATGAAATTTTATTTGCCCAAATTAACCACTTCTATAATGGGTGTCCGGGCAGAGCATTAAACGACATGAATTAAAAATTACTTTTGTGGTTCTTAGTTCACGTCTGTAAGCTTTGAAGATAATCTATACGTTACTGCACACCTTAACTTTTAACTTTAAGAACATGTGATTAAAATGTATAATATTTAAATAACTATTGCTGACTCACGTTTTCAAAATGAGAGGCTAAACTGTTGTTAAAAACATCACAATAATCCACACCACTCCAATCATCAAATTAACATCTTGTTAAGCATAGATCTGCATGTTTGTAAGAAACAAATCCATACATCAATTCTAAATTACATTAGAATATGAGTCCATAATAACACTTCCTCCAGTGGAAAAGTCCATTTACTTTTGTCCCCTCACATCAAAATCCACAAACACTTTTGTTTAGATCTGTTTTGGATTGTTTTGTGCTTGATCAGTGAATATTTCTCTGCTGATTCAGTCAAGAAGAAAGCAATATTATGGATAGAGGACAAAAAGTGTCCTAATGATGGATTTGTTTCTTACAAACATGTAGATTTTCATTTCATAAAACCTAGATATGCTGGAGCGTTGCGGATTGCTTGTGGATAATTGTGATTGGACACTCATTCTGATGGCACCCATTTACTGTAGAGGATTTCTCCAAATCTTCACATACTTGAAATGGTAGAACACGTTGTAAGTTTGTAAGTGTTCAAGCAAACACTGGAGTAAAAAAAAGAGTCTGGCTGTATTTTTCTGTTATGCAAGACAAATTGCAGTTGTCTCTTGAAAAGAGCACCAGGATCATCTCCAACTGCTTGTTTAAGCACATAACTCAATTTGAAATGCTAATACCGGCATGAGCTCACATGCACAAGACCACAAAATTTCTTTTGTATTTCGCCAAAAGCTGTATGCAGCACATATATTATACGCTGTGGATAAAATTAATTGGGAATTTGGGCCTCAAATAATTCGTACAGGGCGAATTTGAAATTCAGATGAGTACAGTGGCGTATTTTTCCCCTTCATGAACATGCTTCTTCAGGCAGCTTGAGGAGGCTCCGAGTTTGCAAAAGGAGTGATGCGAGAATGATAATGAGTTTTGCAGCATTCATCCAGCATGCATTACTGAGATCATTTTAGCAGATTAGTTAAAGTGAGACAGCAGTACCCAACAGCCCATCTTAACAGTGGCAAAATGGGGCCAAATGCCAGTGAGAGAGAACGTCATTCGTAATGAGATCGAGAAACGCTATGTAATACCTCTTAGAAGAGCCAGAGCTGAAAAAACACTGACAGTGAACAGAAAAAAAATTAGAATAAATGAAGAAATAAGGGGTGCTCACATTAGCTTTTAGGTGTGTAAAATTACTTGTATTGATTAATAATTGTGAATTCATAATCGGTCATAACGGCAAAGCAGTGCCTCTTATTAATTGAGTTTGCATTATTTTAAAGTCGTATGGTATGATATCAAATTTCTCTTTGAAGTGTTCAGAACAAAAACTGTACAGGAAAAGTTCAACACAAATGCACATTTACAAAGGACTATTTACTGAACCATTTACTGGGAGCAGTCTATGTGGTGCACAGAGACCATGGGGCAATTCTAATAAGATATAACAAGAAATCAGTGGTCAAGTTGGATTCACAACACTGTTCCAGAACAGTTGTGGCTGTTCACAGAGACTAGCGATTGTGAGCAGTGTACCTCTGCAAGGACAGTCTGGCACTTCTGACTCACAACCTTTAAGTAAGTAGTTGTCTTATTTAACCTGTTAACTGTCACGCCCATTTTTGAGTGTAGGCATGCAAAGGTAGTATCAAAATTCAAATGAATATAACTC
>JAUMHP010000073.1:18293116-18307196 GCA_032361065.1 Enteromius trimaculatus | reverse complement strand
ATTCAATAAATACCGTACCGTGCCATTCATATCGAGGTATTACCGTACCGTGAAATTTTGATACCGTTACATCCCTAGTGTCTAGGTATTTATAAATTTGGCCACATAACAACCAGCCTAAAAATGTTGGTTTCCAGCTCAAGGGTTTTTCTTCTCCAGTCATGCTTCTCTCATATTCTGTGTCATGTGAGTGATATCAGGCTTATCAGGAGTGTGTTATTAAATAGGTCTTTTACTTTTACTTACTAAATATGTTTGTACTGTCCAGAGTGAAGTTGCAAGACAGTAATCAGTAATGAAAGCAAAAGAACTGTTTTCACACAATAAAAGAGATCCAGTAGTCTACTAGTTGCACTGTTATACTGTACTAGTGTTTGGACCACTAAACTAGAACTCAACAGTAGTGCTTGACTTCTGGGTTTTTTGAAAGCAGATGCCGATATCTTGGAAAGAAGGGTGGCCGATAGCCCATATTAGGCTGATAGAACTTTATTTAATTATTTTAATTAATATTTAAGAAATTTGAAATTAATTTTGAACAAATGTATTAAAATATAAATGTGTAAAATAAACATACCTATACTTTAAAGTATTTTTCTGAAATAAATATTTAATACATATTAAATAAAATTACAATTTAAATTATAATTGTAAAGAAAACACTGTAACCAAATGCGTGAAGAGCAGCATGATTGATGAGTTGATCGATGTTCTCCAGTGAAGCTGAACCCTGCTCCTGTCGGCATTTATTTCACACGCACCGACCGTGTGTATCGGGATACACACACACACACACTTCACGAGATCTCAACTAATAAAACGTTATAAAGAACAGCATTTATTTTAAATAGAAATTATTTCTAACAATACACACCATTCAAAAGTTTGGGGTTAGTAATTTTAGTTTTATTTGAAAGAAACTAGGGCTGCACGATTTGGGAAAAATATCACATTGCGATTATTACGGTCAAAACTGCGATTGCGATACGATATATACGTGGTTTGACTCAACCCGCTTGTTTTGAAGGAAAATGCACACACAGATGACTAATAATGCTGAAATCTGTTTTTCTCAGCCGAGATACAGCGCAATCTAGCAACAACTCATTAAAACTAAATTGTACAAAATTAAATAACAAATAACATCTTTTCGTTACTGAATTAAATTACATTAAATTCATTTTAAAATAAAATTCAAAAGTACAGATAAATAAAATAAATACCCATTTTAATATTTTATACATGTTAGTCCAAAACATTTTAGCAGGATGTAACATATACTTAATATATTTCTTTTGATATCTCTTGTCCAGTGTGCCAGTCATTTTCTCAAATCCCTCTTTGCTAAAAGTGCGTTCACACCTGAGGGGACTTGGGTGAATATATCTCGCTATTCTATTATCTCGGTTTCACACTGCACGCGTCAAAGAAGGTTTGAAACTCTTCCAGGATGAGTAAATGATGACAGTGTTTTCAGTTTGTTGGGGGGAACAGATAATGAGCCAGATAATGACTGAAACTGCAGTTGCTCTTTCTTTGCTTTTTTCTTTTGTGTTATGTCCCATTTGTTCCTAAGCTAACGTTTTAGCATGGTGACAGTGTTCTTTTTGTAGGGTAAGAGTTAAATGAATAAAATCTATGTTGTAGACAGTAATAATACAATGGTGAAGTGAAATCAGCATACATAATGTGTAGGGTATTTTCAGTGTAATAGCCATGATTCACGTTGTGAAAATCTGAATCATGTCTGTGTTTGCTCTTTTTATTACTTAACAAAGATAAGAAACATCACCGATATTAGATGCCATAATGTGTAACACTAAAATTGAGGCGGTCGTGTCAGATTTCTTGAAGGAGTGTGATCAAGCGTGAGGTGTGTCTCAGGAGTTTCAGGAGAACGCTCCTTTATGACAAAGCTTCCTGTGTAAGGTGACTGCAGGCCCTGCCCATGAGAGGTTAAGCTGTGTGTGAGCCTCGCGGAGAGAGCGGTAAGACCTGCTTACCGGGCAATAATCGAACATTTCACTCAGAACATGTAAGAAGCTGTTGTGTGTTGAAGCCTGCTGTGATTATTGTAGTTTTTGAGCATGCGTGTGCAGACATGTTGGGTTTCTCTTTCTCTCTCCCTCAACTTTTTCTCCTTTTTTTTTTTAAAGCATGTTGTGTCTGATGCAAACTGGAACATTTAGAGCTGGGATCCATTCCAAAGCCTCTGGGTGTGTCAGACGAAGTTGAATGTTTTCAGCTGTTCCTCCTCCAGCAGTTCTTTTCCTCGTTCTGTTCTGTGGTAAGTCAAACTTTTGCGAAGGCTAATGAGCGCTCCATATCTCAGTCTAGAGGCATTACCCCTCGCCTCAGCCTCCACATCATCACCTCAGAGGAGTTTATGGGAATTTAAGATATTAAATTATTGGATTGCTACTGACACACGTTTCTGGATTTGTGGATCAAACAAATGACTGCCTTCAGGTGATTACTTTGCTCCTCTGAAGCTGTGCTTGCTGCTGTAGTAATGCCGTGTGACAATTCACTAGTAAATAAGAGGCCTAGAACATTTTCTCCTCACTACTGACTTTGTTTATGATTATTCATTTCTTTTATTGAACTTGGAAAATGGATTGACTTTGTGAAAGGAGAGCTGAAAGGCAAAAGCTGATTTCAGATATTATAATATTTCACTTTTATGTGGGGAAGTCAATATGCTATTTGAGAGAAGCAGATGAGCACTGTGTGCCTGTGGGAATACTTCACCGTGAATGTTTGTCTGAAGGACTCGTTCAAAAAGCATTGCGTTTTATGACCGGATGTCGTAAATGCTCATATCTGGTGGTTGACTGATAAATTATTATATATTTTTTTTATTCTTGATGACTAATATATATATATATGTACGTATATACACACAAGATATTTAAAAATCTATATCATTGCTATTTTTTCACAAGTAAAGAAAGGCCGTACTTACTAACAGAGTAATTATTCTATAACCATCCGGGCATTCCACACTAGGAATATATTGTCTTTAAAGCCTGGGACACTTGTCTGTCCCTGATAAATGATTAGCATCGTGAAACGACGGTTCCTGTGATCATCTCCTGATCACTGCTCCTGTATGTCGTTCACTGAGAGAGGTTCAAAGACTAAAGATAGTGTTTAACACTGTTTTATTCTTCAGTCCTCACTTGTGCCAGTGCGTACAATCCCATGAATGCCATCATCATACAGTCATGCATTTATTTAAGTATAGAAGGTTTAATTATGTAAGTAAAATATATGTAGGGCTGGGAGATATGGCCCAAAAAATCGCTCTGAATTTTCATGTGGCCAGATATTAAAATCACACAAATTCGTTGAATCACGCAGTAAATGAAGCTCACCAGGCCGTTGGCGCCCTCTGCAGGGATTTCTTATAACACAGAATGTGCCCTACGTTATTATATTCATATTATATATACGCATATTACAGTTTGTATTAAAAGTGTTTGGTAAAACCATGTGATTACTTGGTTTTCATACTGATTATTATTGTCTCATCGTTAGTTTTAATACTTTATTTGACATGACATCACAATTACGTTGGACAAACCATATAAAGCCTGTTTTTCACTTAGTCTATTTTTATTATTAAAAATATCAGATTACAGTAATCAGTATTACTAGCGCAAAGGTGTCTTAGAAAAGGTGACTGTTCAATAATTCTGCATTGTTCATTTCTTCTGTCATTCACAAAATTCAACCTATGATTGAGGAAATCTCATTGTGAAATATGCTTTCATATTGGCACCCAATTTTCGATACATCCTTTTCCCAAGATAACGGCTCTGAGTTTTCTCCTGTAATGCCGGAAGAGTTTAGAGCACACCTGGTAAGAGATCACGTTTCTTCATCCTGCTCTTCTTTAGTTCACCTCTCTCATGTTCTACAGGGCTCAGGGACAGCCATGGCAAAAGCTTCATTTTGTGCTCACCGACACATTTTTGATGATTTTGAAGTTTGTTTTGGATTGTTGTCCCAGTGAAAGACCCAACCATGATTAGTGCCGGGCGATATGGTCGTTTTATCGTCATATCTCCAGCCTGTGAGATCGGTGGGTGGGTCAGGGCAAGAGAGACTCTGTTCTTATCACAGGCTATTTCATAACTATTTGGTGATGTTTAGACCACGTGTGTGTGTGTGTGTGTGTGAGAGAGAGAGAGCCTGGAAGCACCAATAATAAATAATAAATTAACTACACTGCACGCATAAGCAGCGCGGAAGCGGCGTGTGTGCAGAGCAGGAGCAGCGCGCGATTGTGCTTTCATACAGGCAGCGTTTGTACTGCAGGCTGTAGACAAGCATCTTTCTGTCGTATTTTCCAGCGTTCTTCTCTGAACACTGTGTGCTTTGATTTATGTCATTGCCAGCATACTTTGTTTATGAGACTGTCTATATTATAGATTACACAATAAACTTCAGCAACATTTTCGATATGTGTTTATGAAAAAAATCACTGAGCCTGTCGGGGAAAATTATGTCTGACCCTTCTCACATTTTGGATAAGAAATATTACATTTTGCCAGGCAACAGAAGGCTTGTGTGCGGATGCTAGATTGAATAGGTTACGCTTTGAGAACCAAGACAAATTTTGGAAAGAATTAAAGTTTATTTGGATTGAATAATTGAATTGAAATCTAATCTTAAAGCTAACAAATGCTTTTAGTTTTATTCATTTAATAGACATTTGAGGTTTGGGCAAAAACGTTTTGAGAAAATGATTTGCATCATTACCAAAAGAAATATACTAAGTGTTAGGGCTGGGCGATATATATCATACGATATATCATGTGCATCTCATCAGTAAAGACGGTTCTTTATATATATATGATATATCAGTACAGCGGGGGAAGATGAGAGGTGTCAAGACGTCAGACATCATAAGACATGAACAGACATCATAAACGCACAGTAAAAAAGTGTAATAGATGCTTTGCTGATGCACATGGTTAATTGTGTGTTTGTGTCTGTAAAAGTAATCCACTTGTTAAGTCTGATGTGACGCATGTCAGCCCTCCCAGGTCCAAGCGCTCTATCAGTTGCCCAAGAATGCAAACGGTGCAAATATGCATTCACAATGTGATGTAATGCTACAGAAAATAATAATCCTAACCTTTTTCTCCATGCCGAAATCCCAGATGGCCAGACAATGATTCATCTTCTATAAATCACGAAATATTCATGTCTGGGCCGCTGTAAGCATGGAGACCGGGGTGTACAGTAGTAGGGTTTGTAATGCTTTTCTTGGGCTGAATGAGCTATATGAATAAATACCCATACACAGCTGTTGAGTAGTATCCTCAAGTGAAATGAGTAGAGGCATGGACCTAAAACAATAGCGATTCTCTCTTCGACGATTCTAAGTTGTTTGGGAAAACATTTCAGAATCGCTTTAACTGTTGGAATCCATGAAGCCATGTGTCTAAACAAGAGGTCCAGGACCTCCGGCAGAAAAACAGGCCCACAACGTTAAAGATCCAGCGGGTGATTTATATCCAACACAAGTTTTCCCCCACACTGACACCGTGTGCTTCCCTCCACCACGGTTTTATATTCGTTATATATGTTTGTATGTATACCGTTTGGACTGCAGTGCTATGCAGTGGCTCCAGTTCTGACAGACTTTGTCAGACAGTCTCGTGCTCTTTGTGTTTGTTTGTCCTGAAGCGGCTGATCCCGCCTGAGGTTAAATGCATTTTCGAATGCTTTTATATGAAACTGATGAACACACCGTCAGTTATGTTTTCAGAGCAGGGCAGAACATCTGATATACCGAAAGAGATCTGTGCATTAGTCTGAATCCAGCCTGTTAAAGCCCTCACTGTCTATGATCTCATCTAATTAAGCGGCAATAATGCAGAGGAAAAAAGAACAATCCATAAATATTTCTTCAGATACTCAGAGTCCTGACTGTGTCTCTCATCAGAAGAGGCTTTATGGGTGCTCAATAGACATGCAAATAACACATCCAGTGTTTGATATATAGTACTCAACATTTGAACTGTATCAAAAATGTTAATCAAACTTGTTCAGAATTCATGTTTAACATGTACGTCTGCTATTAATCAGTGCTGTCATCAATGGAATTTCATGCCTCCTCACTTTTAATGGTGCCCAAATATGATTATTTGTCACAAGTCGTGAAGTGCCTTGTCACACACTCATGACGACGACAGTGCATCAAAAAACTGTCGTCACAATGGACTAGAAATGTCTCCTAAACATTTCTTCCTGCAGGGCAGTGCCTTTGGGAGCCAGTACAATGGTCATAATGATGATGCACTGGATACTGTACTGTAGTCTCTCTGTGGTGGTGTGTGAGAGATTGAAGTAGGACGCAAAACAGCAAAGAAAGATCAAAAATCTGAGTCCGCGCTGTAAAACATGAACTGAATGGTTTAACGAATGTAAAAAACAAGTCAAGAACGAGAAACAACAAACGCAATGTGCTGAGAGAACCAGTCAGAAGTCATTGTGACCACCTCTGACACGGATCACAGCCTCCACTTCGCCTACGCATGCTTGAGATGAGGTTTTGGATATTCTGTTGAGGGATGGCTTGCCAACTCCACACGGGTTCCTGGAGGGACCTGGCATGCTTGCACTCTTGACTGTAGCTGCTCCCAAATGTGTTCAATGGGATTCAGGGCGGGTGACCGGGCTGGCCACTCCAATTTTGAGATGCCCTCCTCCTCCAAGAATTCCGTCACCAGTCTTTCTCGATCTGGGCCGGCGTTGTCATCCATTAGCACGAAATCTGGCCACATCGCACCAGCATACGGCCACACGACTCATCTGTAAAAAGCACTGTGCCCCACTGATTCAGTCTCCACCTGCGGTGTTCTCTGGCCCACTGCAGACGTGCTCTGGAAAGAGACCCCCTCACAACTGGTCTTCTGGCTCTCAAGCCAACTTCATGAAGTCGTCTTCTCACAGTCTGAGTGGACACTCGCACCCCTGTTGCATCCTGAAGTTCATTTAGCAGGCGGACTGCGGGCATGCAGGGTGATGAATCGGTCTTGATTTGGTGTTGTGACCCGTTGTCTGCCTCCACCATGCTTCCTACTCACAATACCAAACCTTCTGAACCTGTTCTGGGCTCGGAAATGACACACTGCGTCTGCAACTTCACGCTGAGTCATGCCTCCTTGCAGCATCCCAATGGCCCGGTTAAGGTCAGAATCCTGCAATCTCACTAAATGTGCCATTTTCAGTGTTTTTGACCTCAAGTAAAGCATTCAGAGCCTTAAATTTTGAGCAATTCCCAGTTACGAACACCTGTGACAGGTCAATTGGTTCCTAGTGACAAACAATCATGTCTGGAGACCGTTAAAAGCCATTAATGACAACAGACTTATATGTTATACATAAATTGTGAAAGAAACACATTTTGGTTTTAGGACATCTTTGATGACAGTTTTTGATCCACTTCAAATGTTGACTAGTGTACACAGTGATCACCAATCTCAGAATCAAGTGTCGAGCATGATGTTTGAAATACAGATTTTAGTAAACGATTGCTTTCCTTTCTGATGTGCTCCATCATGCACACACATTAATTTTATTTCATGTTTGAACGTGACACGATTGCTGATAAAACACATTGGGCCTCATCAGATCTGTGTGCCCTTGAGTTTAGCAGAAAACCCCAACAACACGTCACTTCTCAGACATTTCAAGACCGACAGACACGGATTCAACATGTTCAATCTGTGATAACAAGTGCAGACCAATGGCAGCAGACGCCAGCAAGGCTAACACACTGATAAGACAGAACCTGATGAAGGTGTCTGTCGGTACAGGGTGAACTGGCCTTTACAGAGACATATGCTATGTTTCTGACTACCTCCATATGTGGTTTCCTGTTTCCAGCTGCCTCTGCTGACCTCTTCTGATCCAAGAACGAGAAATGCGCTTTAGTGCCAGGTGCAGACTTATAAACTGCTTCATGTAATGCTGCTAAATATGAGGTGTAAAATGCAATCACAATGTGTTGGTCTTGAACATGGCAAAAGTCTGATTTTACTATCTGAGCGTATGCGTCTAATGAATTCTGCTTAACTTGTGTGTTCACTTAGAAGTCAGCACTTTATTCATTGGGGTTTTAAAGTATCATGTCGTGCACCAAACTAAATCATGACATGAATGTATGGTTGCTCCCCGGTTCAGGAATTGCAGTTATTCAGACATTTAATTGTAGTCATTTTTGAGCTTCTGCTCTTTTTTGATACCATGTGATGGAGTGCTATCAGCGTCTCTGAAGTCACAGGCGTGTGCTGTGTGTTGACAGGAGGAATGCCAACTCCGAAGCCAAGCCCGGGCTCACAGGAAGGTGCTGTGCCATCGCTTCAGGGCATGGAGGCAGACAGCACTGCCACCAATATACTGGCTTCCGTCAAAGAGCAGGTAACACATTTCATTAGTGTTATATGGTCATTTATTTTTATTTATTCTTTTTTTTTTTTGGTCTGCACCATTGAGGTCAATGGTAAAACTGTGTTTCACAGAAGCAGGAGAGTCATGAAAGGGTTTGGAATGATAAATGAGTAAATAATGAGAGAATGTACACTTGGGGTGAACTGTTGTAAATTGCTGAAATCAACTTTAAATTAAAAAAAAAACAAACATTTACTTAAAGAGGAGATGTTTCCAGATTTGTATGGTTTCTGTATTTTCCAGACCAGGGAAGTATGAGCCACATGCATCTCAAACTGGTTTTAAAATCCAAATCCAACCCCAAAATGAAGATTCTCTGTCATTTACTCGGGCCCATGGACTTCTAGGTGTATACAACTTTATTTTAAAGTAATCTCTTAGAGTAAAGAAATAGTATACCAAAGTAATGTATTCTCCAGCAGGCTGTCTGAGATAATAGATCTGGAGAAATGTAGCTTTAAATCAGTTGATCACCAGCGGATGCTCTGCAGTGATTGGGTGAAAGTTTGTTTTGGCATCACAGTGACCATGTTCAGACTGAAATATCTCCAGAGCTAGTTGTGCCAGGTCCGTGACATTTTCTGTGCTAAGAGTCCTAGTCCAGAACTGCATGAATTACAGTAACTCACAGCATTGTTACTGTATTCACACCTGAAAGCTGGCCCTCTACTTTTCTTTGAAACTATTACTTTAAGGGTTTTCAGATGTCCATAGAAATCTCAATTTTCAATGTATAAGCATCAAACTTTATGAATGGTCTGATATGTACCCTGTCTTTCACATCCTTTGATATCAGACAATAGAGTCTGATGGATGTTGAGATATTAAGGTCCAAAAATGAATAAAAACTAATTTAAACCAATCTTCAGAGCAATATTTCCCATGAATCACACTAGATGTGAACATAAACCTTGTTTTTTGAAAGAGCATATTGTTATCTGTTTTCTGTAATAATTTTTTTAAAACTTTCGTCACTGATCCTATTGTTCACTTTTGCTATGTAACTTGGTATGGCCATTTCAACAGAATTTATTAATGTTCCACTTATACACAAAATACAAAAAATTGTATGGTAGAATAAATGTGACCTGTATAAAACAATTTGTATATAATATTTGTAAAATGGCACAAAAGTCCAAATATAATTCCAGCTGGAATGCCCCAAGAGCCCAAACAGTCAAATAATCCACAAGTAAGCCATGTGACCAGTTGATCAATGTCTAGTGAAGCAAAAATCTGTCTGTAATAATCAAACATGAAACGTCAAAAACGTGTCTTATCTGAAAGAGAAGCTATTACAGGAGAAAACAAATGTATCTGGGTTTTGCCGTGAGAGGACTTTCACAATTATGGACTTTTTGTTGTTGTTGTTTATTTTGTTTGGTTGGTTTCTTTTAGCCAGAAGCACCAGTTTACATCTAAAACCTCTTGAAGATACACCCAGATTTCTCAGTAAAAGCACAAAAGCACTGTATTTTTCAGTTTGGCCTGAGCCGTGTTACTAGCGTAATAATAAATGGGTTGTTTTTCACATTCTCACAAGATAAAAATGTATAGAATTAATTTTGTCTTTTTATTTTACATTTTCCTTTTTTTTTTTTTTTGGTAAATGGCAATATACTTTTTTCATTCATAGATTTCTGGACACATAGGAATTGATGCATTTAGTCTCCATGTCCTCTTGTGTGACACCATATCCTGATTTGAGATATAAATAAATAAATCGGCCGAATCCAGAGAACACTTTCAATAGTTGAAGGACTCATTCATTATCATGTTACTCAAATATTAAACTTTTTTGAAGCCATTACACAAAAGTGATACCCCGAAATTATGTTTTTTAATTAAAAACTGTACGTTAAACTACATAATCATGGGGAATTATGCAAATGTGCCTTGCAGCTTGTTAACCACTAATGACAGGCTAGCTCTAGCAGGGTCATTAATTGACTGGAAAGGCTGAACCGTGTGACGCCTGTGCTGTTACACCACTGGACAAAGACGTCTTCTAAAGAATTACATAAAAAATAAATACAATAATTCAGCTATGTTCTGATGTTCTTGCAGAAATAAATATTAAGTTAAATGTTGTTAAGTGGCGTAAAAATAATATAAAATTCGGTGAGTTTTCTTCTTCTTTTTTTAAACCGAAAAAAAAAAATCAAGGACAGAAATGAGTAGAAGAGAGAGATCAAGGAAATATTTCTATAGAAATGATGTCTTTTACAAATAAGTGTTGTTTATTATCTTTTTACTGCCTATTGGTCTCATTGGCTGTGTTTCTCTGTGCCTGTGTTAACTGAACTCAGGTCTGTGTGCTGAAGAGAAATACAAAAGAAAGAAAAGAAAATGACCAAAGAGACATTAGGTGCTTGTCCCTAATAAAAACAATGTCAAATTACAAAAGCGGTTGTAGATAAGCAAGGGTTATTTTATACCAGGGGTGGTTTGAGCATGAGGAGCTGAGAGAAGGTCATTCCCCTTCTCCCTCTTTATGGCACAAAGCCAAATCCTATTGTTGACTCGTGTCAACAGGAAATAAATCTCTATTGGAGAATACCTGGCCTGTGTCATTTCCCCTTCCTTTAAAAGGAATTTCCTGGAAACTTTCACTGGTTTTGTTGAAGTAAAAGGAGAGGAGAGAGCGGGAGAAGCTTGTTTGATTGAGCAGGGTTTAGACCGTTTAACCAGCGATAGAGAGGGACTGTACAGCCGACTGCTGTGAACGAGGCTGCGATGGGTGATGTCACAGTGAGTATACTGGTCTCTGGCTCCTTACTGGTTTTTCTTGCTTTTCCTGTCATGTTTTCTTAGACGTTTGCCCGAGGTTTGTGGTGTAGATGTTATCACTTCAATCTGTGCTGTTGATGTACTGAATATGATGTATTGCATATTTCATCCAAAACCCTTCTATCAGTATTATTTTAATGACTATTATGTTGCATCCAATAATAGTTAAAGAGCTGGTGCCATCATGCTCATGACACGTCAGCTTTAATGTGCTCATGTTTGAGATCAAACCATGTAAAGAAAAGATGGCAGAAGCTTGTGAGTGTATATATGTGCTGCCTGTGTCATTCTGATATATTGATAAAGAACATAAACTCTGAAACCTAATGGGTTATACATTTAATATGGAGAGCTATATTTTGAACCATAATGATGAAACGTTAATATCTCTCACTTATTCACACATGACATCACAGCTAAAGTGTAGGGTTTGTGTGATTAACACCATGCACTTCGCAGTAATGAGATGCATGAATGTATCTGTCTGTGTTCCCCTCATGATTCAAACAGACATGTCTAGGGATCCAGCCATTGTAGATTTTGTTGGCACAATTATTGTCTGAGGAATAATCACGGTTTACTATTATGATGATTTTTATGCATGAATTCATTCCACAACATTACTAATGTATAAAACACATGAACACTACTTTAGATATTGAAGTGTTAATTATTACTGGCTTTTGAAACCGAAATAACACCGTAACCATTAAAACAGCACTAAATAATAATAAAGAAAATTAAAAACGTGACCTCTGCTCTGTAAACATCCACGACTTGATTTATCTTTTAAAAATAATAAATTGTAATAGATCACAAAAGTTTTTTTATATATATATATATATACTTTACGTTTCTTTTGGACCTGGTGTAGAGAAACGGAAACGTGGTGAAACACTGGCTCACCGTGGTTTTAACTTATGATTAATACTACAACAGAGATAGTAAATGTTTAATGAAGTATTAATAATACTAACATTATTTACCCCACAGGGGACACTGTTACTAATGATGGAAAGAAGCTAAAATATTATTATAATCAGCTGTCATCCATAGGCCTGTGTAGGCTGTTCATTTTAATAAGAATTCATATGATTTTAAATGTGGCCTGAGAAAATGTTGTCTCTTATTTTGGTTTGGAGACTGCAGACGTACACACGCATTCATGAGAACGCTGCCCCGCGACTGGAGAGACGCACCTCTCTCTCTCTAATAATTAATTAAATAGATAATTAAAGTAAATCTCTCTCTTATCTGAAGCAGGCAGAATGCGGAGCTAAGGGGCGGTATCTTTGCATCAGGTGTTTCTTGCCTTCACGTTGTGCATTAAATTGTTTAGTGTACAGCTAGCGGTAGATGTACTCAGAATATCTAATTGATGTCTGCGTCTGCGTATGTCTACTTCACCAGCTTTATTCTCTACTGTCAAGTCACCTTTTAAGACTAAAGATTGAGTCAAACCACGTGACGCTATCAAATACAAGAATAGAGTTTCAGTGATGTATAATGACAAGATTAAACTAAAAAGGGAGGCCATTGTCTAGATCAGTTCAGTTTAAATAGTATCTGTGCAACTAAATCCACAATAACTCCATGAATTTCACTCATACTGCACACATTCATACTACAGAGCGTTAAGAATGTACTCGCTTGTTTGAACAAACCGTCAAATGTAGTCACTGTGGGATTTTAAAATTTTTAGACAAGCGAGATGCTGTTTAGGTAAACTTGTCGATGTCTTTGTGGTGTAAGTATTCATGCCTTGGAACAGATGGAAAGTTCTGTGGATGTTTTGCCCTCCAGGTCTCTATAGCAGTCATGTGACTGTGTATCCTCCCTAAATAAACCTTGCTGTAATAATGTTTTGTTTTCTTCGGTATTGTGCTTTATGGATTCTTATTCCTCTTTTACATTTGTAGATGGCTCTGTTATCTCGTCATTGTTTATTGTTTATGGCAGTGACAAAAATAAGTGAGTGAAGTCAGACACTAGCAGCCTTATCCTGAACAATAAATAATAAAAGACCAGGATAAAACTTATTTACCTTTTAAACTTAACTTTTCAACTTTTTTTAACTTTAGATGCATAAAAATTAGGTACCTGACATAATATCCTGAAATATGCAGTTTGTTACCATTAAATATAATAATAGCAGTTTTTCTAGTACAGTGAACTCTTCACACAGACAAACGCCAAACAACTATCTGTTGGCATTGGTTAGATCAGTGTGTCTAACCAAAAGCGCGGTACGTTTGACTAGTGTGAGTGCTCCGAGCTGTGCCCGTTCAGTTGGACTCGAGCATGGTTCACAAGTAGTGTGAGCACTAAACGTGCTGGAGCACGGAACAGGACATGCAACGTCACGACGCTCCAAAACCAACATGGCGGGGAAAGGGTCACTTCGGTCTATGGCAGAGGTGCAGTGTCTGTTTAACAATAGGCTGTGAGAGGGCTGTGGACCACCGCTGACCAAACGACTCAAAATTACTATCCACAAAGTAAACAGAGCGATGGACTCCATCGCGTTCAGCAAGAGTGCTGCTCTCCCTGTTCATCCTGAAACCGTCGCACCTTAATGACGCAAGCGGCACGAACGCTGAAACCCTATGTGAGTGCAGGCCAGAGGGGAGTGGGGAGGGGGGACAATCGTACTCGGGCCCGGTTCACGCCAACCACGCTCTGTTTGGCGCTTTCTACATCCTCACCATAAGGAATATACATGGACAAATAATGCTCTTTCTCGTAAATCAAGAATTGATTTTTGGCTCCTGTCTATTAATGCAGTCCAATTTGTTTTGGATACTCAGATTATTTATGCACC
>JAUMHP010000073.1:18272232-18289936 GCA_032361065.1 Enteromius trimaculatus | reverse complement strand
ATGGCAGATTCGGACGGGATTAAAATCACCAAGTACGTCTGTGAAACAAAACTTTCTCTGACGACCCCCTGTAAAACGAGTCCCGTCCGAATAGGGCTAAAGAGGAATTTTGATTTATTCTTGTCTAAAATAAAGAGAGATAACTTATTCCTTATTTTGTTCAAATGGCAGATGCAAAGCTTCAATAAGCCATTTTCAACCAAAAACCATATCTCCTTTTATTTTATTTAAGGGTCATTGTAGCTGATGATTATAATAATAATGATGATAGTTGAATACCGTATACCGTGAAATTGTCTGAGACGATTATCATACTGTGAAAATCTCATCTCGTTACAACTCTAATGCAGTATAAAACTAAAAGAAAAAAAGTGATACCAGCAATTGGTATTGATGTTACAAAACAAAGCAGTTCATTGATTGAAATACAATCATTTTGTAGGCCTGTCTCAGTCAGATGAATTGTATTATTTAGCTACAAAAAAAAGGAATTTTACAGAACACGAATCTGAGAAATTCAACTCAAATTAAAAGAACTGTAAAGAAAGTATTTCCTGAATAAATTAGTCACTTCAGAGGAATAATTGCCTAATTAAGCTTGCATTTGCAACAATGCTCAAACGTTTTGTTGTTTTCTCATTTTTACAAGGCCAAGTTAGCAAAGTTCCTTCTTTTAGTTAATAACTTCCCGATGCTGATGCAATTCTCATTTCATCGTGAAGCTACATTCAAACTAAACTTTAATTCTCCTCATAAGCTGGTACTTAAATCAGGTTGTAAAAATGAAAGAGAGACATTAGCATTCACTTTTAAAGAGGTAAATTTAAAGTGGTAGGCTAGGCCCGCCAGATAACACCTTCAGCATCTTAATTGATAAAACAATGTTCTGGTCACCTGAACTAGTCATCTCAGTCTTGAACAGAAACTGTATGAGACTACACTGCCTCATGCCCAGAGCATGTGGGTGTGCATCATTTGCATCTGAACTTCAGCCTGTGTCAACACACCCATAACTGAACACTCTCCTCCCGGGGACTGACCACCGTACCTCGTTGAAGACAGGGTACATCACGGCGTAGAGCGTCATGGATACCATCGAGGTCGCGTCTGCTTCATTCTTCATCTCTTCCATTGTCATCCTCGTCAGGGTGCGGGAAGGGATGGGGGGAGCGTCATTCACTCCTGGGGGGCTCGCGATAAGGGGGGCCCAGACGATCGCTGAAAGGGAAACCAATGAGGAAGAGATTATAAAAGGGTAGCGGGATTTCATTTCACAGGTAAGGAAATGACATTTTCAACCTGCGTTCAAAAGGTAGACGTGATAGCCATGGGAAAGCGCCATGTTTTCACTGAGATTTAGGTGATTCAGTCCCCTTAAGATTAAAGGAATGAGACACGTGGCCAGAGAAAAGAAAAATAAAGGCCGTTTCCTGCGCTGTGCACCTGTGCCTTATGACTAGGTTCTGAATTTGCCTTTTTGGGTTGTACAGATCAATACTGTGAGACATAACTAAATTCAACAACAAATAAAGGACCCATTCACACAACGAACGCCAAAGAAGCAGTGTCTGCACCACATATGATAATCTTTGATTGCAAAATATTTAGAAAAACGTGCATTGCATATAAAATAAAAAACATTAAGTACAGTACATTTTCTTTACAATATTATAAACAAAATTCAACAAATAAAGGCTTGTTGACATCAAGAATCATCCCAATATACAAGGTATCGCAAGCATGCACTGCAGTTAAGTTTTTTGGTTTATGACTGGTCATTGTTTTTATCATTCATCAGCTGGAAAAAGAAATGTAATGATTCCAACTTCTCAGTTTAACTGTAATGATTTCAAACCTTCATAGTTAGGAGTATCTTAATAACTTTGGTGTGAACAGGCCTTGAGTCACCTTATTTCTTCTCGACATCCACAACAACATGCCAAAGAGTTTATTCCTTCACCCAACACGTGTGAAACAATAGCGCTTGTTGTTATCTGCAGAAGGTCACGGTTCCTCTCAAGCTACATGGAACATTACAAACCATTGAAAGTGAAGCACGCTTATCTCAATGCCGTCGATTCAGACTAATGGACAGGAGGCCGTGAGTCATTCCCACCTGAACGGAAGGCCTTTGGCCCCACGGTGGGAGGTGGCCTTATCTGGATGACATTCACAAGTGATCACAGTGACGTCGTCACATAGAGCAGGCCTATGGTTAGAAATACCAGCACTCCTCTTATAAAACGGTTGCCAGGTTACATATGCATTATAATGACTCACCTTTTTCCTCCTGACAAAGGCCAACCAACACCTGATTCCTGTAGTGTCTCTAGTCAGAGTCTGACCTTGGCACTGAAACAGGTAACGCCCTAATGCAGGTGAATACTGAATTAAATCCTCCTATCCTACATTTTTACCCTATAATGCATAAAAGATTCAGTAAGCTAGAGAAAGTGAATCAACATGTTTAGTGTCAAGTTCTGCCAATTATTAAAGCGCATCATCACAAAACAATGCAGATATGCACTACCATGGTATATTTCGGTGATAGCATTGTTGTATTTCTGTGTGAGTAAACAGTACTTCTTTCTTTCTCTTCTCATCACAGTATTGTTACTATTTAAACACCACCATAGTGTAAGCCATCTCGTTTGAAAAACGCCACTGAAAAACACATCAACTTTCATGAAGAAGTTCAAATGACTGATTTTGTCCGGACATGATGGTTTTTCAGTCTATAGCTGGAGCAAATCAGGCTCAATGCGTATTACAGTTATGAATCAACACAATTATTCAGTAGCCATTCAACATAAATAGTCATTTTAAAGTAAAGCCACAAATAAACACCTTGAAATTTCGTTTAATGTGATTTAAAAACATTTCTTCATCTCACGAGCTATATATTCTGTATATAACGTCTCCAAGCAACTCGGGGTTCTCATTCTATTCTTCCTCACAAAATAAATAGATCATTATACTCGATGCGCCTTTCACACAAGTGAACACAACAATTTTGATGGTCATAAAAACATGTAAAAAATTCCGCATTTCATTCACTAGAGAGATCGACAAGCACGGCTACATCGTTAACGTTAAACCAAAAATAAATACATTTATCAAATCTAACGTCGTAAACAACTGGCAGACTAATTCAAGCTGTCAAGATGTTTCAGGTTTACACCCAACTGTGACGTCATCATATTTATCAAAACTGCAGTTACTGTAATAACAGCCAGATCCTAACGTATGAACTGAAATAAATCTGTGATATCAACGCTCCAACATGTGTTATGATATAACTGCCATCCAATCTGATTCTGATGGCTGACTGGTATAGGATCAAAATCTATTTCTTAGTACATTTTTCTAAACCTGGTTGTTGACTAACGTTAATTATATTTTGTCTTAGTCTTAAAGCAGGCCTACTTTTGCTGTCTTTAAAACTGATTTACTCTCCGTTACAGCTCGAGGCCTGGAAAATACCAATCCAAGATTAGCTATCCGGCATTGGATAAAACATAAAATCAAATTTAAACGTTATCACATTTCCTAGTTTCTGATCTATTGTGAAGATCTGATTAGCTGGATTGCTAAAGTCTCTGTTAGCTAGGTGACTGCTAGTCCCAACACTAATTATTTTCATAGAAATCCCATCGAAATAAACACCGCTGATTACAAGTTAAAGTTAAAAGGTGCGTTTTCAGCTTATCTTACCTGTGTAGAGCTCGTATAGGTGTTTATTTGACTGCTGATTAGCTCGGTAACTCTTTTGAATATTTTCCTTTCTGTGTGGAATCGCTCGCCAAAGACGGAAGTTTTCTGCATGACCAATCTAAAGAACGAGGGGCGGGGCTACGTGTCGCTGAGAGCCAACCAGCAAACGGCGAGGGGATAGAACGACGCACCCTCTGACGTTTTGTAGTCCTCAAAACGACCTCAAATGGTGCAGGACTGCACGCAGAGCCTAGACAAAGAACTACAACTCCCATAAACCTCACGAAGCGCAGTCAAAAGACTGGCGTCTGTTTCGCCATATCGCAGTTTTCATGTAAATTCTTAGCAAATCTTTATTTCTGTATTTTAAACGTTTCTTTTAATGCAACAATATTAGTTTAATACAAAATTAGGAAGCGTAATATAACGAATAAAAGACACAATAACCGAAAGGAATGTCAAAAATAACGTCGATTGAAAGCCTGGCCAATCAGAAGATAAAAGGGGCTGGACTGCTTCTCATAATAAAGGTGTGTGAGGGCGCAGAGACGAGCAGGATTTAACATCAGCATCCCAGAGCATAAGCATCTCTCTGACATCTCACGGTAAGAGAAATCCACGCATCGTCTGTTCTATTCATCTATCCGTAATGTATTCAGCAAGTTTTATAATCCATGTTTTATCTGGTATGATGGGATTAATCTGGGTGTGCAGCTGTGAATGTCCTTTAAACAAGTCATTGGTCTATACCTTTTTGATTTAACCTCCCTGTCATGTTTCTCTCATCAAATTATGAACATTTCTTTAATTGCGTTAAGAGGCTTTTGCAGTTTCACCTGCAATTTACACAAATATATTCTGCAAAAATCTAATTTGATAGAAATAACCAAAAACATGAACACAAGCCATCACAATGCTTGCTGAAGAAAATTCAGGATAATTCTGCTTTTTAATATTATCCATCCATTTGTTTTCCTTATTCTCTGGATAAGTGTTGCTGGTTATTATTGCTTCCTTTTTTCTCCATTTTCTATTTTGAAACCCTGGATTCAATAATTAAAATGTTTGTATTGAATGTGGATACCGCAGACAGCATTGCATGCCCACATCTGGGCGTATCTGGGGATGCGTAAATCATCTCCTGCAAGAAAATCCTATTTCATGTTTCTGTAAAGGAGACACGCGGGGAGAGCAGAATGGAGGACGCACCTTCTTTACAAGACAATCCCCCACCCCCCTCGCTCCGGCTGGTGTAAAATAGCCGGTTTGTTCTGTGGGATGCATTCACGTGGAGATTAGGTGTGCTGGAGAGCGTGTGTAATGTGGACTATAAGAGAGAGAGAAAGACAGAGGAGGCTACTAAAGAAGAGGGGAGGGAAAATGAGGTGTTAAAGTGCAATCGGTTTGAGTAGGAAGGCAATGAAAGCTAGAGATCGATAGGAGAAGGATGAGGAAAGAGAGAAGACTAGAAAGCAACGGTGAAAAAACCAACTGCATGAAGGAGTTGGAATGGAATTGCAGCACGTTTCAAGTCTAGAACACACACACACACACACACACATGTGGACTCCTTGGTGGTCACCGCCAATCAGTGCATATTGATTCCCAGATTGATTGCTGGTTTGCAGGCGTGCATGAGCCATTCATTTGAAAGCATGAATAACAGTGACACTTTAAGTGCTTTCTCAAATGTATCGACACAGTTAGCAACACAAGACATGAAATATTGCACAATGTTTTCTAAAAAATGACGTGAATAACATAAGCGTTGGTTATTATTGCTCATACTACAAAAAACTAAAATCCATAAGCCAATTGATATTAACTCTACCTGCAACCAAATGATCTCAATTCATTTTTCTTTAACTTTTTTAGCTACTTATTTGTTCGTTAATTTTCTGTTATGTATGATTTCTTTTCTTTTCTTTTTATTTCACTTAGTGGATGATCAAATATGTTTTAAAATAGTTTTGGTTTCCAAACAAATGTATTTTATCAATGCATTGGCATGTGATTTTTTTTTTTTTTTTTTTTTTTTTATTAACATTATTTTACATTTTTTGCTGTTACTTTCACAAGCACTTTTTCTAAAACTTATGAAAACTTTATTTTATTTTGTATGGCAGATAAGATATTAAAATGGGTATAGCAGGTTTTTATTCTATTTTATTTTATATGGTGGATAAGATTGTTTTAAAATAGTTATAGCATGTTTTAATTAAGGATTTAATCAATTCTTAAATTAATTTATGGTTCACTTGATTGATGCTTTTGCTGATGATTTTCATTTTTCATGTGTTTTTTGAAGAAAATTTTACATTTTTAGCATTATATTTTAAAGTTTACAATGCAATATAGGCAAATATAGCTTAAATGAGATGGCTTATTGTCAGATTTCAGCATTAGCAAAGCCATTATAAACCCAGGGATTTTTTTCTAGGTCTGACTTAGTTGTGTCTTCCCGCTAACTCTCATCTCTTGGCCTCAGGACTGCACAGATGGCATAAAGAGTATTAAAAACATCTGCGTTCTCTCAAAGGCTGTGTCACTAAATATGCAGAATATATTGAACTTCACTGTTGCTCTCTGAACATGTTCCTTGAGCATCTGTGATGGCCTTTCGAAACATATGCAAAGCTCCTGCTATTGATTGCTGTTCAATTATGTGTCAAGCCATGTGAACTGCATCTGCTAAATGTGTCCTGTAGCAGAACGCAGGCTGGGTCAGAACAACAGACCAACACGGACCAATTAATTCTCTGCTTCTGAGAAGATCATCAGATTCCATCCATAATAATCAGTCGATCTGTGCAATACTAAGCATTAGTGCCCTTTAGGTCCCTTTTGAATGGGTACATGAACATAACAAAACTACTTATGAAATAGTATTAAAATATTAAAATTCAAGGACTTTTCAATGAATTAATATAGAAGCATTGCTGATTGTAGACTGCTTCTGGTGCTGATAAACCTCAGTAAATGTGTGCGAGTTGATGAGGAGATTTGAAGCGTCTGAGCATTGGCAGCCCATGAGCGATCAGGTTTGTCAGTGTTTGGCCCTCTCGGGGGGTGATTTAGAAGGACTTCTGCATTTCTGAGTCACGTCTCCTCTCGTCAGCAATTGCAGGAAGTGACTCTGCCTTTGAACTCGAGAAGAATAAAAGAAGGTTTTTAACTCTCGGCGGCTGGCAGAGGTAGACTCAGGTTGTCTTAAAGAAGCAGTTCAATTGAAAACGATAATTCCGTATTCATCTCCTTCTAAACCTCTCTTCAGTGGAACCAAAAATATACATGTTAAAGAACCGATACTCTTGGTCAAGATGTAGAATATAGCTATTACGGCAACTGTTATGATGGTTTTTATTACTGTGTGGTCATTATAAATTGCAGTACGCTATATGCAAGCTAATTTTGCTTGAAAACATAGCAGACAGAAATTGTATTTTTGAGTCAACCGTTTGTGCAAGCATAGGTTAGGTGGAAATGACTTTCGAATAACTTGAACAGATGGGAAGAGATGTGTGGCTAGCATAAGAAAGTGGAGGTGCCATAACTGTGCGCCGAATACCTAAACAAACTTGCCTACAGCAAACGCCGCGCCAGCTTAGAGGCCAAAGTATACTTCGGCCATCTGCATTACGTTATTTTCGTCATCAGGAGAGCTAGCGGACAGCCGTGCACTCTGTTCTCACACAGGCAATTTTCTGCATGGACTGTTCGCGTATAACAGTGTAAGAACACATCATTTTTTCTGTGGCCACCAGATCTAATCACACCCCTAGTACTTCCGTTTTTTAATTGGCTGTGTTTGTTTGCTTTACCTCACTTTCTTATTAGCCCACCTGGCCAATTTTATCTGTTTGCCAACTTTTACTCCGATCTGGCCAAATCGGCCACTTCTGTTCTACTGCTAATAAGGTGGTCACATGAGACATACACCTAACTATTAATTAGTATATTGATTATTTACATCATATTTTAAATGAGATAATACCATACTGAGTAAATGTCATAATATAAAGGAAAATTACACAACAGTGGTCTAGTGGCAGTGATTTATTTTCCAGCGGTGGGCAGTGCTGTTGGACAGCTGTGCCAGTTCAGGCTGAAGAAGATCATATCACACACACACACACACACACACACACACTGCAGTTAAAGCCTCTTATATGCTGAACCTCTGCCACAACGCTGTCAGGAATAAGCCAGATGCTATCCCTCTAATGATAGAAGCATGTTGCCATGTGTTGACCTGGGTGGCACAGGACTGCAGGCAGCATGAGAGCTTGCCTAAACCCATACAACTGGACTGGACTGAGATAGGAACTGTAAAGAAAACATTTTTCCAAAAGAGCCACATTTTCTATTTATTGGTGGGTTTTAATATAGAATTTTATTTCAGTTATAAGTGCCTGTTTGTTTATATTAAATATATTAAAATATTATTAAATATTTATGATTTAATAACTATGTATAGTAAAAAAACTAAAACAATTGATATACGCAATAATAAGCATTAAATTTATTTAAAACTGAATTTAAGCATTACTTTGAATCATTAAAAAAATTATGAATTAAAAAAGCAAAAAGGATATATAGAATTTTTGAATCCTTTCTTATGGAAAATTCTTGTTCTGATCTTGTAATTAAAATTTAGCTCTCTTTCATGAATTATTGCACTTTTAATATTTCATTTAATATCTAGGCTATCAAGGTCATCCCACAGCTCCTTACTTTTACATACATGCATGTTTCCTAGTTAATAATTTCAAACAGTCCAGTTCACTGAAAGCTGGCAAAATGTACAGCCATAACAAAAATTAATAAATAAAAATAAATAAATGTCATAATCAGACTACACTGGCTGCATTGTATGCATGTGATACACTAAAGAGCCAATTCTTTAAAAGGCCTTTTGTCTAACAATTAATTAATAAAGACTCTCTCATTCTGTGATTGGTTTCACATTTTGTGGTCCGCTTCATGCAAAATAGTTAAGATGCTAATCCTACGATGCTGTGCAAAAAGTCAAATAAACAAATATTAAACAAATAAATGTAAAAATGTATCATGGTAAATATATATCTACATACATACTGAGAAGTATGGATATATATTCCTATCGCACTTGAAGGCAATAAAAACTTGCCTGAAGTCTGCATCTATTCTGTATCTGAGGATGAGAATCAGAGTGATAACAGCGCTCAGCAGGTTCCTGTGGGTGTTGATCGCTTTAATAGAGTTTAATTAAAGCTGACCCATGTCTTGCTCTTTTCTAGTCTCCAGTGGAGTTCCCACACCACTGCTCTGTCACTGCATGGCTCTTTAACTCCTCAACTAGTGTGTCTTCTCGCCCACAGCCTTTTTAATATTCGGTCCGATTTCTTGATGTATGCTCAACATTTCACCTGCAGTCAAATCCTGCTCCGCTCCGTCCTCTTTTTCCGCGTCCCCTTTTAAACAGCACTGCACCGCTGGGTCTGTCCTCTGGAGGCTTTTGGAGCCAGGAGGGGAGAGAGATGGCAGTTTACCCAGCATGCTCTGCTCTATCTGGGCCATCCTGTCAGGAAAAAGGAGGCTGATGGATGTGGATGGAGAGTTCTGGTGCCACCAACTGTGTTTCTCGCTCTGATGATGACAGATCCGTCTCTAGGAATGAACGATCATCTTTGGGAAATAAGAGCTCCATTCCGAACTTGATGGAAAACCATGTTTGTTTGCTTGGATTTGCCTCCCTTGTTAAAAATGAAAAACGTTCAGTTGTTTCTTTTAGACAGAACTGAGATTAATTGGAGAACAAATGGAGATGTCTGATTTTCCGACTTTTGTCCATACGACTCTCATTAGTCAAAGACATTATGTGCAACTATATAAATTTGCATATTTATATATATATATATATATATATATATGTGTGTGTGTGTGTGTGTGTGTGTTGCATTTTCACATTCCTAATTGTCCAAAAGGTTTTCTTTTAAAAAAGTGAGTTATGAAAAAGTGACCTCCAAGCAATATTATTTTTTTCTTATTAATTAACACATCTCTAACAGCACCTTTTTTCATTGTGGTGTTTCCACTTGGTCTTTTATTTAATTCACCAGCAAGATATATTCAGCTTCACTAGAAACACCACGCAACAATTAAATTATGATGGTTATGTGCATTCATCTTCCTTCTCTGTCCTTCCTTGTGTTTCAGCTCCAACTCAAAATGAAAAGGGCACAAAAGTAAGAGGTTGCCTACGCTGCCCCCATTTCAGAAACATCTTGACTCTGCGCTTGTTAGTACAGCTTGAAGGCGGTTTGGAGGATATAGGACATATTTAGAGCAGTTTCTTTAGTGCGTGTGTGAAAAGATTTTTGTGGCACTTAGAAGCTTGATTTCACTTGAGCAGATTCTGACACGTTTGACTCGACTTTGCTTTATATGAGTGCCAGATATAAGTGCTTTTGAAGTAAGTTTCTTACCTCTAGTAACTATCCAACTCATTCCTCACTTTGTATGTTATTAATTATATCTCATTAATGGTATTGAAAATTGTGCAGACACTTGCCAGACCAGAAAGGACAGCTTTGGATTTCTTTCTGGTTGTGCCCATTAGTGTGGTTGGTGGTCTGGTTGAATTCTCCCAGGTGGCTGTCAGACCTTTGTCCAGAATCCTGAATGGGTGAGCGAAAGGTCAGGCAGGTCTGGTGCGGTTTTCACGTGTCCCTTCTCTTGTCCCCAGCGTTCACAAGCGGCCATCTGTTTTTCAGCCCCGACCTCGGTCACCAGGGTCAGGTCCAGTTACACCAGCCTTGAGCGCATGAGTCTGAAAGCCAGAGAATCCGAGATACAGCGTTCAGGTCATGAGAGATCGGGAAAGCTCGCGGAGCGAGAACAGATGAATCTTCTGTGGATTGTTGGCCAGGCCTCTTGAATCGGTTGCCTGTTTTGCTTGCATTCCACATGCTGAAAAGATGCATGTGAAATATAGTTTTGAAATCAATGACTGGAGTGCTTCAGATGTTTGTTTGTTTTGTTAGGATAAAAAAAAACATCCCAGATCACCCTAGCACGTTTCAACTAACTGTATGTCACTTTGGATTAAAGAAAAATCCCAAAAAGCCACTGCATTATGTTATTGCAAGGATATTATGTAAGGTTATAAAAACGATGTTGTTAGCTTATTTTATTTGTCTGGATTTTAGGTTTACCTATGCCTTTTTAAATGTGTAGGTTCAGTCTATCATGCGTGTCTGTCATATAAAGTTTGTGGCAGCAAGACTTGCACGGGTAATAATTTCTTAAAATCTAGGGTGCAGTGTATCTGCTGTCCCATAAGGTGTTTATATTCATAAAGAGAAAGAAATTCATACAGGTTGAGGATGAGTAAATGATGACAGATTCTTCATTTTTAGGTGAACTGTCTCTTTAATTAGTGCATGGCTATTAAATATCACAAAGCATACAGTGCACACACCTTAAATTCTTCAGCATACATGCTTTACGCAGTGCATGCTTTTTCCCTACACACCATACACACACGGTCGGTCTCGCTCTCTCTTCTACATCACACAATGGCACAAGGCCACATTCTCCCCTGCATTCTTAGTTTGTGTGGAAAACACTGTTGCCAGGCAACGACTAAAGCAGGGAGACTGTGCCATGCGAGGATGAAGGTAGAGCTCTATCTGTGTATATGTGGGTTTATTTGCCTGCGTGAGCAGGTATATGCTGGTGTATTGAACAGTGGCTGCAGTCAGAGGGAGAAACAGAGGCTTTAACCCTGTGTTGAAGCGAGACCCTTTACACTATTGCATCTGAACCCCTTTTTTATTTCTATTATGCGCAGTGAAACCGAAACGGAGTGAAAATTCTCAAATTCCATTTTTTTTTTTTTTTATGCATGACTGCACCAGTAAGAATTTCATCCCCTCTTGTACTCACATGGTTGAATAATAGCACGATTTGATTTAATACAGGCAATTCAGTCCCATTATTAAGTGATAAATTGCACACAATGATGAATAAATGAGTTTTCTGTATGTAAATTGCCTCTCTTTGGATTGGCTAGCATTTGTGCATGTGAAATGAGCGACATTTGATAAGGCTGTTTTTGACTGCTTAAAGGGACAGTACACCAAAAAAGTTTGTCATGATTTGCTCACCCTAAAGTTACAAACCTGTATGAGTTTCTTCTGTTGAACGCAAAAGAAGACATTTTAAAGAACCAAACATTTGACTGTTTTTAATATAATAGGGAAGTCTATATAATAATAATAGCCACCGCCAATGATTTGGTTCTTTAAGTCTTTAACAACACAACACAGCTTATAAAATCTGAACCGATGGCAGTAAATATTAAAACAATTTCTGTTTTTTAAATTGTCTCAGAATATCATACATGTTTAATATCCTCTTACTGAATTAAATTATAGTCTGAAGCTTTATGACCATCATGCTCTATGAAATGTATTGTGAACTCGACTTTAAAAATGAGTGAAAAAGTCACGTGGGATATTCCAGCCTTTAGATTCTGGCTGAGCACAGAAGTTGTGCGTTGTGAGCATTAGCAAATGTTAAAATATAGAATATATTTCCATTTATATGAGTTGATCTTATTCACGTGGAGTTGTATTTACCATGTCCTTCACTCTGACTCACTCTTTCTCTCGTCAGCTCGTCCCTCGTTTACCATGCTGCTGCTCGGACTCTTGCCTCTGATGTTGCTACGGGGGTGCGGTTGCCAGGCGGCAGACGTTCCTGAGGATGTGACGGCAGAGTTCTCGGTCAGACTGTACCACCAGCTCCAGATCACGGGGGGAGAGGAGAACATCATCTTCTCGCCCCTGAGCGTGGCCCTGGCTCTGGGCATGGTGGAGCTGGGGGCCCGCGGCTCTTCTTTAGAGGAGATCAGACAGGCCGTGGGCTACAGTCATTTCAGAGAAGGTACGCTTATCTGTAAAACAGCACTCTTTCATCTTTTAACTTTTAAGTCTTTTTCCCAATCGGCCGAAACATTGACCACCTACTTTTTCTCATTCGTTTTCTTCATAGGCATTTAAACCAACCAGCTTTTAAAGAAATCCTAACAGTGCATTTGATTTAAAGCACGTTGTAGGAATCATTCTAGGTTTGTCTTCAGGCCAATTCAGACAAACGCCAACAGACTAGTCTGTTTTTCATTTAAACTTCTCATTTAAATTACAACAACCACGTTCACCTACAGCCCCTTTTGTTCAGTTCACCGTCTTTTCATGTGAATAATGACACAAATGCATTAATAAGATTTGGATGGTGAATATAGGATCGTCCATATTTTTCCCAGTCAGTGACAGTTGGACATGACTCAACATCCAACTTGAGCCAACCAGTCTATTGGCGTTTGTCTGTGCCGTGTGAATTGGCCTTTAAAAGGTTTACATTGAAGGTTAAAATGAATGCATGAATACTTTACATAAAACTAAAATTTAGCCTATTTTAATAGATTTTGCATACCTTTTTAATTTTTACTCTTATATTTGTTACAATTAAGCTAATTTCCCACTCACATTGTGTTTTTCCCAATATTCTTTATAGTGATTCTATATCAGTTAAGGCAGTATAATAATAAATGGTTTAACTACTATGTTTTGTTCAAAATGTATAGAATGTATTTATTTATTTGTATTACATACATAATGGTTTTTGAGGTTATACAGGCATGATCCCAACAGTCCCAACTGTACTTATTGTACAAACAGACCAAAAAGTTTCATTAATTAAAAAAATAATAAAATAATGTATTTGCATTGCAGAAGTATCACACAGATACATTGTATCATTTCCAACGTTTAACCATTTTATTGTTGTTATTTATTTTTATGATTATTTTACTTGCACTTTGAAATATCATTGTGTATGAAATGTGCCATATAAATAAATTTGCTTTGCCTAAAATAATATATAATTTAATTACATTATTTATATTAATAATGTACTTTTTTATTTTGATTTTGCTATGACCCAGACACAAACTTTTGAAAGGTTTAGTGAAATTCTGAGTTTTGAATGGGATTGTTACTTCCATGACTGTAATATTGCAGCACATTCTTGTCTGTACCTGATCCAGATGAGGAGTTCTCTCTGCTGAGCAACCTGACCCAGGCCCTGTCCACAGATGAAGACCAGTACGTGGTACGGCTGGCCAACTCTCTATTTCTGCAGACAGGGGTTCACTTCAACGAGGACTTCCTGCAGCTCATGAAGAAGTACTTCAAAGCAGAGCTGGAGACGGTGGACTTCAGCCAATCAGCAGCCGTGGCTCAACGCATCAACTCTTGGGTCCTGAACCACACAGAGAGTAAGTCATATATTATCACTGAGGAAAGAATATATTCAAGCTGAATGCATGCTATCATGTATTTAAAATTGTATCCTTTGTTATTTACCAAGACAGGATGATATCCGAAAAAAATTATTATACTGATGTCTTTCCTGTTGACATTGGATCATTTTAATAGGGATTACTCTGACTTCAATGAAGGAGGACAGTAAAGTAGATAATGGCGGATCTGTTAAATTCTGCATGATTGTGAAATTCCCAAGCTGTTTCCAGGCAGATCCATTTTCTCACAGTCAGCTTTCGCCTTTGCAGGAAGACTGTTAGATAGCAGCACAAATCCCAGAGCTTTGGAAGAGAGATGACTTTATGCCACTGAAGAGATCACGCTGTCTCTCCTGTTCTGAGAAAGAGAGGATTGTGATGTGCAGCATTCATTGCAATCTGGGTTTTTTGTTGTTGTTGCAGGCAAAATCCAGAACCTGGTGTCTGCGGAAGACTTCAGCAGCTCCACCATGATCATGTTAGCGAATGCGGTGTACTTTAGAGGCAGCTGGAAGAACCAGTTCAGACCAGAGAACACCAGAACCTTCTCCTTCACCAAGGACGATGGCAGTGAAGTTCAGACCCTGATGATGTACCAGCAGGGGGATTTCTACTACGGTACAAATGGGTTAAGCGTAGATTTCCACTGCAGATTAGCATCACGCAAAGGAAGGGAAAATTTATTGTGGCATGTTATAAGACAATAAAAGTGTTTTTTGACCTTGCATTTGGGGACTCCCAAAACCAAAATATGAACATTTCATTACTCATAAAGTTCTGAAAGTTTAAAATAATTAAAAAGTTTCAAGGTTATTATATAGGACTTATAAACGCTCCCTCTTGCTGTACAAATAATTATTTATTCTACTATAATTATATTCTATTCAGCTACAAAAACACACACACTCTTCAAAAGTTTTGGGTCAGTTTTTTTTTTTTTTTTTTTTTTTTTGCCAAGGATGCATTTAATTGATCAAAAGTAAGAGAAAAGACAATTATAATGTTTTTTTTAATTTATAATGTAATTTTAATTTACTGTCAAAAACAATTATATTTATATTTTTATATTGTGAAAAAAAAGTGGTTTTCACAAAAATATAAGGCACAATTGCTAGAAAAAACTGTTTCATAAGCAGCAAATTATTTCTAAAGGATCATGTGACACTGACGACTGGAGTAATGATGCTGAAAATTCAAAGAGTATTGCATTTTAAACTATATTCTCAAAAAATGTTTAATATTGTAATAATATTTCACAATTTCTAAAACTGATCAAATACATGATTGTCCCTTTGTAAGCAGAGGAGACTTCTATATGGTTTCTGCATGGCTCACTGCTGATTAGTCAGGCTGAGCTTTTCAGGTCTTGCAGAATAACTGCAGTGCGCTTGTCTCATCCATCTCTCTCTGACAAAACCGAGCAACAGCACAAATTGAGTGGGAAAATGTAAGAGCAGCGTCTGTGAAAAGAGAGAAGCAAGAGATACAGTACAGAGTCTTACTCAGAGCCGTCAGACGCTCATGAAAACAGAAAAACCAGTGTTACATTAATAATGGTGGAACACAGAACCTTAACTAAACCTTAACTTAGCTAAAAAAAAATTAATAATTATAAGATTTTTCCATACCAACAAAAGCATGCAGTATTGATTTATATAATTTTCGAAACTAGGTTTATTATTAATAATAATACTACTACTTGGCCAAATTATGTATTCACACACCAGGGTTATTGGAGTTAACTTAAATTAAAACTAAAATATAAAATAAAATATATTTTCAAACAAAGAAAGGTTTCCAGAGCAAGATTTTTTGATGTGAACTTGATGTGCTTTAAAAACTAAACCTGAAATAAAAACTACATCAACATATTATTTAAAAAAAATAATAATAATACAAATGATAAAATCACAGAACAAAATTAACAAAGCAGAAACAATAAAAATAAAATCTAATTCAAAATATTAACAAAAAGATACAACAGTGGGAATAAAATAACAGTCACAATAATTTAGTTTTCTATCTCAGGGCTATTGTTGACTACAACTAAGACCATAATGTTAATGTTAACTGAAATGAAATAAAATATTTAAAAAATGTAAATATTTTATTTCAGCTAGTTGCCAGTTTTTGTAGTTTGACGTAATTTTATTTTAATATTTTTCTAAAAGAACTAAGACTAAATAACCAAAACATAAGAAATAAGTAAAATATAAAAACTATATAGACATATTTAAATAACTTAAAAACTACAAAAACTCATTACTAAAACTGCAAAAAATGAAAGCTAAAACAGAAAATATACAAATAATTAAAATGTTAAATACTTAAATCGGCATGAACCGTAAGTTTGTGACTGATTTCACTTCCATATTGTAAGGTACTTCCGAGAGAAACAGAATATTGAAAGAGGAAATAGAGGGTGTGGCTTGTTTTTCTACTGCAAATTAATTGGATGTACATAGTAAAGTAGGCGTTTCATTCAGAATAAACACAGTCAGGGGGGCGTGGTTAATGATGTCACGCTTAAACTGATGTTGTTGCTGTTGTTTTTGTTTTTTTTTGTGGATTGACTTGCACGGATAAATATATCACCACAAAAATAGCAACGTGAGCTAACAAAATAAATATAGACAACTTTGATTTCACGTGGACTCAAACAAAAACCCTAAGAATAACATCGATCTACCTTCATCTTATTGAAGTCCTCTCCATCCTCTGAAACACACAATATAAAGTAATGGCTAACCTTCATCTTCAGGAGAGTTCAGTGATGGCACCACGGAGGCGGGTGGAGTGTACCAGGTGCTGGAGATGCTCTATGAAGGTGAAGACATGAGCATGATGATCGTTCTGCCCCGTCAGGAGGTTCCTCTGGCCTCCCTGGAGCCCATCATCAAAGCGCAGCTGCTTGAGGAGTGGGCCAACAACGTCAAGAGGCAGAAGGTGGAGGTCTACCTGCCCAGGTGACACACACACAGCGTTTCCATTTCATTTATCAATACTTTTGCTTTTAGATTTAATGAATGTAAAGCCTGTATACTTGTTTAGCTGACCTGATCAATCGGATATATTTAGGTTCAAGGTAGAGCAAAAGATCGATCTGAGAGACACTCTGCAGCAGCTGGGCATCAAGAACATCTTCACTAAAGATGCCGATCTGTCAGCCATGACAGCCGAGATGACAGGTAATCGATAAAACACACACACTGACCTATGGGAGCACTTTGTTATTCCACACACGCACACAGATGCTCAGGATGTGATTGACGGCTCAAGGACGGGATGTAACACTGGAAACCAGCCGCATTGTGAAAAGATTTTTGCCTGCACAAGCACCACTCACATTTTATCTAGCAAATGTATTCATTTACCTATGATTTACTTACATGTACTATATAATAATACCTTTGAGATTCGTCGTAGACATAAACCGAGAGGCAATGTTCCTCCGCAAGACGCACGCAGATCTGTTTAAAGTTACGGACTGCAGCTTTAAAGTGACTTTAACGTCACCTACTGTAGATATTTTAACACCCACCAAAATAGTAAAATGTCAATTAAGGATTTGCCTAATACACATTTTTTTTTAAATATCTCCAAATTAGGAACTTTATTAATAAAACGCAGCATTCTCTCTTC
>JAUMHP010000073.1:18238824-18267546 GCA_032361065.1 Enteromius trimaculatus | reverse complement strand
TATATATATGGTGGAAAGAGTACTGTAAAAATACACTCAAGTAAAAGTACCATTACCTTGTATGCACATTCTTATTATTAATTCATTAATTTGAGTTCATTTAAACGGTCCTGTGGTGTGGCATTCCCTTTCAAAAGTAGGCAACATGGTCTATTTCACAAAGCATGCACGTACAATAAAAATATATACAGCTTCAAGTGGCTCAAGCTATATTGACATGTACTGCATTTTCCAAAAGTCACTGAAGTGCAACCTTAGACACACTGATGCCCTGAATGACCTCCGCGCGCAGATCAGTGAAGCCGACGCTGCCGCGCGCATGCGCAAGGCTCACACTCACCTGTCGCACTTTAGCACACTGTTCATCCAGCATCAATGGGAAACCGCACTATATTCCTTGTAAATAACTCACTTCACTGCGTGTCAAATGCCAAAGGGATCTGTCAGAACCAACGGACATGTCCGAGAGGTAGGAAAAATATCTCCTAATATAAAAGCTAATTTGCAGTTTTATTTCTGAGCACTGGCTAGAACCGAAATGAAAGAAGCGCGTACACATATGACTTTTAATTTACATTTCTCTCTTTTAATCGTCTTTGGAAGACTGCTGATATACTTTCCTGCATAATTTATGGGGATTACCACTGGAACATCAAGATCGGCTTTTACGTCTAATGGATTAAAAGTAAATTATTACGATATTTATCAAAGATATAAAGACATTAAATAAACGACTGCCGTTGTTATATGTCATTGTAAACACTTTGTGAAATAATGTGCATTAACAGGCAGCAGTTTCACTACTACATAGCCTTATCAATAGCCATTAATTGCGTTCAGACGTGAGCTGAAATTCTAAAATGTTCTGATATATTGCGTGTGCTCGGGTGTCGTGGGTGACTTTAATCCGGATCAGGGTGCAGAGTTCACGGTAATCTACACCAGAACCTCAGCCCAGCGGATGTAAGGACGCGCGAGCTCCCGTTACACACAGGCTGCGTCTCAAAACCTGCTGAGCGCCCTACATAGGCAGCACACTGGGGCAGCCTATGCGCGTGCAGCATACGATTAACATCTTGAATTTTATAAACATTTTCATGCAATATGACAGACGCCCTTCTTTTTCTACTTAGCAACAATGTTGCAAAATCTAGCTACATTTCTCACTATGCTAACAACATTTTCTTCCAAAAGCACTTAGCAATACATTTAGCTATTGTTCAGATTTATATGCCAATTTTTAACAACATCTGATAAATTACTCAAACGATTAAAATTACACAAAATCAGGACACCAAATGCATTGCAGTGCACAAATCACATCGATAATAATAATGAATAATTGTTCATTTATGATACACCTTAGCTTGTACCTATGATTCTTGATCATATAGTGTAAGAAAAATATTTAAAAGGTACTAGTAGTTATTTTTATGTTATCCATGTAACCCTGTAAACCAAAATACAATTTAAAATGCAGGTAAAAAAGAAAAAAATCCTTAATAGTAGATGGTGGCCTGTTTTACAGACTTTTTTTAGAGTGTAGCACACTAACTAACTGTTACTAATACACTGCTATAACTATAACTGTTCAGAATGTTTACAATTGTTTATATATCTTAATATTATATTAGGCATTTATATATTTTTACAAACAATATATCTTTTTTTGCTGAGATTTGATGTTATGACACATTTTTGCATCATAAATATGCAGTGATGTCATTGCGCAATGACATCACAACGTCATTTAGCAATTTTTCCTGAAACTCGTCCCCTGAAAATTAGTTGCCAGCATTTCGTCTTGGGTTTTTAAACACAAACTGGGACCTTGTAGGTTACACTCCATTATAAATGAAGATTCACTAATAGAAATACATTGAAACTGTGATTAATGTTTGTTAATGGCTCTTGCTCTAGTTCCTCTGGAGTAAACACCAGCAGCGAAAGTTTTCCCAAGTCTCACTCGCACTACTCGGAGTTAAGCGACACACACACTCCGTTCTCTGTGGAACTGACTCCAGACTCTGGTATTGTTGCCACTCCAGTAAGTTGATTCAAAGGTATTGATTTGACTTACAGCTCACGTGTCTATACGAACACTGAATGCTGTCATTGTGTTTGTTTGTTCTATGCAGTTGCCGTCCAGTCGGTTCAAGTTCGCCTCGTGGCACTGGCTAGAGGAGCATGATGTGCGTGGAGACCAGCTCTCCTGCCCCAGGGTCAGAGAGGGTAAGAGGTCATTCGGGGTCACCCTTCTTTTATATATATATATATTTATATATTTAGGTTTGTTACCATAATACAATCACAGAATACACATCAATTGTCAAGCAGGGCCTGCTGGAGACGAGCTGTCCGTTAACAGTGAAGACATATTTCTCAGAGGTGGCAGGAGGAAGAGGAGGGAGGATGAAGGACAGAAATGGGAGGAGAGACTCCAGGAGAACTGGGAGAACTGTGTGGTGAGACACCTATCTATCTGTCTATCTATTTTAAAGTTTTACTTTCATCAAAAAATCTTGATCTGTCAACGATTAATCGCAACATTTAATCACATTCTAAATAAAAGTTTCTGTTTACACAATATATGTACTGTGTATATTCATTATGTATATATAAATACACACACACACACACACATACAGTATATATTTACATGTATATAAATTCTTATATATTATATCAAAGATATTTAATATAAACATCATATATTTTTCTTAAATATATACATGCATATATTTTTGTATTTATATATACATAATAAATATACACAGTATACACACTTTTATTTTGTATGCGATTAATCACGATGCATTGTTTGGCAGCACTATCAAAAACAGTTCAATGATAATAAAATTGAACAATATTCCTGTTATTACTGTATCAACTTGGTAGCATAAAAGCCTTTCAAAAACACAAAGAAATCGTACAGATCTCAATATCTGTCTAGCGACCAGCTGGATATCTTTGTATTGCGTTTACGGCTCTGTGTCTGTGACCCCAGGTGCTGAACTTGTCTTATCAGGACCTGGGAGATCTGTACCAGCTGGAGAACTTCATCCGCATCCTGAGGAGACTGATCCGGGTGGAGCGTCTGCAGCTGGTGGATAACGCACTGAGAGATCTCAGCTCTGTCAGACTGCCAAGGTATCAAACTAACCTCTACACTACAACAACTGAAACATGCTTTCATTTGAGTGCACATCAACATCATTCTGAACGCTGCTGGCACTGTAAGTGAGTTTAGATGGAGATCTGGTTTGTGGTCTGCGGACCATATAACACAAATTCCCGCTTGATCTTTCCATGGATGCTGTGCTATTATATTGCACTGGTTGTTTTGTAACAGTATGTGTATTGGCTGTGTAAAAATACATGTAGTGCAACTTCAGCTGCGTGCTGTAATCTCATATGACGAGTTTATTTTACAGTAAGAAGGAAGCTGTTAATTATGTATCAGCATCAAACTCAGCAATAAAAACAGCCCATTATTTTATATGAACATGAGTTACTGAGAGAAGGCTGAATTTCCATTGCAATTTTTATAGCAACTTATTATTATTCATTTTCCTTCAGATATTCAGGACACAACTTCTGGAATGTTGTGCTTCTTCTTGTGAAAACTAAATATGAAAAGTATATGTTTATTAGTAAATTCCAGTGGCTATTTGGACACTAGATAATTAGACATATAATGCGATTTCAAGTTTTGCTTTCTCTTTGGAGTGTTACAAGCTGTTATAGATAAGATCTCTAAAGTCGCAAAGACTAAAGTATCAGAAATATTCTTTATAAAAGTTAAGACTCGTCCACAACCCCCTGACATGACTCGTTTCAAATGGGTTTTATGCAAAAAAGAAGAAGTGAACTACTTTCTTTGTGCACAAAAAGTTGTATTTACAAGTTCAACCCAAATATTCATGTGTTCAATGCGTAGAGCCAGCACATTGTCCTGTGCTGGCTCTACTTCTGCAAGGACAGGCTGGCGCTTCTGACTCACAACCTTTAAGTAAGTTTTCTTATTAAAAGTATTTGCTACTTACTATTTAAACACAACTTTTGAGAAATGATGAGTAGATGCATAAAAAGTCATGAAAATCAGGAATTATGTCCCCACTGGATTCAACAAATCCCTCGTTTGTAATGTGTTTAAAGTCATAGCACCGGGATGTGGCATCATATAGTAAGGAGCGTAATATTTCCGTTCCACACTTTAGGTATTCGGCCAATCGCAGTGCACCAGATAACTGGCCAATCATTTTCTTTTATCAACATCATATGTCCCCTTTAAACATGCTTGCTTTATTGTTTTGTCATCTTGTGCAATGACAAATTCAAATTCACTGAGTATGAGGTAGAACATTGTGACATGTTAAAATCACTAGCAAAACTTGCTTGAGATTATGCATTTGTTATAGATGTAAAATCCTGAATCTTCACCGGAACAACTTGACGTCCATTCGTCAACTGCCAAAGGTTCCTGAGATCCAGCACTTGTGCCTGTCTGAAAACAGTATTTCTTCTCTGGGTGAGCTGTCTCTGCTGAGGAGCACACCGCTCCGATCTCTGACCCTCAAACGCAACCCCTGCCAGTTTCTGGAGGACTACCGCTCACGGTGAGAGGAATACAGAGCTAAATGATGTTTATTCCAGTTATTATCTTGTGAAAAAGAAGGATCTGTCAGCAAGCATGCTTTTAAAAAGAGTATTTATTTCAGAAAATAATATTTTTTAACTTAAGAGTGAACTGAATTCAGACATTTGATTGCGTGTTATTAACAATTAAAATAAACTGCATTATAATTTAGATTTACATCAAATGCAGTTAGCGGAACTGAAGAGTGACTTAACTTAAATAGTACTTTAAGTACATCTTTCTATGCAATTTCATCGGTTGTGTTTTCATAAGATGATTTTCAAACAATTTTCTCCGATGAACACAAAATAAGAGATTTTGAAAAATGTTGGAAACCAAACATCTGCTGGTAGCTATTGACTTCCATAGTATTTTGTTTCATATTATGGAAGTCAATGGCTCCCAGTAAACAGTTATCGACAATATCTTTGATGTTTCATACAGTAAAGTAACTTTATGTAATGTACGGATTTGTAGCAGCTTGAAGATGAGTGCATGGTGACAGAATTTTCATTTTTGTGTGAATTATGTTTTTATGTTTGTAAATAAACATAGTCGTGAAAGTGTTCTCAATATAACCGTAAGTAGCACTTTGTTTAATATTATATTATGTGGACAGTTGAATAAAAAATAAAAATACTTCAACAATATATTACAAATGCACATTCAAAGCAGTTGAGTGCACTTTTTTTCACAAGGGTATGTAAAAGAACACCACTGAGCTTTTAATAACTTGCTGTCAAAAAGCAGACTGATTAAAACTAATCAGCTAATTACAGCATTTAATTAATCTAAAAAGCCATACAGCGTCTGTCTCCAAAATCACATTATGTCCCAAGTTAATAGCTATGGCAGAAGATAATATCATTTACTAAAAAGAGCTGACCAAAATTGTAATAGATCGTTCCAAGGGTTCAGTGAGAGCCAAGAGAATCATTTCTGAGTCGTTCTAATCTAACCTTGAGATCCGTTTCCTCCGCAGTGTGTTCTCCTGTTTGCCAAAACTCCAAGTTCTGGATGGCATCCCAAAGCTACCGGAAGATTCCGTGCCTCCCGCTTCTCCGGCAGCATCCAGATTTTGTACCATTCTCTGATGGTGGAACATCTGAAACTGAAGCCAAGATCCAGCGTACTGTACTGTCAGAGTGAACCGAGAGCTCCATAAGTGCACTTGTGTATAGTGGTGTATAGACGGTTTGTTCAGGCGCACGCGCATGGACCTAAGTTAACTTCCGGTCTGTGTTTGTAATGTAATGAAGTAATGAAGTTGGTCTCAGGTTATCGTGCTGTAGGATGCGTTTCCCAAACATTTATTTATATGTGGCGACCTAGCACGATATAAAAACAGACTGATTTTCCAAAAGGCTATGTTGAATAAACATGAGCACGTAATGCACGTTTAAAAATCAAACCGAGTCATGGGTGTTTTTATATCACTGCATTTCTGAAGGAAGACTGTCTTCGTTTTCAATTCATCCTGCTTATAAGGCAGTGTTTGTAAGCTCAGAGCTGCTTTGTTTACAGCCGTTACTGGGGAAACCTCATTTCTCATGCTTAAAGCACCTCCTGCTGGCCGAGAATGAATTAGCATTTTTAATAAATCCGTCTGATTTACACAGCGAACATATTTCGATTGCTATCGAAAAAATAATCTACTCTAGAAGGGCTTAGCTGTTGTCATTCTATTTGGATGTCTACCGGAAGTGAAGTTAGTACCACAAAAGCATGCATGCTCAGTAACATTTGTTTATGTTGTTGTTAAAACTGTCTATATACTCATTTGAGCTGTTGAAATGTATTTATATGACTTATTAAAGCTATTTTTGTACCTCTACTTCACATTTTTACATCCCATGTACTTCAGACAGCAGCAGCCAAGATATAAATGGGAAATGGCTATTTATCAAACATTTGAACATAATCTCCCAGAATGGATCACAGCGCATCTGTTCAGGTCACAGTACGTCTGCTGCATGTAATTCAGGCTATTTGGTTGCTTAATGACCAGTCAACCCTTTGTTCAGTTCACACTTTGTCCTGAGGACTGTTTTGACAGACGGGTCCGTTCTTGGGTGGTATCGCCTGATGCCCGGCTGGCATAGTGTGAGGAAGGAGCACAGAGATTAAATCAGATACAGTCATGTGACACTGTTAGTAGCAGATAACTGATGATGTCACAGCACGTGTTGGCTAAGCGTTTCATGTTCTCATGAACTAAACCATATAGGAACACTATCATGTGGTTGGGTAGGAACGGCTTGGCCTTATCATGGTGGGACATTGTAAAATGCTTAGTGTGAAAAACGCTTAAATGCATTAAAACTGTGTTTTTTTTAAAGACAAAACACATTATTAATAAAACATAGAGAGACAAGCAGATGAGCCCAGAATGCAAGAGGCAATTTGTGTTATTACACATTAATGATTTATTAATAATGTTTGAGTTTGGTATTTTTTAAAACACTGTTTTAATGCAATAATTCACCTTAAGCATTTTCCTTAACTGTTTTCTATTCATATTATGGGCTTTTCTTTGCATGTCTGTACACAATTTATTAATAATGCATTACATTTATTGAGTTTGCCATTTAAAACAAAACTAATTTAATGCATTAAGCCATCTTAAAACGTTCTTCCTTTAAATCTGGAAGATGTATTTTGCTCATCTGCAACACGTCTGTAGGACGTTTCCTATTAAATAACACAGCCCCCCTTAAGCTAGTCCCAGACTAAATGTTTGAGCTGTCTGATGAAAATATCTTGCTCTGACATATCTTAAAACATGTCAGTGTCATTGTTCTGTGTTAAGATCAACACCTGTAATATTTTCTTAAAAGGCATTTTTGTAAAAGTTGCTTAAGTATCTTAATTTAACTAATGCCTATTCCTGGCTTAAGCTAAGCCCTGTTTGTGAAACCGGCCTATGATTAGTTCAAAATAAATACAACAAAAATACCTTCTTGAAAGACTTTTCATAATCAGCATTCTGCTATATAACCACCACATATGTTCATGGCTTTATACACATTCAGTAGCCGTTCCTGACCTGCCATTGTCCTGAGTAGTTCGGTTCATCCTTTCAGCGGCGATCACTTATTCATATGCACTTCAGTGTTTTGTTTTAATTTTGGTGTCAATTTCAGCGCCGCTGAAACCCGAGCTGAGACAGGAGAACAGAGAAACGAGAGATCTGACAAAATTATACAGCTTATTAAATCTGTGAAGCAGCTTTGTTTGTTAGCGGCAGAACCCCGCTTCCCTACGGAGAGCATTTTCTACCAGCGTTTCTGAAAGTGTTTTTCTACAGCTGCCTGACAAATGAAATGAACACAGTGCAGACAGTAGCACTGAACACCAGAAAACCAAAACCGCTTTATATAATTGTATTTTTAAAAATAAATTATAACATTATAACAAAATACATATCTATCTAGTTTCTGTTTATTGAAAACCAAAAAGGCTAAAAAGTTCATCAATCATAAAATATTTATCAATCTATAATTGATTTATTTATCATGAAACCAAAAAGGTTAAATATAATTACATAACTTAATTAAATGAATAACTATATATATATATAAATATTAATTAACGGCAGAGGATACGGAGAGGCAGCAGTACACAAAATACAACATGCAACCATTTTTTGTACTTTTTATGATGAATAGGAGACAGAAAAGAGTTTTCAGGATGATCTCAGTTTATCTTGTTGGACTATTTCATCTGAAGCTTCTGACTGAAGAACTGCTGTGTCACTTACTTCCAGGAACTGCCGGATGAAAGCAGTGTTATTTTGCTTTGGGTTCATTTCAACATTATGTCAGACGAAGAGATTTTTCCTCTCTGCTCAAGGTCACCAAACATCAAAACATCAGCGTGCCCGCCAGACTTTGTGCATGATTAAAGGAGGATGAGCATTAAATCCTTAACCAATTTTTATTCCGCTCACAAGGCCATGATCAACAAACAGCACAAAAATATTACTCACAACAGTTATATTTCGACTTTCTTTTACAAAACTTAAGAAAAAAAATCTATACAGGTATTTATTTTAAATATAAAATATTAAAGCTGAACACTTAACAGGAAAGCTTGTTTATTGCATCAGCTAATAAATCTAAAAATCCTATGCGTCCCGGAAAATAAAAAAAAAGTGACAAAAGATTATTTAATTTCATATAAATGTAAAAAAAAAAAAAAAAAGTAAATACAATACAAAATAAATAAAAAAATTGTAGTGATTTAGCATACATTCAGAACAAATCATTTTGAGAAAGCTAATCCAGCAATTTTGTTTACTCGTCACATATTAAAAATTTACATCTGAAAATTGTCTCCCTAATTCTCAATGTGCCATTAATTTGTCTTCTCTCTGATGTCATGTTAAAGTCTAACAGTGACAATATGACGTAGAGGACCAGGTCCAGTAGCACTAGTACTCGTTTATACTAAAATAGTAGTTGATAGATCAAAAACAAACCAAAAAATATAATAAAAATGTGTTTCCATAACAGAGACATTCGACATTTTCTTAAAAAGTCTATGAGGCACTTGGTGAAAAGCAGATGGATATCAGTATTTAACTGAATGATTTTGGTTCGCATCTAGTCAGCATATAATTCAACTACGGTAAATAAACACATACAGTAACTTTTAAAAACTTGATCTTTCGACAGCTACAATTATCTGCTTGAATTACATGTAAACATTCATGTAGTGACATCTGTTGGCCCAAACCCATCCTGCATTAACAAGATGGATGAATTAACACCAAAGTTTAGGCGAGGTGAGGATTCAATGCTGATGGGTGACTGCTGCCTGTCCATCAAAATCAGTCTTAACTATTAAAAAATAAGGCTGTTTCACTTCGAAGATGGAATATATCTTGCATGTGGAGCACAAGTAACCAGAAATGGCACTTGGCAAAACTCTCAGTGCAAGAGTGTTGTCATTCAGTCGAAGAAATCTAACGCAAGATATAAGAGCATTTAAATGGAACTTATTCATAGGAAATGACAGACAGACATACAGTAAAGGCAGACAGCAGGGCGTTTGGTCTGTAAGTGGTTGGGCGTTTTGGTGCATCTCGGTTACAGACTCCGGAAGTGACCGGTTTCCTATTCATCAGAACCCAACAACGTTTAAGAATACCGGGTGGAAAACCCAATCCAAACAGCTAGCAGCAATTAGCTGTCCTTTTTCTCGGTCACCTCACATTTCTGCTCTGCGATCAGGTGGTTTATCACCATTGTCTTCTTCCTCCTCCTCATCTTCGTAGTTCTCCTCATTGGGATGCTGGGCGGGCTGGATATCCTGCTTCACCGCTACATCCTGGTCTCTAGCCTCATCCTGGACAGACACAAACACAAAGTATTCAAACGCGGTGGCTTGCTACTAAACACTTCGATTTTCTGTTAAAAAAAAAAAAAAAAAAGTTGGGTGACCCTTCTATTTAAAAATGCACAGATGTGAATAAACATTCCCTGAATCTAAGCGATGAGGTGAAAATGGAGGATGGATTCATGGCCGTAACTGGACACCGTTGAGGACGCTGCAATCGATCTGACTCACCCAACTGTGGCGCTGCCACTAGTCTACAGTTACAGCCGCAGCTGGTACAAAGGAGTAAGTGAAAACGTACACACGTAAGCACTATATAACTCTCTGTGGTACATTACAACGACCAGAAAGTCTTTGAACAGTCTTGGAACAAACAGCTTAACTTTTTTGATAACTAACTAAATTATTGATCATTTTTTAAACTCTTAATAAGTTGCTAATTTATGTCATTAGAGGAATAGTTCACCCAAAAATGACAATTCTGCCATCATTTACTCACCCTCAAGTAGTTCCAAACCTGAATGATTTGTTTTTATTCTGCTGAACACAATTGAAGATATTTTGAAAAAATCTGTAACCAGGCTGTTTTGGGTCATTATTGACTTCCGTAGTATTTTGTCCCCTACTTTCTGATTTAATAGCTTTGTATACACTGTCATTTATTCCTGTGATGCAAAGCTGAATCTTCAATGTCACGTGATCCTTCAGAAATCATGCTAATATGCCGATCTGCTGCTTAGGAAATATTTCTTATTATTATCAGTGTTAAAAATCTTGTGATGCTAAATATTTGTGTGGAAACATTGGTGTAAGGTTTTTAAAAGTTCACAATTTGAAACTGGTAACATATCTGGTACCAGATATGGTAAATATCTTCATTGTCACTTTTGATCAATTTAATTCATCAATTTAAAACCTTAGTGAAAACAAACTTTTGAATATTATCACATATCGAGTGAATAAACATTCACAGTCAAAAGAAATAAATATTAAATACAAAAAGCTCATCAAACATACATCAAACTTTCAGACCTTTACTGTCTAAGTGGCAAAGTGGGACGTCTAGTACACTCTATGAATAAAATATTTATCCAGTTAAAAATATATGCAATGTAATCATGCATAATGTATATGTGTGATGTAACTAACATAACTAGAGCATTACAAGGTTAAAGTTTGCATTTATGATGAAGTTGCCTTGCATTGTTGTAAATCTGATCACCTAACATCACACCTGTATTCATCCAAGCCTCAAAATATAAATCCTTCGTACCTGTTCTCCATTCTCCTCATTATAGGGGTCTCCCTCTTCCTCCCGCACCGCCTCACGCTTCTGATTATCTACCAGCTCATCCTGAGCCTGGAGAGAGAAAGTTATTACAGTCAGAGAGCAAATAACAATTTTTATTTGTTTTAGGACTGCATGTGCATTTGCATTTGTTATCCAACCTCATCATCTCCATCCTCCTGGTACTGCTCGTCCAGAGCATCTTCCTGTTGGTCTGGGTTTCCAGCCATCTGCACAAAATGCACGAAACTCATTTCAGACCTTCTATGGTCAACAACAGTGAAATTCTCAAACTATATCAAGTGTGATACAAAAAAAGCATGAAACTTCACACAGGGGTAAATCTCAATATTAAACCCGGTCACTTACCACCAGCTGTTCATCGGCAGGTGGCTGGTGTTGACTGTCTACAGCCAGGTGCATGTCAGGATGGCCAACCGGTGCTGCCTCTTCCTCCTCTTCCTCATGGGGCTGCTGTTGCTCCGCCTCCTCAAACTCATCCTCCCCCTGATTGTTGGGGTCGTCCTCCGGATCCACCTCTGCTTCTGCAGGATGCTGTAAATTAACGTAGTAATTAACTGTAATATTTTAACGAGTTAAAATATATATAAAAAACGTAATATAAAAAAGATTAATTAACATTGTTGCATGTAAATGTGTTTACAATAACTTAAGGTAACACACCTCATCTTCATGACGAACATGCTCTGCTTCATCTTGCCTTGGCTCCTCATGGTGCACATTCTCCTCTACAAATAAATATAAAAGAAATATAAAAACGTATAAAAAATACAAAGAAAGTCACTTTTATGAGTAAAAATAACACATGATCTGTCACCTTTCTCCTCTGCGATCTGTGGCTCTTCTTCTCCCTGGACTATATCAGCATCCATGTTTTCATACTGTGCCTTTTTTCTGTTTTATACAAAAATAAATAAATAAATAAAAGAACTTATTAAATAAAAAAAATTAGTTTCCAGATTTGTGAAATGAACGGTAAAAATGCTATTGAAGCCACACATGGACATTATTCATTAATGCAGAAAGATGCTTTTTTTGTTCATTTTGTTAAAAATAAGTGTTATTATTTACAGATTATTATAGACAAAAGGGGGTTTTCAAGCATCAAAACTCCATACATTCTCCCCCTACATACATTAGAATGTCCTGTTTATTTTTATGAGCAAAAAATTAAACATATCAGAAAATTAAAGAAGACACACAATAAAACATCATTTAGTGTAACAACAGTTTAGTACTGTCAGGCATATTTAGATCAAGAATCATTAGATGACATTAAAACACTCTCAAATCACCACGAAAACCTAGTTTAAAACTGTACCAATCTTTTTTACTATCCTAAACACTAGATTTGACCCATTTGACAGCAATCCATTTTGAATAATTTAAAATTTAAAGAAATGTAGTATGACTACTTTTTAATTGACATTTTAACAAGCACAGGATTGTAGTTTCATGTTTACATAAATTTATCTAAATTTAACATTCTCTCATATTTTGACTGATTTCATTTTCACAGCTTATTTAATACAATAACGTGCACACCTTTCTTGTATTTAAAAATGTAAAGATTTATTTTTGCCTTTATTCGATAGGATAGATCAGTGTTGACCCTCTTAAATTTTTCACTCTTTGCTATATTGCAGCCATTTGCTAAAATCATTCAAAGTTCTTTTTTTCCTTATTAATGTACACACAGCATATTGAAAGAAAAACGCAGAATTGTTGACATTTTTGCAGATTTATTGAAAACAAAAAACTGGAATATCCCATGGTCGTAAGTATTCAGATATTGCTGTGACACTCATATATTTAACTCAGGTGCTGTCTATTTCTTCTGATCATCCTTGGGATGGTGCTACCTCTTCATTTGAGTCCAGCTGTGTTTGATTATACTGATTGGACTTGATTAAGAAAGCCACACACCTGTCTATATAAGACCTTACAGCTCACAATGAGAATCATGAGGTCAAAGGAACTGTCTGAAGAGCTCAGAGACAGAATTGTGGCAAGGCACAGATCTGACCAAGGCTATAAAAAAGTAAGTCACACCTGTATTCATCCAAGCTCTTAAGTTTCCTAAGAGCACAGTGACCTCCATAATCCTTAAATGGAAGATGTTTGGGACGCCAAGAATCCTTCTAGAGCTGGCCATCCGGACAAACTGAGCTATCTGAGGAGAAGAGGTAAAGAAGATCCCAAAGATCACTGTGGCTGAGCTCCAGAGAGGCAGTCTGTGAGATGGGAGAAGGTTGTAGAAAGGCAACCATCACTGCAGCCCTCCACCAGTCTGGGCTTTATGGCAGAGTGTCCCGACGGAAGCCTCTCCTCAGAGCAAGACACATGAAAGCCTGCATGGAGTTTGCTAAAAAACAACTGAAGAACTCCAAGATGGTGATAAATAAGATTCTCTGGTCTGACGAGACCAAGATAGAACTTTTTGGCCTTAATTCTAAGCGGTATGTGTGGAGAAAACCAGGCACTGCTCATCACCTGTCCAATCCAGTCCCAACAGTGAAGCATGGTGGTGCGGCATCAAGCTGTGGGGGTGTTTTTCAGCTGCAGGGACAGGACGACTGGTTGCACTCAAGGGAAAGATAAATGCGGCCAAGTACAGGGATATCCTGAACGAAAACCTTCTCCAAAATGTCAACAATTCTGTGAATTTCTGTCAATATGGGGTGCTGTGTGTACATTAATGATGAAAAAAAATTTAACTTGATTAACCGATTTTAGCAAATGGCCACAATATAACAAAGAGTGAAACATTTAAGGAGGTCTGAATACTATCCAAACCCACTGCATATTATCTGACCAATAAATTGCTGTTGCAATCATTTCAGTCATTTGATGGTCACAAACCACAAACTGCACAGAAATCAATGCAATAAACAATCTCTCATGGCTGTTTTTCTTTATTTAAATGTTCCTAATAATTCTAACTGCATAACTTAAGGGAGGGTGTCTGACCGGAGCATTTCTTGCCGGAGTTGTTGCTCTTTGAGATCAGCTTCTCTGTTCTGCTGCTCCTCTCTCTCTTTCTGAAGACGCAGCCTCTCGTCTCTCTCCTTCTGCTGCTCTAGCTGCTGTTTCTTCAGGGCCTCCTGACGCAGGTGCAGCTGTCTGCGCTCCTCCGCCAGCTGTGCAGCCAGACGCTGCTGCTCCTTCTGCTGTTCGTACGCTGACTTCACCCGCTCCACCTGCACGTGAGCCTCATCTGGCGCCACCTGGGGGAAGAACAGAAGAGCAAGGGCTTTACAAAGAACAATAGAATGCAGATAGAGTTAGAGGACAATGTAGGAATGGAGGATTGGCTGAGGTAACGGCTAAATATTCATAATAGGCATAAAACATATAGCACACAAATATCTTACAAAACAGCATTATTTGGTTGCCTACTTTTTTGAAACAGCATATTATGATGGCTAAAAATTTGTCTGGGTAGGCACTTCACTAGGCTACACTACTGTTCAAAGATTCTGTTCTGTTGGCCAAAAGTAAATACTGCATTAAATTAAATATTGCATTATATTAAAATCCACTCATATTCTCTACATTGCAATATAAAAATAAAAACAAAAGTTGTTAAAGAAAAAAGATCAGTTAAAAATATATATTAGACATAAATTATAAATGCCTCAATGGCATGTTTTTCCCTAATATAATATTATATGAGAAACATCAAAAGTTTAAAAAATAAGAAATTTTACCTTGCAAGCAAAAAAATAATTTTTTGAAATGTAGCCACATCAAAGGTCATTGTGAGCTCTGATTTGGGGATCTCTGCTCTAATGTTTGCTCTGACCTCATGAGCGTGATGTTGCTCCCTCTCCAGTGCGTTTTCATCTGGTTGGTTGGCCTTTGGCTCCTCCTCCTCCACTTCATTATGCGCCACATCAAACTCCTCCTCCAGTTTCTGTGGCTGCCCAGCCTGCTCCATCTCCTCCTCTGCCAGCTCTCTTCTCCTCTCCTCTGCTCCTCCCATTTCTCCATCCTCCTCCCTGTGGTACGGCTGAGGCTTCTCAACCTCATCACGTTTCCCCGCCTGACGGGATCCACATGAGACAAACCATTCAAACTAGTGACATGAGTGGGAAAAACCTCAGTTTTGAACGCATGATGGGTAGACAGCTTTAATACCTCTGGCTGGGCATTCTGGGGTTGATGGAGATCCTCTGCATTCCTGTTCTGGACAGGCTGAGCGTCTATATGTGGCTGAGGCTGCTCTGCAGCATGTCTCAGACTGGGCATCTTATTGAGCGTTTCCTTCAGCTGTTTGAATTCATCCACCTGAACCTGGAAGCCATCGAGACAACCACATTTAGTACATTAGAGAGAAGGCCTCATATACACCGGCAAAATGTTTGGAGGTTAGTTGAAAGGCAACAAACGCAGCAAGCTGAAATCAAGAACCTGACACAAGGCAGAAGAGAAAGTAAAGGTCATTATCGGTGAAAGGCACCAAGAACAGAAAAAAAAAAAACACAAAGCGATCTATAGAAATAATTTTTTTAATAATTTATTGAGAACTGTATTGAACACCAGAAAATGAAATGTTTTTAATATTTAAATGAATTAAAACATATTTAATCCTTTAATATTTATACTTTTTTTTTAAGAAGTAGTGTGTTTAAAAGCTTATTACTCGGAATTTAATTTAGAAAAAAATACAAAAGCTAAATGATTTTAATTTATGTCTTGTATTTATTTATTCAGCATTACTTATAATATTTATATAATTGCGAGAATAGCAGAAAACTACCTCTTTTTAATTGATTTCACATATATATATATACACACATATATATATATATATATATATAAATATTAGTGCTGTCAAACGATTAATCGCATCTAAAATATTTTTTTTCATTTTACATAATACATGTGTGTATACTGTGTATATTTATTATGTTTATATAAATACAAACACAGGCATGAATATATTTAAGACAAATATGTTGTATTTAAATATTCTCATTAAATATATTTAGATATATAAAATATAAGAATATGAATGTACAAATATATAAATATGTAAATATTTTCAGAATATATAATTTATGTTCATTTATATGAACACATAATAAATATACACAGTGCACATACATATATAATGTAAACAAACTTTTATGTCGAATGTGATTAATCGTGATTTATCATTTGACAGAACTAATATATATATACACACACATACTTGAATTTGTGGTTTACGAGGACTCCACAGTCGTAACTGTGTTTATACTTACCACTTACAGGAAACTGTGAACAGATTTTGAATTTCATCAAACACTGTTTAGTATGTTTTCTAAGCTTTTTGTTTTACTGGGACACAGGAAGTGTCCTCATAAACCATGTTTACGTTGTAGTATCCATGTCATTATGCACATTTGTGTCCTCGTAAACCACAAATCTCAACACACATAAGTCTGACAAGATTCAGGCTTGCGCATATTAAACATTAAAAATGATGCAATGCTACATCTGATGTCACTGACACAAAACTTTTCAAGTTCTTGTGCATAATATAAACATTCACGACATGCTACGTTTGAATAGATGCAAATACAAGTTAGAGGGAAGAGCTACACAGGAAGTAAATAGCTAAAATTTTATTATGTTATTCGCACAATGCTAATAAATGCAAAAATGGCACTTTAATTTTAATGCACATGTTTTATCACCCTCAATTTTACCCCAAATACCCACAATCCTAATCTAACCTTTCTTTCACCCAGCTGTCCTACACCAGGGTACCTGTGTTTTTTCCTTTCTGGTTAAATGCCAAGGGTTGGCAGCATATGGAAGGAAAATAACATGCTGGATGTGTGAGTTTGAAAGGAGAACAAGTGCAAACACACACGCGTTAAAACCCACTGCCTCCCAGCATCCTTCCCTATCATCCTGAGAAAGCAGATAGTGACAGTCCTAATTAACAAGCATCTGTGCATCTGCTTTCACAAAGCCGCAGAGACAGAGCAAGTAAACAGGAAGTACAGCATGTTTGCTTATCGGAGCCATGCACATTTTAGCATACTAAACCAGGGCAAGAAGTTCTGTAGAAACGGGTGAAAGAAAGAGAGTGTGCGAGAGATCACAAAGGCCTTGTGGAATGCGACCGGACTTGAAATGCAGGCTTAGGCCTGTTTGACACAGCTCATGCAAGCAGCGCTGCAGTCTAACCGCATCAGCAGGATCAGGTGCTGCTTTCACACTGACTGCATTTTTGCTGCGTAACTGATATGCAGTGTTATGCAGAAAATAAAATGACATTAGCTCTGATTCAGAACCTAGTGAATTGCCTTGCTGCCTACGTAGGCAGCATCCTAATTGCCAAAGAACCTCACAGGCAAATGATTTGTGACGAAGCCGTACAAATAAAATCTCTCATGCAAATTACACAGAAAATGCAACCTAATAGTTGCAGGCTACAGTAAATGTCAATAGAGTTTGGTATTGTTGTTAAGTATGAAAATACAAACCACACACAGATATTGTGTAAAGGAATAAAATCTATTTTAGTTTATTTCAAAATTATTTAAATTATATTAAACTGCTTGGATATTTATTTAGATAAAGGTTTATTTGCATAATCACGATTCCAGTCAAAAGAAAAAAAAAGCTGAACAATATGCACTGGAGATAACGAGGATAGCATATGATATAATATGCATAAGTAGGCTAATTATTCAAGTGCATAACATTTAAAATGATTGTGCTGTTAAGAAGGTTTACGACTCATGTTCACTATATTTGCTGCTAAGTTTAGCAAATAATTTTTTATTGTGTGGCAAAAACAGGTTTAGTCCTGAAATGCTGCTTTCAGCTATGAATGTGATAAACATCACTGCATTGCTTACATAGACTACTGGAACCTGCTAATATGGGTGTTGGAGAGATAAATCTACATTATGTGCAAGCTGCTTACAGGAGCTGTGTGAAATTGGACTTGTATTTCCCACAGGATGTGCTCTGCAGTGTTCCATCGGTCAGTAGGACACATGCACAGCAAACACCTGATTAAAGCACATTTACACACACACACCCACCCTGACCTGGGCTGCAGCTAGCGCACTCTTGTGGTCCTCCAGGGTCAACACAAGCTGGTCATGGGCAGATTTTAAGTTCTTGTGCTGTTGCTACAAGAAGGACCATCAAAGGCAACGCTTAGATACAAGCATTCAGGACAATCACACCAAATATTTGTATGGATAGTATGTATAAATACAACCGAATTAATAAATAATAAAAAATAAAAATAAATTCAAATCGGGTGAATTTCATGAAAATTGTCAAAAACATTTGCAGGTAATTTCCCTCACAAACCAGAAGAAAAACATGGAAATGTATACATATAGCACAAATGGAAAAAAAACAGTAACATTTTCTGCAATGCTAAAATTTCTAATATTTAAAAATAATCAAATATTATTTCAATTGGTATGTAATTGTGACTTCTTTTTAATTATAAGCACAGTAACAATTACATAATTGCAATATTTGGTGTACTGATTTCATTTAAAAATGTTTGAACAAATAAATATAATAACTAGTTTATTTTATATTATTTAAATATTTTGTAATTACACATTTTAGTTAAATATACAGTACTGAGTAAATAAACCAAAATATACATTTTTATATTGACATGCTTTAAAAAAAAAAAATCCTAGTGGTCCATAAAAAAACATTTTGTTTCTTCATACTACTCCTCATACTTCATTTAAACATTTTTGTTTGTTTGATTGGTTGTATATATGTGGATCAAAGGCAGAAAAGTGTTTACCCATAAAATATAATAAGTGTAATACTGCTTTAAATTGTTTGTACCCCCATTTTATTCCCCAAAATAACTTATTTGAAACCTTAAAAGTAGACAGTTTACTTACATTTAAAAATGCTTTCTATGATCGATTTTTTTAGTGTCTACATCTTGATGTCTTTAACCCATGTTAAGTTTTTGGTGAATTTTAGTGCTGCCATAACAGACATATTTTCACAAGATTCACCCATTCATCTAAATTATTCCTAGTAACCATAACGCACATTTTATGCTATACCTCTAAAAAGAGAGGAAGCATTTTATTTTAGAGCAGAAGCACTGTGCCGATATAAAGCAAAACCCATACTGCTTTTCTGCATTACCCTGGTGTCCTGAAGCTGCACATAGACTTCCTGATGAGCTTTTCTCAGCTGCTTGTTCTCCTCACGTAGGTTATATATATTGTCTGCAGAAGAAAAGAGAAAAAGAGAGTCAGCAGAAATGACCGCAGACTGTGGTCAGTACGCAAGGGCAAGATGTGAGAAAATAATACCTTTAAGCTTAGAAATCTCTGACTCTTTAGTCTGATGAAGCTGGTCGAGTCTCTGTTTGTGATCATCTACTGCCTTGTTGTGTTCATCTTCTTGTAGCTGATGTTGCTCTTGCAGTTCATAATACTGCTTTTTTAGGTCATCATGCTGGTTCTGATGATAAACACAGATGCATAGACAGACAGCAGTGAATAACTGGTGTTTGCTGTGGGACTGAAAGGCAGATTGTAGATTATGGATGCGTTTTCCCCACTGACCTTCAAAATTTGATGCTGGGAATGCAGAGAATTAAACCTGACGCTGGAATCTTGCTGTAAGCACACAAAAACAAACAAACCTGGTCATTTTATACGCCATCAATGAACATCTAAATGTCATGCCAGAGAGCCACAGGCTGTGATATCCCAGAAACATATGAGCCATTCACATACAAACAACCAGATGAGTATTTGACTGCAGGGCATGAGCATGTGTTCTTGAAAATCTTCTCCAGCAGTTCTCCCAACTCAAGATTTTACTCTATGAAAACCATCCTTTATGCTGTAGCATAAAACAACATACCTTTTCTTTGTTGAGAGACTGCTGGGCCTCTACTTTATACATGAGATAATCTGTGAGGAAAAGGCAAAAGCAAGTGTTACAGGTATTAAGTATTGCATGTTATCGTTTCCTTCCCACTGCGGTGACAGTCATGGATTAAAAGTTTGGCTTAAGTGTGTCTGAATACTCTTAGGATCTCATTAACTCCACACTTGGCATAACATAGTGCTTTGGGCTGCACCAGAATATCCATCATGCAAGCTACAGGATGTCATTACACTTAAGAATTTCCTCTTCATCAATAAGTCATAGATGTTGCCATACACTATAAAAAGAACTTGCCGTCTTTGGCTTTTTTATGCTCCAGCCGCTCCTTTTGAAGAGACTTTTCCAACCTGGAGCGATGCTCGTACACAACTGAAAGACAGAGAGTAAGATTTGGTATTGGTATGCTGTTCTTAAACTTCAGTGTAAAAGGCAACTTTTTTAGCAGAAACTGTTCTTTACTGTGCTGTAAGACACTGAAACCAGAGAAACTGCATCTAAAGTTTACTTGGATATTATTTTAGCTACAGCTGGAGTTGTTTTGTTAACTGCGTGCCTATGCAAAATAGCAAACAAAGGTGTTCGCTGTCGTGTCAAATCATGTATAATTTTTTTTTGTATTGCACCATGAGTCGTGTCTTTTTTGGATGCAATAATGTGAACATCACAATAATTCAACTACAACACTTACAGTTCACTTTTGAAAACGTGAAAAATATCCATTGAGGCAGCAAACTCTCACTTTTGACCAAAATCCCAGTTTATAATCCTTAATTACGCTCCCTCCAGGAAAATTCTCCACTTACACATTTATTTCGAACTGTTTTTCTTGTGAATGGTGATCTGTGCATATTTATCTCCTGATTCAGACCAGACGACTTTTTCTTTGGAGAAAACAATATTACAGACAGAAGAGAATGGACAATGATTTGAAGTCAGAAATGTTTTAATGATGGATTTGTTTCGAACAGCTTTTCTCTTTATAAGTCTTTAATTGATGGACCGGGGTCATGCGGATTACGGTGTTGTTTGGATTCTAATTCTGACGGCACCCATACAAGTGCTGTAATGCTACATTTTTGCCAAGAAACAAACTCACTTAAAGGTGCTCTATGCGATATTGCAGGATTTTAGCTCGATTTTATTTTTATCTCAAACCGTATGCATCACCCGTCGATCGTCTTGCTGTCTGTCCTCGAAATACATTGGGAAAAAACCCGCTCTCGAAAGACAACACAGAGGCTGCAATACCGAAAGAAACATTTTGGGCACCACAACAAAAACAAACTACCATCAAGAAGAGGGGGGTTTAATACGCGTTAAACCCCACCTCTTCTTGCCGATTGGTTGGCCAAAGTTTGTTTTTGTTTGGTGTATGTCCTGTACCCCTAGTGTTTTGCAAGATCGCATAGAGCACCTTTAAATTAGTTCTTACATTTTTATTATTATTATTATTTATTATTATTTTAACCTTTGCAATGCCAATAATGATTTTACTGTGCAAACTATAAGGTACACAATATGTTAGCATGCAAATAATGTGCTAAAAATAACACAACATAAAAACAAAATCCAGATATTCCACAAAAACAAGAAGCTTTTGCGGGATCTGAAAAGTAAACTGAGCTGAGCTATTTTTAAAGACTTTCTCTACTATGTGATCCACTGACCCGTTGAGTGCCACATTCGACCCTCTTAATTTCTCTCTAATGGCCTCAGAATGAAAGGTTGCCCCTGCTGCTCTCAGAGTGCACCGACTTTTTATACGTAACACGAGCTGTGTATGTGAGCACAGCAGCCCACCTCCAGAATCTGAAATGCCACAGGAAATTAAGACTGACTGAGCCTTCCCTCCCCATATTTGTGCTTAGGTTGCTTTAAACAGTGATGTCATGGTCTGCATCCTCCGACCCCTTGCGTCTGGTCTTGTATCCTCCCATTACAATCATCATTACATTACTGACACATCAAGTACTGATTGTACTGATTAAAGAGGCTGTGCAGTGATTATGACTCGAAGGCAGTAATCACAGCTGACTCTCAAACAGTCTCAACAGAGGACCTCGTAGCGGTACAATAAAGATAAAATGGTTTGTGTGATGAGAAGCACATATGCTTAGAAATTTAAAAACCTGTGAGATTAAAGATCTCACGCCCCAAAGCCCATACTTAAAATCTATAACTTTTTTTTTTTTACATATAAAATAACTAGTAAAAATGACTGTTATAAATTATTATCCATAATTTAGCATAATGAATTCTATAAATAAACAAATAAAAATCAAATGTTTTTTGTTTAATATAACAAATAACAGTATTTGTAACTTATAACCTTGTTATTTACATGTACAAAAACAGAATACAGAAACATTTTTAAATTATAATTAATTACATAATTATTTTAAATTAATTAAACACTAAGTGTGTGTGAGTGTGTGTGTTTACCTGGGGGTAAAATAATTACAAATGTAACTGATTTACAATTTTATTTTTAGCTATTACCGGTTTACTTTATAGTTTACCTGCCTGCAGTTTAACACAGATCTGCTTGTGATCTAAATTCAAAGGCCATTTCTTCATGCCCTTTCAGCAGCAAGAATACAGAGCCTGGATGGGCAGACAAACAGAGAAGCCCATCTCTGCGGGACAATAGAATAAAAGCCTGTGATTTTAGGCACAGGTTGAAACAAGCCAACAAAATGTTCTGCATAAAAATGAGCATCTTCAGCAGCAGCGGCCTGCAGGGAATTACTGCAGTAGCTAAAAAATAAGCAAACATTTCTAACTTATATAAAAAAAATACACAATCGGTGCGTGAACTACAGCAAAAGGTGAATCTGCAGCAAAATATGATTTGCATGACAGGGGTTGCAATGCATTTCTTAAATTATGCATAAGTGAAATTTCTGCATTGCCATATAGAATCATTTAATATGGCGTGAACTCGCAATGCTTTGGTTATCTTTTAAGAGTGCAAAATGGAGAAAAGAAACTAGCAGCAAATCAATAACTTATGGATTAATTATTACATGTAATTTGAACAGAGTTTAGTTAACGTTACCAACCTATAGCTTTCTCGTCCACTAGTCAAAACTACCCTTTTCTATAAACAAGTCTTGAAACTTTGAGAAAGGTGAGAGAAGACAGTTAGTATGCTCTCAAAAATGTGATCTATCGTGTCATGTGACATTCCACTCTTTTAAGTGATTTACACCTCCACGTTTTGATGACCCTTACAGAGCTCAAGAGATTAAACCACAAGACCAACAAGACGGTCACTCACAGTAAACAATGTTTCAGAACACGCTTGTAAAAGACTTGCAAAAGTTTCAGCGTTTTATTAGGGTTTCTTGCGCCGTGACGTCATCGCGACGACGTGTGGTTTACCTTGAAGCTGGGCGGAAAGAGACTCCTGGTGCTGCTGGTATTTCACGGCCATCTCTTCTGTCCTCTTCAGCTGTATGTGCATCTCGTAAGAAAACATCCCACCATAGATCATGCCAAACACCACCGTGACCAGCAGCAGAGACTGGAAAATCTTCTTCTGCTTCCTGGAGCACACGCCGTTGCCCATGTTCCCTCCTCTCCTGGATTCTTCAGAAACTTTCCAGGGAATCTCTTCACTCTTCGGTATAGAAACAACTCCGTCTTCTCCGATATTCCTCAAGAAACATTATATTCGTGGACAGTTGCTCGTGCGACTTGTGTAACGTTATCTGAAATGTTTACAAAAGTCTCACGCTTCGCCAAGTTTTCCAAAGGCATTCAAGAGCTTTAAAAAAGTGACGAATACGGTCGTGGTCGGTCCTCGTGCTTAGCCAAAGCTCTGTTGAGTTTTTTACATAATGAAAAGCAGTCTTTTTATTAATTATCTAAAGTTTAGAGCGGCCTAATCGCACCTTTCGTTACGTGTCACCTAGAGCTGCAGCAGATCATCCAGCGATGAAGCTGAAGGAAATCCCGCCCCTCACAAACATTCGGTTGCTGTGATTGGTCAAGGTTCATGTAAATCACTACGGATTCGCTCTGACGGGAGGGGCGTGTCTGAGAATGTATACAAAAATGTCCAGAACAGACGAGAAAATTCGCAGTTTGAATCACATTTTAAAATGCAGATGAAAAACTATGCTATGTTTTTTAAAACTGGAAAAAAGTGTTACATTTTGAACACCGATTTTAAATAAAGGAGTACTTAATTCAGCAAGGAGACATGCATTTAACAGTAAATACATTTATATAGCTAATGTTACAAAAGATGCATGTTTTGAAAAATAAATGCTGTTGTTTTTCTATTAAATAATACCAGCAAAATGCTTCAGAGTTTCAATAAACTAATCACTGAAGACTGGTGAATTTACTTAAACATCACCGGAAAAAAATAAATAAAATACTCCATTTTATTAAATTTTGTTATTTTGCAGCCTAATGTTAAACTGCTTTAAATTACTTTTTTCCCCATAAATCTATACTATAGGCTGCACCATTATGATAAAGCACAAAACAGGTTGCAAATTATTAGAAATAAAAAGCTGAAATTAATCCATTACATATTCTCTGGGACAATTTAGCTAAGGAGCATTACTCGTAGATGTTACTACACTTCGAGTGGAGTTAACCTGTGACAAATTAATTTGAATGAGTATGACACACCCATCTTAATAAAAGGTCAAACAGCTGATAATGCATATCAGAGCCAAAAAAACAAGCCCTGAGATCAAAAGAATTGCCCGCAGAGCAGAGAAACTTGACTGCATCCAGGCACAAATCTGGGGAAGAGTTCAGAAAAATATTCTGCAGCATTGAACACAAATTAGTCCCCATTATGCTTAAATAGAAGAAATCAGGATTCTTCATCTGCAGAGTACCATCCCAAAAGTAAAGTGCTGGCAGCAGCTACATGCAGTGGGGCTGTTTTTCAGCGGCAGGGATTGAGGGACTAGAAGAAAAGCTGTAGAAGAAAAGCTCAATGCACCAAAATATTGAGATAGCCTTAATAAAAACCTGAAGAGGTGAGGAAAAGGATGACAGATAATTGGCAAATACTGATGTGCATCATACGCAAAACCCTTGAGGGTGTAACGGTGCTTTAGAGTTATAAATATTTATGCAATGCACTTATTTCAGAGGTTTAATGTTAATAACAAAATCTATTTTATGCGTCGTCAATATGGTGTATGGCATGTAGATTAATAAGGCTGCAGCATAAAAACAAAACTAAAATATGAAGGGGTATGAATACTTTTGCAAAGCACTGTATGTAATCATATACAAATATGAAATAATATTGAGTTACTTCTTATTACATTCTCACACGCACATACTGTACATAACTATCATTGTTATTATTATTATAAAGTCAAGTGGATGGTAATGATGTTTTTACAGCAGGTTTTTGATCATGTAAATGCATAGAATCTGTCTATTCTAAACATTTAAAGTCAAATACAGTCACAGAAGATGTTGAAACTGTCTCCAGGAATGTCAATCACAATGAATAAAACAACTCTTTGACTGTAATAGAGAATTAGAGAAACGCAGCAGGAGGCCATTTGCTGCATGGGGATGTTCTGCATTACACAAAACCCTTTTGTTTACTTCAGCTGTTTCTTATTAATCAGTATAAAAACAGAAATTACTAGCTATTTGCTAAATTCTCACATACTCCTCCTCTTCAAAGCTACTGTCTCTCTACATGTCTTTAAAAGGCAACTCACTATTTTTTAATTAAAAGGCACAATGATCTTGTTGTATATTATGATAATAAATCAGTGATGACTCATGAAGTGGAGAGACGTCTACATTGCCCTTTAATATTATAAACTTTATGTTGCTCAAGTGTCATAAACTTCCCTAAAGGAAAGTCAGATCTCAAAGTGTTTTTACAAACCTGTTTGACTTCTTTTTTTTCTTTGATCACAAAAAGTGGCAGGGAATGATATGGTCTAACTGCTTCAGTGTCTGTTTATTTTTATGGAAACTTTCACACATGATATGCAGATGATTAAGACTGTCATTTGGCTTAACATCTTTTGTTTTACAGTACATGCAAGAAAGAAAGTATATCAGTTTAAAAATGAAATAATGTTGAGTAAACAATGGCCTAATTTTCAGTTTTATCAGATGACAGATTTCCTGAATCGGAAATACCCCTTAAATATATGGTTTCATGTTTGAGATATGTGAATTTCCTCTTGTTTGGAATGCAGACTGCAAAATAAATAAATAAATAAATCTAAACTATTTTAATCTTGCTTTCAACATGCATTATTAAATTTTAAAATGTTTGTTTTTTTAATTATTTAAGAAAATATACAGATTACATATGATTACATATTTTATCCAAAGTCAAACATGTTAGAGAAAAAAAAATTGTTCCCATGATTGAAAGTCAATACTAATACAATAAATGGTTCAAAATAATTAATTAATATTGTGGCTTTTCAAGAAAGCTGAGTCCTGTCATTCATCACATGCTTGTCGTCTGCAGGTGGAACAACTCAAACAATACCTTGGAAACTGAAAGTATCCACCCATCTATATATATGAGTATGTGGCACTGCTCACCGGTGGTTCTGTCAGACATAATGACACACGGAGCAATGCTGCTGCTGCTGAGCCTGGCTCTCGCTCTGGGACCAGCCGTAGGTTTCTTTGGGGGTTCCATGACGTTCACGCCTGGAAACAGATTTCCAGATGGATCAGTGGAGGTAAATAGAGTTTCTCACTTTAATTTGTACTATTTCTTTGTGCTACTCTCATAGGAAGTATGTACACTTACACAATCTAAATTTAGATCATGAATAGTTAGTTTCCTAATGTCTTTTTATTAATACTTATAATGTGTTGATATTATTATATGTTTATATTTTGCATTGTTTTGATTTTTTATATTTACATTTTTATAGTAATTTTGTTATGTGCTTTTTATTTGTTTTATCCATTTCTGAATAGCTTTAATTATTTTTTAAATTTATTAAACATTTACATTTTCATGACATCATTTTTTTTTTTTTTTATTGAAGTCCAAGACATAACAGAAATAAACCTTTCCTTATTAAAATAAATAAATAAAAATTCTGTGTGTTTTTTACAGATGCACTTTTACTACAGAGAGACCAGTAGAGGTCCCTGTGGTTCTCAGGGTGACTGGATCTGTGATAGTGGATCGTGTGGCATCCTCACTAAAACTGAACCTGTGGTGACAGATAGCGGAGCTGAAAATTTATGGTGCCAATCTGAGGTTCACATGGCCACCAATGTGACTAGTAACGGTCCATTCATTCTGAGGTATTTCTGATACTTTTTAATATAACAGAACTGATATGCTCTGCCATATATTATTGATAGCCTTCCATTGTAATCACAAAATTCACATAATAGGATTAAGTCATATTAAGTTCTGTAGTTAATGCATAAAGTGAATAATATATTCTCATGCATAAAAATGATTAATGCATTAATGAAATGCACATGTATTTAGTTCCTCTGGTTGCTGCTGGGAGCATAATGTTCACGGTGTCGGTGGATGGACACTTCGCACTCATGTTGATGCTGGTCGACGATCTGACACTCAGTCTCCAAACAGATCCCCTGTTTCTGCAGCAGTTCCAAACATAAGGTGTGCGCTTCTAAAAATGACTTCATGAAAATGTGTTAAAACATGTATTTCATATTTTCATTTTCATCAACAGACAAATCCACTTTCATAAATAAATAATCTTGCTCCATCATCTTTTTGATTATACTAAGGATTCCTCAGAACTGCTTCCAGAGAATTCATCTGCTGGCACATGATCCGGATGACGATTCTGTGAGATGCAGGTATGATAATGCCAACTGCACAGGTTGCCATCAACATCCAAACATTCATCTTCATGAGGTAATGCTTTCACCAGACTTTTCACCGAATTAGTTTTAAAAATGTTTTTTAAAAACCTTTTTTTTTTTTTCACATTTTGACCATTTCGTTTATATTTTGGTACATTAAAATGTGCACGGTTTGTTCTTTTTTTGTAGGATTCGTGTACTTTGCACAAAGAAAATTCTCTGGACGTGGGTGTGCATGTGTTTGAGCTGATGCTGGAGGATTATCCTGTTTCAAACATAACTGTGACTGAAGAGAACGGGGCCTCCTCAGTCAGCAGTAACTCAAGCGCTCTCAGTCAAGTGCCTCTGCAGTTTGCAGTGGAAAGTGAGTAAGAATCACTCTATCTGCTTTGGGTCAAACTAAGTCTCTCCCATGTGTAATAAAATAACGTAAGCTTGTATAAGCTTGTAGCTTTTTAGGAGATATTCAAAGAAATCACAAAAATACATTAAGCAGAAAAATATTAAGGCCTGGCTTCACAAACAGCGCTTAGACTAAGCCAGGATTAGGCCATAATTCAGTTAGGACAATTAAATATTTTTTTATAAACGTGCCTCAAAAAAAAACATACTAGTGTGCATTTTGAGACAAAATAAAGGTACTCATATATTTTAAGATCAGTCAGAGTACATTTCCTTTAGTTGAAACAGCTCATGGAAATGTCATGGA
>JAUMHP010000073.1:18195954-18220871 GCA_032361065.1 Enteromius trimaculatus | reverse complement strand
GGAGGAGGGGATAAGGAAGAGGGAAGGGAAGAGAAGAGGAGAAGGGGGAGGAGAGAGGGAAGGGAGAGGAGGAGGAAGAGGGCTAAAAGAGGAAGGGAAGGGAGGGGAGGGGGGAGAGAGGAGGAAGAGAAAAGGGAAAATAAATAAATAAATTTACGTACCTTATTTCCCCTCTTGTTATATTTGTTCTATTTACTTTATTCACTCTATTTTTTTTCTCTCTTCTTTTTTGGAATGGAAGGAAAGAGGAAGGAAAGGAGAAGAAGAAAAAAAATCATTATTCACATGGTAAGGACGACGCATGGTGGCCTGGGCATTGCACTGGACTGATCCATGCTGAACGTCATACCTTTTTAATGCATCACAAAGCAACTGACACATACTATATACTTCAAGGCTGATCATATAATTTCCACCTCCTCATATAATTATTAATGTTGTCGTTTTTTTATTATTATCTTTTTTTCTCCCTTCTTTTTCTTCTCTCTCGGCCCCTTCCTTTTCTTATAGATATTATTATTATTATTATTATTGGTCCTCTTCCTGATTCCTCAACCTCCCCTAAACTCTTCATTATTATCATTAATGTTATCACTTATACTTTCATTACTATTATCACTGTTTTGATTTGTCCAACTGTTATTTTATTATCTTACTATCATTGCTATCAAGTATTTATACCATTGTTATTAATCAGGTTGCTGATGTAGTAGTAGTAGCATATATTGTAGTAGGAAGATTGTAGTGGTAGTAGTTATCGGTGTTGAAGTAATAGCTGTATTAGTAGTAACTCCTTATCACTGACCGATTTCTTTACATCTATGTTTTATTCAAGTTTATTTGTTTTCATATATTGACTTATGTATATATGTGTGTATATATGTGTATGTGTGTATATATTTATATCTTCCTTAATTTTTTATTTATTTTTTCCCTCCATCTCTTGTTGGGATGTATGTATTGCGATATGTCCACCCAGTTACCTTTATATGCATACATGCACTCATACACACACGCACAAACACAGTCAATTCCTGACTGGATTGGTTTTGTTTCTGCCTGCCTTTTTTTTCTCTTGTTTGTTTGTTTTGTTCTCCCTGTTGGTGATCCCAATTTATGTACACCTTGCATATTCTAAAAAAAAAAAAAAAGAAACATTTCATGGTACAAGTTTTATATAAAACTCATATATAAACTCTCGGACTCCACCCTAGCAACCACCTAAAAACTCGGACTCCACCCACTACCCCCTAGCAACCACATATAAACTCTCTGACTCCACCCATTACACCCTAGCAACCACCTATAAACTCTGACTCCACCCACTACCCCCTAGCAACCACATATAACCCCTCCGACTCCACCCATTACACCCTAGCAACCACCAACAATCTTTCTGACTCCACCCACTACACCCTTACAACCACATATAAACTCTCTGACTCCACCCTAGGAACCACCTAAACTCTCTGACTCCACCCACTACACCCTAGTAACCACATATAACCTCTCTGACTTCCCCCATTACACCCAAGCAACCACCAACAATCTTTTTGATTCCATCCATTACACCCTAGCAACCACCTAAAATTCGGACTCCACCCACTACACCCTAGCAACCACATATAAACTTTCTGACTCCACCCACTCCACACTAGAAACCACCTAAAAACTCGGACTCCACCCACTACACCCTAGCAACCACATATAACCTCTCCTACTCCACCCATTACACCCTAGCAACCACCTAAAAACTCGGACTCCACCCACTACCCCCCAGCAACCACATATAAACTCTCTGACTCCACCCACTACACCCTAGCAACCACATATAACCTCTCTGACTCCACCCTAGCAACCACATATAACCTCTCCGACTCCACCCATTACACCCTAGCAACCACCTAAAAACTCTGACTCCACCCACTACACCCTAGCAACCACATATAACCTCTCCGACTACACCCATTACACCCTAGCAACCACCTAAAAACCCGGACTCCACCCACTACCCCCCAGCAACCACCCAGACTCCACCCAGGGTTTGCTGAACTGGGGTTCATGAATAAGCTACATGGAGTTATACCGAAGCAGTATTTTAGAAGAAAAGGTTGAGAGAGAAAGAAGAATTGTGTGAATAATATGTAATCATGTAAATTAAAATATTATCATTTTAAAAGTTATAAATTCCAAGTCTTTAAAATCTAACGACTAGTACTTTATTTTTCAAAATCTGATTACATAATCTAGATGATATGTAATCAGTTACTAACCAGCACTGGACACCACCCACTCCACGCTAGCAATGCCCTGGGGACGATCCTTCTGCTGCACGTTCATCGTTATGTAAAAAATAACGTGGTATAGTGGTCCTGAATCGGTGGCATGTTGGGTTAAAGGCGGCGCTGTGCTTTTAAAAGCCCACTGAGCCGCATCAGTAATGCTGGAGCATCTAACAATGCTTTAAACACAAGGTCTAATTGAGTTACACGAAACTGATGCAGCAGCCCACCTAATCGACAGCAACATCTCAGCCTGCTGGGAACATCACGTTTCAGAGGAGCCAAATAAACAAGAACAGGTGAGCACAAGAGCACATGCATGAGAAAACCAGCTGAGACTAACAAGTGGTTGCCAAGCGGAGGAGCAGAGAGAGAGAGAGAGAGAGAGAGAGAGAGTGTTTGCAGGGACACACAGAGCAGCTCAGAAAGCGCAGGCGACAGCAGAGCTGTGGAAGCATTCAGAGGGAGATTTCTGACTCTCCTCTCACTCCCTCCGCCAGCATCTTTTTTTCAGGAGCAGTCAAGCCGAGCCTGTGGAACTCCTGCTGGCTGTGCGCAGGGCTCGACACGCTCTTCTGCAGTGATGAGGGCTACGACAGCGAGCGCAGGAACCGCGGACTGACCGCCTACAACAGGTCTGACAGAATGAGGCCGAAATGAAGGTGAGGCGCATTTGGATGCATGTCATTCCTCAGCCACCTGCTGCTCATCCACACCCACCCACCTCTCTCAAACAGTTTCCCGCTGCATCGCGAGCGACACGCGACTGTGAGCATCGTCTCTCGAGCTGCAGCTGGAATGCAACAGGTCCTGGTGTCGTTCGCTGCATGTGCTAAAGATGTCTCCCGTGTGCTGTGATCTCTGACTCTGCAAAAGCCACCGCTCCTGAGATTCCTCAAGTACAAATCTTTGCTGCATCGCATTCTGAGGGAGTGCATTTTTCTTTGTTTTATTGTTGCAGCAGTGTGTGCTGCTGAGAAATCTTATCACCTGCGATTAAACGGGCGCATGCTGTTGGTTACTAATAGAGAGTCGAGGGCTGCATGCACACCGCAAGGCTTCATCTTTCGTCCCACCTGTTTACCTAAGATATAAGCGAGAGCGTTTGCATTAAAGACTCGCCGTGACGTCTGAGGCTCTCCAACTTCTCAGTAGTCATTATTTTATCTTTAGAAATCCAAACAAAACATCAATAGAATGTAATTTAATGGAGAAGACGACATTCTCTTACACGAATTCCCAGTGCACTCGTTCGCTGTGTCCTGCATTCACACTTATCCTGTCTGTTGCATAACACTGCCCATCATCCATTAAAGGCTTCAGACAAGTTTGCATCTATTCAAAACATTTCTCCCATTAGTCTTGTGCATCCTAATTTTGCAGTATTTTAACGAAATGCTTGTTGCCTGATTGATTCTGGGAATGAACTCTGCATCTCCTGCATTCACAGGCTGATCTTCAACCTACCCACACGTGCAGGATGATGGGGCTCGTCGTGGAACATGTGTAGTGTTCACTATAACCACAGCCTCACGGCCATGAGCGGGAGTGACATCATGGCCTATTCTCTGAGCCTGGAGCAGAAGACGGCGTTTGCGTTCGTTGGGATGTTGCTGGTGTTTCTCGGCTTGTTAATCGTCAGGTGTTTCCGGATCCTGCTGGACCCCTACAGTAGCATGCCATCATCCAGCTGGGGAGACGGACTGGAGGGGCTGGAAAAAGGGACGTTTGAATATGCTCTAACCTGAGACCATGTTCCTGCAGACGCCTAACCCCAGTCCATGGCTTCATTCTAGAGTCATATAACGCCTTTGCACCGTATGGGGGCATGCACACAAGATGCATTTGAGACTTTTAACTTGAGACTATATTTAACTTGACACGCCTTCCTAGATCATGTTTGGTTGATGCAATGGCCAAAGATGTCTACTTGATGCATGCACATCCCAATGGGGTAGCAAAAGGTTGGAAAACTTCCCGGAAATTTAGTAAGCTTTTTTGTAAGCCGTTGGAAAGTTTCAGAAACTTTTGGAAAGTTTCCAGAAATTTTCCACCCCTTTGCAACCCTTTCATCATAGCAGTGATGGATCACCAGAACGCGTCTCGTGTGAGAATTCATTCAAACGACACACACTGTGACGCGTGGCCTGCTGTCATGACATCACACTAAGAAAGACACTTTTGGGAATATGATGTCACACCATTTAGCCACTGGGCATCTCAGGGAAGAGTAGAGAAAGACTCGAATTAAGATGGCACACATGCAAGACAATGCCAAGATGTAAACAGGGTAATTTGGCCCTTTCATTCACGATATCCGTCTAGCTTCCACCCCGTTTAGTAATGAAGTACGAGGACCGCATGCTTGCAATGCGACAGGCAAACTATCTTTTTCTGGCCTAGCTCTCCTGTTTACTGTCTTCTGGGTTCTCGAGGCCAACTGAACTAAAATAACCTGCTGTTTCTGAAAAGTATGAAGCTGTGAAGTCCCAACATCTCGGTAGACCCGTGTCTGTTTTTCTAGCAAATATTAGCAATCGGTTTCTCTTCACTTACTGCCAATGAAAACATCTGCACACAAAGCGCAGAGACTCTGCAGGACTCTGAGAGTGAAGATTCTTGAATGTCACGTCTGAGATTGTGACACATCTCGCCACCTCCGTGTTTGTTTGTGTGACAGAGGAAGGGTGTATCACCATGACAACAGCAGAAAAACGCGAGCGGGATGCGAGTGATGCACCAATGAAAGCGTAGCTCATCTCCAGTGTTCTAGTGCTGTGAATCTGCCTTACTGGATTTCTGTGCCTTCATTTAGCGACGGTAGCGTGTCTCTCACAGGACGATCTGTGTTTGTGTGTGTGCGCGCGCGTGTGTGTGTGTGTGTGTGTGTGTGCAGTGGGTTCATGTGATGATGAAGACCACTGTTCTTTGTGATGATGAGGAGGGCAGACTGGTCTGTGTTCATCTGCTGGAATAAAACAGATCTGGACCTTTTCCTCATGCTGCCGTTCTTTCCCTACAACATCCAAATGAGTTCTATTTACTTTCCCAAATCATGTCTTACTGTAAATGATTAATTAGTGTATGCATTCATTGTTTGCAGTGATTAATATATGCAATAATTGTTGGGATTTGAAAATCTAAAATCTGAGGGTGCAAAAATATTGTGAAAATCGCCATTAGAGTTGTTTTTATATATTTACAGTAGGTAATGTACAAAATATCTTCATGCAACATGATCTTTACTTAATATCCTGATGATTTTTTAGCATGAAATGGATCATTTTGACTCAGGGAATGTATTGTTGGCTATGGCTACTCATATGTTCCTGATGACTGCTTCTGTGCTGCAGGGCCACGTTTAAGGACTAGCTGGAAAATAGATGGACAATGCATTATCTTTGGGATACGGGAAGATGCTCGGGTCGTTCCTCCTAAAAGTGCGTAGCTAGTGGGCCTAAAATCCACTTTTGCAAACTCTGCAAAATCCACCGCAATCTCGCGTTCAGATCTGCATTCACACCCCTACTTCTTTCCAGCTGCACTCAGAAATGCATTTTAATATGCAAGTAAAATGATTGTAAATGCTCTTTTATATGGTCTGTAAAGCAAATATCAATCAGTAGTTTGTGGCTCTTTCTCAGAAAGCAAACAGCACGTCTGAGAAAACAGCAGGGCTTGCGTGTCAAACTATCACAGTAGCAAAGCACAGTGACCCCTGGTTGTGTCTGTAACCATAGTGATGGCTGCCTATAATCATATAGATGGATAACTGCTTCTAGACAGTTGGCTTATAAGAGCGCTTGCTTTGGCGCACACACACACAGAGCGCTGTGCCTCAGCACGAAGCTCACTGATAACATTATGTCTTTTTACCGGAGGCGCTCTGGGGGATTGGTGACGGGCAGAAGCAGCAAAACACTCGACTCAAACCTGATTTACATCACATAATCGGCCTGAGAATCACATCCCGGATGCGGCACGGCTCAAGGTCAGAGGTCGAGCGGCCACGCCCACATCACCTCCAGCCAATGAAAGGAGAGACAAAGAACAACATCACCTATCGTCGGTTCGGTGACCTTTCCTATTAACCGCGCTGGAGCGAAACCTTTCCAAGGTCAGCCGGACGATTTCACAAACATTATACAACAAGTTAGGGGTAATAAGGAAGTATTTTAGTAATGTGTCAGAAGCGCCCGGAGCAAGTTCCCATTATTGCTGGCTTTACATTAACCCCATCAACACAGAAACACTTCACATGACCACCTCCTCTGCCACACGTCTGCATCATAATGCAATCTTTACAATCGAGTTATTTTTCATGATCATTCGTTATAAACGGACTTCGGACTTGCTTGGTTTGCGATTCACGTTGTTTTACTGTGTCAATCGAATCTACGCGCCCAGAAAATACTACACAAACTGGCACAGGACTTGTTTGTGTGGTGCGCTGTTGAACGTAACACATTAAATCTCCTGCATCTGAACACTCACTTTAAATAACAGCATCCACATCCATTCGATGATACGCTCATAACTCATAAAACCTGGCACAAAGGATCTCCAGTATGCCTGCAACCTCTCAGGGTCTTTATATGCTGTTAATTTTTAAGCACTTCACCTTTGATGGAGCGAGAACATTTTACCCCCATCGGGAGCATCTAGAGGATGGACCAATCCACTTCCACCTGTTCCACGGCTATATAAAGACTCACATAAACACATAAACTAAACACCGCTGATTCTCAAGCATCTGCTCCACGCGTGGCTCAGAGAAGGAGACCCGATCTGGAAGCTCAAACTGTTGAGTTAGTTCACTCTCCAAAGCCTGTCTTCTGATGGAGAATCCTGGGTTTGAGAGATCTAAAGATGACCCTCCACAGTACGAGGAGACATCTTTTTGTGGCAATGGGTTCAATAATGGAGAACGGCTAGCCGTGCGGGCGTCTGTGGTCAGTGCTTTCGGGCACAACACCCTGGACCGGGTGCCAAACGTAGACTTTTATCGTAACGCGGCGAGCATCAGCGGACACAGAGCCATCAGACCTTCTCTACAGGAGCTGCACGATGTCTTCCAGAAGGTGAGGCACACCTGGACAGAGCAATAGATACAAGATCATTTGTATTTGCATTTAAATATCCATCTTCCCCATGCACCGCCACATACGTGATATTATAATGAGATAAATCACACAAGCGACTCATAGGCAGTTTGTTGAGCTGATTTTAGTCTAATTGCTGTAACGTTTCGGTGGCCCGGTGGTGACCCGGCGCAGGCAGAGATCAATAACCAACCTAATGAGAAAGCCGCAGAGAGAAGCACTCGGTTTATGAGTAACGATCTTCTGCAGCTAATGCATTGATCTGCTGCCCATAAACGAGGTAATTAATGCAAACAAGGGCTGAAAAGTTTGCGCTGATCTAGGAAGCATGCATGCACGCAGTCCTGGCGGCGGAGAAACTTATTTGCAGAATGTTTCCAATTCATTCGTTTACATTTTCTATTGCAAGAAACGAAAACTGACAAGTCACCCTTTAAATGATCTTCTCTGGGCATCAAGTCCTTCGAGTCACAGTCAGACGGTCTGCGTGAAGCACTCCTGCAAGACAACAACTACTCACTACCACACAACTAATCATTTATCAAGTTATTAACAAGTGTCATATTTTGCTAGTTGCTGTGTAAGTTGTCCAGCAATATCATAACACATATATTTGCATATGAGAAAAATCTTAAGACACTTTTCTTTTCTATTTTAATGGTGACCAATACATTTTTAATATAAATGGTACATAATTTAACATTACATGTTTAGTTCATTAATAAGGAGACCCTTACAGACAAAATAATTATATTAGTGCTGTTAAATGATTAATCAAGATTAATTGTATACAAAATAAAAGTTTTTGCCTGCATATATATATATATGTGTCTGTTCAGTGTATATTTATTATGTATATATAAATACACACATACAGTAGACAATATTTACACGTCTATATTTATATTATACACATACATTACGTAAACAAAAACTTATTTTGAATGCAATTAATCAAGATTATCATTTGACAGCACTACTAATGATATATATACAGTATATGTATATATATATTTATATATATATTTTTCCCCCACTATATACAAACTTAATTTGTTTTCTCAGGGTAAATCATACGTGTACAATGTATTCACAACTTTTTAAATCGTGGCCTGATTTAAATAAACTTATTAGTTGGTTTATTTGTGGTCACAGTAGATATTTCATTTTTTCCCAGCATGTCATGTTATAAGAGGTGCATGTAAACAGATTGATGGAGATTAGTTTGTCATCTACCCAAAACGGTTTAATTCTAACCTTACTATCGTCGGTCAGAACGGAGGCCTTGATCTTCCCAGTCCGGTGGAGGACAGAGATGGAGCGGACACCTCGACGCTGGGCGATGTGGAGTCGGTCATCCCGCTGGACGAGAAGGACGCCGGAGGGGTGGTGAAGTTTGGATGGATCAAAGGAGTTCTGGTGAGTTATTAGACATCTTTCATACCTAGCTTCACACGCGCTCTGCTGCAGCCTGATGTGTGTGTGTGTTTGCAGGTGAGATGCATGCTGAATATCTGGGGTGTCATGCTGTTCATACGGCTGTCATGGGTGTTCGGACAAGCGGGAATAGGTGAGATGTTCATCCTGTGACCTTCACAAACCTTCCCTGAACACACAGCAGGTGCTCATTTACATTCAGCACACTAAACTCAATTCTGCATATCTGCACACACAGTCTGACCCCAGCTCAGCGCAGGCAAACCCACAAAATAAAGGATCCAGAATGCATTTTCTTTGGCAGAAGACACATTTTTGGTTCCCCCAGAAACATTTTTAGTAAACAAAACCATTTCTTTTAGAGTGAATAATAATAAGAACATTTTTCTACAACTATAATGAATCATGGATGTTGAACTGTCATTGCCAATAAAGAACCTTCAGAGATTTACACTTATTCAGACATCTGGAGAGTTCCTAGAGATTGAAGTATCAGTGACTCTGAAGTGAAGAACTAGAAACTAATGACTGAGCTGCTGACACACAGGAAGTGTATGCAGACATGAATAAACGCCCAAAATTCATGAAAAACACTACATACAGTACATTGACCATTTAGTTTGATCTTGGCAAAATTTAAGAAATCTTGGAGTTAATACTTGATAGCAGATTTAAGGAAATGTTAATGAAGTTTAGATATTTGTACTGAAAAACAAGGCAAATACTGAAGGAGATACTATTTCTTTGCAACGCATGCAACATTTAATGGCATGACTTTGAGAAACCCTTCTTCTGAGACTCCTGTGGGATTACTGGGGTCTGGTTCTCAGGAGAAACATCTGAGGAGGGTTTATCCTCGCTGTGCTCGGTCAGCGGCGGTGTGGAACGCAGTGAAGGTCACTGCTGCTGTTTATGGCGCAGAACTAATGGCGCGTCAGAAGTTTGAGTTTCTAAGAACGCTCCAGATCTTCTGAGAAGAGTTCAGTTCCACTCAGACACCTCGAGCTGCAGGCCAAACACATTACAGGCCATCAGAAACTCACTGCCGTTACGTATTTTATGAGGTGTGAGTGACTGCAGGCGATGAGCGCTTTTATTCCTCAACCATCTCATTATAGCTCTGAACAAACACACTGTTCACACTGAATATATCTGTCTCTGGAGCACAGGTGTATCTGTAGAAATAGACAATACACTCTATGAGTCAAAATTATACATTTTCCTTTTATGCCAAAAATCATTAGGATATTAATTAAAGATCATGTTCCATGGGGCTATTTTATAAATTTCCTACCGTAAATATATCAAAACTTCATGTTTGATGAGTAATATGAATTGCTAAGGACTTCATTTGGACAACTTTAAAGATGATTTTCTCAATTTTTTTGCACCCTCAGATTGTCCTCTCCTAATAAACCAGACATCAATGGAAATATTATTTATTCAGCTTTCAGATGGTTTTGTGGAGTATATTCTGAGAAGAGTGAATAATAAAACCACTCACCATCATGCAGTTCCAAACCCATATGATTTTTTCCTCTTCATTCTGATGCTCTAAATTTATCTAAAAAGCACAGTCTATTTTAACTATTTCTTTTTTATTTATATTACAAAAAACACTCAAACACAGTATTTTATTTCTCTCCCAACTACTTGTTTTCTTGTTATTTATTAAAAAAATGACTAGCGTTCTCTATTCTCTTGAACCTCTAACACTGATGCTCCCTGTTCTTTTATTTCTATTCTATCTACATATATTTATTAAAAATAATCCCCCTGGGTTAACTGAGACTTATCACAGCACTTACACATCACTGCTCTTTTAGTTGGTTTTGATTGCTGCTGCTGTCCTTTTTGGATAAAAGCATCTGCTAAATTAGTAAGTGTGAGTCGTTATTTATTAAAATAATAGAGGGGTCCTCCTGTAACCTGTCCAAGCATCTGTGTGTTCCAGGTTTGGGGATAGTGGTGGTGTTATTGAGTATTGTGGTGACCAGCGTGACCTGTCTGTCCATGTCGGCTATATGCACCAACGGTGTGGTACGAGGAGGTAAGGCACACTTTAGACGAGCACAGCAGCTGAATCAGCTCTTCCTCTGATCTCATGGAGTGTGTTTGGGCTCTAGGTGGAGCGTATTATCTGATTTCCCGCAGTCTGGGACCTGAATTCGGCGGCTCCATCGGTCTGATCTTTGCGTTCGCCAACGCTGTGGCCGTGGCCATGTATGTCGTGGGGTTTGCTGAGACTGTGGTGGAGCTTCTCAAGGTACAAACCCAGAAAAATGACACGGCCTAAGCTGGTTCAGGAGGACTCTTAACGCATCTATCTGCTCTGTCCAGGAAAGCAACGCTCTGATAGTGGATCCGGTGAGCGACATCAGGATCATCGGCTGTATAACGGTGGTTCTGCTGATGGGCATCACTGTGGCGGGGATGGAGTGGGAGGCCAAGGTAAGGCATGCTGGGATTGAGTTTTCAGGTGTGACAGCAGATCGAGGACCTTCTCTCTCTGTCTACAGGCTCAGGTCGCTCTGCTGGTGATCCTGCTGATAGCCATCGCCAATGTATTTGTAGGAACAGTGATTCCCTCCACGCAAGACAAGCGCTCCAAAGGCTTCTTTAACTATCGAGGTGAGACTCCAGAATCATGAACGACCGCCAGTTTTTCACTGGCACTTTTTAATCAAATCCTAAATGTGTGTTTTTCACAGTCTACAGCACTGATTTTTCAAGGATTTTCAAGCATGTTCGAAAAAGGTGGCGTTTAAGTCAAAAGAAGTTCAATTTCTTTAAAAGCATAGACTTTTCTTCTGCAAGTGGAAGTCCTCCACACATGCATCACAGTTCAAATTAGAAAAATAGATCCCAAAAGAATTAGTTTTTGTTGTTACTAACCCTTACACAGAAACCAAGAACAGCCCTATATCTGCTATTGTTACCCACTCTAAACAGATAGTCAACAGAATGTGTTAAAGGTTCAATCACAAATAAGGTGAAACCAGAAAATAAAGCATCTCATCTCTGTCTAAAACAGAATCCATCGCGAAGGAAAACTTTCTTCCGGACTTCCGAGATGGAGAAACATTCTTCTCAGTTTTTGCCATCTTCTTCCCGGCAGCCACTGGGATTCTGGCCGGAGCCAATATCTCTGGAGATCTGAAAGTAAGAGAGTGTCTGGCACTTGTCTAATCTGAAATGAGTGTGCAGTCAGAAGCTGGCTCAACATCTTCACACACGAACGCCTCTGATTTTTCAGGACCCTCAGGCAGCTCTTCCCAAAGGAACGCTGCTGGCCATCTTCATCACGGGATTGACGTACCTGGGCATCGCTCTGGTTGTTTGTGAGTCCTGAACACATTGAAATGACTCTAGTCTCAGTCTGGATGTCTAACAGAATGCCTGCGCTGATTCTCCGCAGCTGTGACGGTCGTTCGAGACGCGACAGGGAACCGCAACGACACTATTAAACTGGGTACGAGCTGTAACTTCTCCTCGGCCTGCGATCTGGGCTACGACTTCTCAATCTGCCAAACCACCAAATGCAACTACGGCCTCATGAACAACTTCCAGGTGAAAGTCATGAACGTAACGACATACAGTGCATGGATGAGAATGATGGATGAAGTTGATTCTTTTCAGTGTTGAGGGTAATGCATTCCTACTGGGTGGTTACTTACAATCTCTTACTGATTCCAAATGACATGATGAAAATTACATAAAAATAACATTTGTGATTCAGTTTGAACGCTGAAGAGAGAAAAACTAGCCCAATCCAGATTAGTAACGACTCATTACTTTCTGTAAAAAGTAACTATGTAATGTAATTAGCTCCTTTTTTAAGCAGTAACGTGATATTGTAATGCATTACTTTAAAAATGTAACTTTCCCGAACACTGGTTCTTGTAGGTAATGACTCTGGTGTCTGGGTTCGGACCTCTCATCACGGCCGGGACCTTCTCAGCTACGCTCTCTTCAGCTCTCGCGTCTCTAGTGAGCGCGCCCAAAGTCTTCCAGGTCAGAGTTCACACGCCACCTTTAAACCCAATAAATACTTGATCAGTTATAGACCTTTATAGGACAATCTCTAAACACCATAAAAGACTGGAGTACATTGTAAAGAAGCTCTTAAACGTCAGATTTTAAAAGTGACTCCATTCGCAGGCTCTATGCAAGGACAACATCTACAAAGCTCTCAAGTTCTTCGCCAAAGGTCACGGGAAAAACAACGAGCCGATCAGAGGATACATCCTGACGTTCTTCATCGCTGTAGCCTTCATCCTCATCGGTAAATATAACAGTGTTTGAATGATATGATGTACAGGATGTGATGCTGTAACAGCGCTTGTTTGTGTCTCAGCTGAGCTCAACACCATCGCTCCCATCATCTCCAACTTCTTCCTGGCCTCATACGCCCTCATCAATTTTTCCTGCTTCCACGCGTCATACGCCAAATCCCCAGGTCCTGTCTAGACTTCACACACACACACACACACAATCTGTTCCAGAACCCAGTTAGATGTCTACAAACACTGCAAGAAATACACCTTTTATGTTGTTTTCCAGCACAGATATCTAAACGCTTTTAAACCAGGAAATATAACTCATGAAATGACTTGAAATATTAAGTCTTGCTTAGTCAAAATAAATAAAAGTGAAGTGACTTCATGCTTAAACACTAAAAATATCCTATGGAAAGCCAAAGGTATTTGCGACTATTTATCTCTTTCTATCTTTTGTTGTTTTTCCTCGCAATTGCACAATATTTTGTTCTAGTAATTGTGTGATATAAACACTTTTTTCTTAATATTTCTTAATGTAAAGTTGCAATTACATGTTATAACTTCAGGACTGTGAGAAAAGTCTTTTTTCTCAGAATTGCAAAAAAAAAGAAGTCAAAACAGCAAGAAAACTCTGAATCGCAAGATGTGAACAAGTATTTTTTCCAATACTGGAAATTATCTTCCATAAATATTTGCTGTCAACTTTTTTTTCAACAAGACTTAACATTCTAAGTAATTAATTGAAGAATGTTTAGATATTTAATATAGAAAATACTATTTAAAAGAAGAATAACCATTTTTATCTTCAGTACACTTGTCTTCATTCACTATCATTGGCATTTATTGATTCCTGGCTGTTGTTACACGCTGTCTATGCACCTCTTGAGGTTGTGGATTTTCTCATATAATGCCACTAATTAAAGTGTGTGACTCAGTGAAGTGTGTGTTGAAGCTGTGGTGTGTGTGCAGGCTGGAGGCCGGCGTATAAGTACTATAACATGTGGCTGTCTCTGTTCGGAGCCGTTCTCTGCTGCGCCGTGATGTTCGTGATTAACTGGTGGGCGGCACTGCTTACCTACGGCATCGAGCTCTTCCTCTATATTTACGTTACTGTGAAGAAGCCAGGTGAGAGCGCAGATACAGTCACTCCTGGGGGAAAAAGCAGACAGCCATAATGATATAAAAACACAAACACAAGCATGAAGTCTCCTGCTTCTCTCAGATGTGAACTGGGGTTCGTCCACTCAAGCCGTGACCTTCATAAACGCGGTGAACAACGCTCTGACTTTATCTACAGTGGACGAACACATCAAGAACTTCAGGTGCGCTCAGGTCAAAGCAGATAAGCGTGTGTTTAAAGCAGATTAGATTCTCAGAGTTACTCTCCTCTTGTTCCGTTGCAGGCCCAAGTGTCTGGTGATGACAGGATCGCCCAGATGCAGACCGGCGCTGCTGGACCTGGCACATTCGTTCACTAAGAATTATGGGCTGTGTCTGACTTGTGAAGTGTTTGCGGTGAGCAGATGTTCTCGTTCTCCTCAAACAAACACAAATGAATCTCCACACACCAGGGCTTCCTGCGGGACTCCGGAGGCGGATTATGTCGATCTTGAGCTTGTGATTAAATCATGTTTTACTAAGCAGACGGTGTGTGTTTTAGGGTGCACGTGATAAGAATCTGCAGGACATGAGCGCTGCCGTTCAACAGAACCAGCAGTGGCTGAACAAGCAGAAACGCAAAGCCTTTTACACACCTGTGGCCAGCGAGAACCTGCAGAGAGGAGCAGAAACACTGATACAGGCCAGTCTGCACACAAACACACAGAGATATAGACAGGAGATAGACAGACTGACAGATAGACAGATAGATAGATAGATAGTAGATATACAGTATGTTTATATAGACAAAATATGGATGGATGGATGGATGGATGGATGGATGGATGGATGGATAGATAGATAGATAGGAAACAGATAGTCAGAAAGATAGATGCAGACAGTAGATAATATAGATAAATAGACAGACAGAGAGTATATATATATGTATATATATAGACAAAATATAGACAGACAGACAAATAGATAAATGGATATATAGATGTTTAATAGTCATGAAAATAATGTCAAAATATTGCATGTTTGTGTGTGTGTGTGTGTGCAGGCATCAGGACTCGGCAGGATGAAGCCTAACACAGTGATGCTGGGATTCAAGCGTGATTGGAGAATCGCCAAACCACAGGAAGTTCAAAGCTACGTGGGAATTCTGCAGTGAGTCCTCGAACTGTCTTTATGAATCACCTGCTGTTTGTTTCTCTCTCACACACACACACACACGGTTCTGTTCTCTCCGCAGTGATGCGTTTGATTTCGAGCATGGGATTGTGGTACTGAGAATGAGTCAGGGCATGGACATCTCTCACATCCTCAAAGCAGAAGGTACAACAGCAACTAACTCTGAAGAGCAAGACTTAATGCTCAAATAAACACTGATGAGTTCAAGACGTGAGCGGTATATCAGATGATTTAAAGGACAAGTACCATTTAAATTTAAACAAGAGTGTGTTTCTTCATCAGATCTGAAGAAATGTGTCTCAGTCATGGATGCTCTGCAGTGAATGGGTGCCGTCAGAATAAGACTCCAACTCTTCCTCCAGTGAAAAAGTTCATCTGTTGTCTCTCAGATCAAAGTCCTGTCACTTATTTGTTTAAAGACGCTGCTTGATCTGTGCAGAGTTCTCTCCTGATTCAGACCAGAACAGTTATTAGAGACTCGTATTTGAGTTAAAAACATCTTAATGCTGGATTAGTTTATCTTCTGTCTTCTCCAGATGTTAACTGAGTGCTTTAGAGTATTCTGATGTTTTTATCAGACTCTCATTCTGACGGCACCCATTCACATCCATTACTGAGACTAAATGGTGAATATGTAATGCTGTGTGCTTGTCAGAGGAGATGCAGCGCATGATCTTGGAGCAGCAAGCTCTGGAGATGGAGGAGAATGACTTTCAGCCACACGGAAAAGGATTCTTCAACAGGTCCAAGAAAAACTCCAAAAAAGAGCTGAGCAGCAAGGGTACGGCCACTCGTCCTCCTTCTCTCTCTCTCTGAGGGACTTACTATAGCTTTTAACTCTGAACACAAGGCATCAAATGAATGCTACTTGAAGATGTTCTGCGAGCGCATCCATCAGGCCCAAGCTCCAGCGCTCTAATAAAAGCTGATTAAATGTGCCTCTGGAAAACCGTCTGTGCTGTTATAATCTAATAGTCTGGTCTCACGGAGCACAGCGCCCTGATCTCCAAACTCACTGTCTGGCCCGCTCCGCTTCTCGGACGTGAAGGTTTTTAATAGGACAGAGCGTCTAATGGGCTGCAGACTCAGGCCTTTCTGCATTCACCATCCTCTTCTCAAACAGACTCAGTCACTGGGTCACATGTCATTTAGCAGGCGCTCGTATTCCTAACGACTCATTAAACACTCGTTTGTTGGTGTTTTGTGCTGATGTCTCTAATCACTGCGGTCTAATAAAGCACTTATAGTGGCTACAAACAGACTTGGACACTTGAGCCACAATTGTAATTAAAATGTCGAGCAATTTATTAATTTAATAAAATATTAGTTTATGAAATAAACAAAGCACATGCTACTTTCACTGAGATACTATAGTTTTTACCAATAGTTTTAACAATTTTTTATTTTCATTTTAGATTGCATTTTATGATGTTCATATGTTTTTCTTTTCTTTTTTTTATACTTTTTTTTTGTGAATTTAGTACATCAAGTTAAACTAAATGAAAATATTTTTTATATATATTTTGTTGTATGTTTTATTTCAATGGTTTTGGTTTATTTTATTTGAAGCTAAAGATTTTTAATGGTTTTAGTGAACTATAATATTAAAAGAACACTTTTCTGAACAAACATTCTGATAGATTTCATAATATGAGACAATAAATATATTATTCTGAATAAACACACAATATCTTGCACACTGAACACCTGTTAGTTCAAATGATTAGAAAGCGAATGAAAAACATAATTTGATTGCAGATGCTACTTGATTTAATATTTAGTATTTTTTGGCATGGGTTTTGTGTGAAGAAATGCACACTCAAACACATTAACACTAAACACATTCTGGATTTTGATCCTAAGCATCACCTGTTGGTCCAGAAGAGCTGAGAGCTTTTGGTTTTCTTCCTCAGTTTCTCTGGATGTTCCTCAGACTTCAGATCTGGCCAAGATGAACCAGCGTCTGGTGGAGGCCAGCAGCCAGTTCAAGAAGAAACAGGACAAAGGGACGATTGACGTTTGGTGGCTGTTTGATGACGGAGGTGAGCACTAATCCTCCTGACGTCTTCTCTTCTCTCAGACCTGAAGTGTGAGGCTTCTTCTTCTTCTTCTGCAGGTCTCACGCTTCTCCTGCCTCATATTCTGACCACCAGGAAGAAATGGAAGGACTGCAAACTCAGGATCTTCATCGCTGGGCAGCCTGAGCGCATCGACCAGGACAAACAGGAGTACGTCAGAAAACACACCGAAACTCAAACTAACTAAACTAACACCTGCTGACAGATGCTGACTAGTAACCGGTGCGGGGAAGTAACTAGTTACAAGTAACATAATTATTTAATTACATCACAAATGTAACTGTAATCAGTTTGTAATCACTTTAAATGACTACAACATTGAGAGATTCTTACCGTAATGAGTGTTGGGTTCTGCTGTAAGGTTTCAAATGAAAACTTTAGAAAAGTAATCAAATGTAATCAGTTACATCACTTTAAGAAACTAATTGAAATACACTACTTGTTACATTTCAAACAGAGTAACTGGTCATCTGTAACCTATTACATTTCCAAAGTAACCTGACTAGTAACCTGTGTGTTTTTCTCAGAATGCAGGACCTCCTGAAGAAGTTCAGAATCAAATGTGCCGACATCACAGTTATCACAGACATCAACGTCAGGCCCAGCGCAGAGAGGTGTGAATGAAAAACACATGCCATTAATCCTCATTTCATTCACTGACACGCTCCACGTGCTCCGAATGCACTCGCTCACTGTGTGTGTGTGTGTGTGTGTGTGTGTGTGTGCTAGCTGGAAACTGTTCGAGGACATGATCGAGCCGTTCCGGATGCATGAGGGATCAAAGGAGACGTCACAGGCTGAAGCTCTGAGGAAAGAACATCCCTGGAAGATCACAGACGCCGAGCTGGACGCCTTTGAGGAAAAGGTAGAGTCTCGGAGGACACTGCGGCTGTCCTGAGACACGAGACGCGCATTAGAGCACTTCTGGGAGTCTGAATCAGGCTAACATTACCCACAACCCCTTGCACAAGAAGACTGTGACTAAAAAGTAGAAAATGTAAAAGCAAATCTGCCACAGCAGTTAATAAATGTGTAAATGCAGTAATAGTAGTAGTAATAGTAATAGTTTGGAATAATTAAGTATCTTTAATATTTCTGAAACAGTCTCTTCTGCTCATCAGAGCTGCATTTATTTGACCAAAATACAGTAAATTCAGTAATGATGCTGAAAATACAGCTGAACATCACAGAAATACACTTTAACACAGATTCACAGTGGAAACAGCTGCTTTAAACAGTATTAATATTAAATATCTTTACTGCATTTCTGATCAAATAAAAGCAGCCTTATTGAGCAGAAGAGATTCTTTCAAAAACATAACAAAGTTTGACTGTTAAGGTATTTAACTGAACTAGGAGGACTCAGATGAAAGATGGATGGCAGGAGTGTGTTAGATCATGTCTGTGTTTACTCTCCTCAGACGATGATGCAAGTGCGTCTTAATGAGCTTCTTCAGGAGAGCTCGAGAGCAGCTAAACTCGTCTTGGTGTAAGTCACATCCTCATCAACACTATATGTGTGTGTGTGTGTGTCAGTGCATGATCATGTGACTCACGTGTGTGTGTGGGTGTGTGTGTGTGTTACAGGAGCTTGCCCATCGCTCGTAAAGGCTCCGTCTCTGATCATCTGTACATGGCCTGGCTGGAGGCGCTCACCAAAAATCTCCCGCCAACCATCCTGATACGAGGAAACCACCAGAGCGTGCTGACCTTCTACTCCTGAAGAGAACACACACACACACCTGTCACATTTACATTTATAATGTTGATTTAAATTTTTAGTAAATGTAGACTTTCTATTCATCAAAAACCACCTAAAGACATTTTTACATAAAATGAAACATAAAAGCCCTTTACTGAATTTAACAGGCAACGTGATGAGGCATAAACGGCATGATTTAAACATCACTGTTGCATACTGTACTGAAGGTGTACACTGCGCAGTATGTAGTGTGTTAGTATCCACTGTGACTCTATACTGCCCTCTACTGGACAATAGATCTGCGTAAACAGCATAAAAGCACTTTAGCGTCAAATTATTCAGAGTGAGAAATTAAAATATCTTATTTTTGTCAAGTATATCATACATTTGTAAATATATTCATTAAAGGCAATTAGTATCCTATTTATATGACTGTGGTACTGGGAACGATTGTGTGGAAATATTTAGTGTTATATATTTTCGATGACAAAAAATGTTTTCTCACAGTAAATAAATCAGTTTTTGAAGTATCTTGAAAATGAAGTGGTTTGTAATACTACTAACTAGTTTTAAACTATTTTCAGGCGTATTTCAAACAAAACGGAATGTAATAAAAGTTCCGTCAGCCTTTGAATGTGATGTTTCTGATTAATATATTGTGGTTTAAAGCAGTTGTAGTTAGCAGTAATTGTATTTTAAAGGAAACGACGGTTCAAACCAACAACAAAATATTTCAAACGAACTGTGAATAGAAACAACGCGTTTCTACCCATATATTTCCCAGATAACAGGTGTTTTGTAGCCGGATGTTCGTCAGATCAGGGTCACTTTGTTAAGTAATTAATTTCACCTGAGTATTTAACGCTGAAGCAAATGGTCGTGACGAGTTTTTTTTTCCCTCAGGATGCGCCGATTAACGCCGTTTATTTCCGCTTCGTTCTGAATCAACGGAACGGATTCTCGCACAAATACGCGATGGACGGTGAGTTGAACCCTCAGAGAACTACACCGCGCAAAAACTACAACTCCCAGAATGCAAACAGCAGTAAATATGGCGTAATGACTGTAGAAGATGTTGCTTTGGCGCGTTTCTGCGGCTGCTGTTCGCGGTTTAAACGGATTCGGTGTTGGACGCGGTGCTGGAGGTCAGCAGCTCTATAACAACACAAACCGGGAAATAACCGTTAATGACGGACACCCGCGCGGCGCTCTGTGATATCACATCCGCTACGCTTCAGCAGTGGTGATTACAGAACCACATCTAACTCTTCCTAACCTGCAGGTTATTTTATGAATAAAAATGTGCTTTACCGCTGCTTGGGTGTGACATCACTTCTAACACTGACAAGGAAAGTTAATAAAGGTCTTACACTAAGATATATGCTATATAGGTTAACAATGACTGCTTTCGGTTTCTCATGATTAGTGGTCGCCAGAAGGGATCATCTAGTTTGGGTGACTAATTAATTTTTTTAGTAAATTCCAGATTTAATAAAGCGTCCCCTTTTTGACGTTCACGCAGCATCAGGGTTGCCAGGTTTTACTAAATCCGTGCAACTGCTACTCAAAACTAAGCCACTCGTGTTTCGATGGGTCCCCCAGTAATCTGTTTCGGGAATGTTTCTCTTTTTATGTTTCCATATTTTAATTCGCATTTCATGAGACAAATACCATATTTTTGGGGGTCACGGCAACAATAAAGTGGCCGAATTCCGCGGGACTTGGCAACCCTGCGCAGCATCCTCCACCCGAGCATTTCCCGCCGTGTTCGAATGAAAGCATTTGGCGCGTTATTCAGTCAGTCACTTGTCTTGTTCCTCTCTCTGTCGTGCTGCTCGTCGGTAAAATGCCCTGTTCTGAAGTTACAGAAGCGGTTTCTCCGCAGAAGAGATGCAAGAGCGATGCAGTGAACGGACACGAAGGAACGAAGGTGCTCAAATTCGCCAAGCTGACCGAAAACGCCACGACACCGAGCCGAGGATCGAACCGAGCCGCGGGATTCGACCTGTACAGGTGAGACTCGAGACGGATCAACACGGTTTTCTGCACCTTTAGACTCCTGCAGAAGTCCCTTCCTCTTTATGGCTATATTCATATATTCTGTATTATTGTTTTAAACATTTCGCGGGCAGTTTTAACAGTGCACTCGGTGAACTATAATTAGAGACAGTGTTCTGCGCATGCGTTCTGCACATGGTTAAATTCATGCACATTTCTCTTTGGCACGTATTTTCGGTAAAGGATGAGAGGGGTATACAAGGCTCCACTGGGCATGCGCAGATTGCTGTAGGGGGTAGGTTTGGGGTTGGTGTAGACGTTAATAAAACTAATCTAATAGGTATAAAATTAACTTCATAGTTCATTTCCGATTAGAGCTGTCACTTTGTAGCCACGTTGTTTTGTGCTCTTTTTCCTCTTGTAAAACCATTCTAGTATTTAGGTATTCAGTATCCTCGTGTGTTTCAGTGCGTATGACTACAGCATCGGGCCGATGGATAAAGCTCTGGTGAAGACGGACATCCAGATCGCGGTTCCACACGGATACTACGGTCGAGTCGGTGAGTGAGGACTACAGAAGTGTGTGTCGTCGGTGTGTGTGTGTCTTCACTAAACGCTCTTGTGTTGCAGCTCCTCGCTCGGGGCTCGCCGTGAAGCACTTCATCGATGTTGGAGGTATGTCTCTCATCCGTCACGTTAACAATGACATGTGGATGTGATGCTTTGCTGTGAGGTGACGTGTGTGTGTGTGTGTCCAGCTGGTGTGGTGGATGAGGACTACAGGGGCAATCTTGGAGTCGTGCTCTTTAACTTCAACAAAGAGCCGTTTGAAGGTGAGCTCGCCGTCTGGATTCATGCTTCTGCAGATCAAGAGATGTTAAATCAGCATTCACGAAAAGAAAAAAGAACATTTCAGTTTAATACTAATAGTACTAATATCTAAATATATCCTTAAAGATCAATTATACCTCAGATTCAAACTGGGCACAAAACCAGTCATAAAGGTCTTTTTCTTTCTGGTTTGTTAGAAGAGGACTATATTTGTTACTATTAAAAAAAAAAGTGGAATCTGAGGAAGCAAAAAAAAAGAGAAAATCACCTTTTAAAGTTGTTCAAATGTACATTACTAATAAAAAATGATGTTTTGATATATTTATGGTTGGAAATGTACTTGATCTTGATGGAACACAATCTTAATCACATCTGTGTGTGCTCCAGAGTCAAAATGAAGTGTCTTCTGAAAAAGAGGAAAGGCACTGTTTGAGTGAGCTGTGTGTGACGTGTAGACTAACGCTGTGGACTGTTTTCAGTGAAGAAAGGTGACCGCGTCGCTCAGCTGATCTGTGAGAGGATCTGTTACCCAGAGCTGCAGGAGTTACAGGTGAACGCTGGGACCTCTTCTGTTAACTCTTCACTTGTTCGTCTCGTCTGCTGTGTTCACATCATGTCTTCTGTTTCAGACGCTGGATGAGACGGAGAGAGGAGCGGGGGGATTCGGGTCCACCGGCACCAACTGAACCCGTTACTGTGATGAATCTTCATGATGTAAACATTCAAGAGTTGTAATAAAATGTAAAGTTTAATGATGTAAAATGTTCATATTAAGGAGGCATTTAACTCCTTTCTCATTTATTGACACGGCTCTCTGTGAAATAAACAGTTCTTTATACAAAATGAAGTACCAATGTCAAAAGGTTGATATGTTTTGTTTTTTTTTACTCAATTTTCTTGAATCTTTATTGTAATCTTGGGTTATTGCCATTTAAATATTAGTTACGTAATTTGTACATGCTCAAATGTACAGCAGGGTTTTTATCATTTCACCTCTTCTCGTGTTCTCTGGTCATTTTTACATTTTTTTTCCCCCAGTAAAACGTACTGCTGTGTCTGTGTGTGTGTGCACCTGGTATTTATCACGTTACAGGGACCAATTGTCTCCACAAAGATAGGAATAGCAGTAAATGTTGAGCTTGTGGGACATTTGTTTGTATTTTTAATCAACACCACCAAAAATGCCAATCTACAAACACTGCTTCTAGATTTCGTGTTAGGCTACAGTTAATAACATATTTTTGATTCAGTATTGGATCAACTTGTATTCCTTTTATTTATCACAGGTTTAGTGTTTCTTGCAGCCTTTTGTTTTCACTTAAATCTAAGAATACATTTAGATCGATGTGTCCTTTGGTTAATCAGCTACAAAAAGAAATACAAACTCTGCTGTAATTGAGAGCATACAAACTAATAAAGCTTGAATCTGGTATTTGGTGATAATGTGGCATAAGAGATCTACATTTTTTGCAAGGGCTGCTTGTTTTTGACCAGAAGCACAATGTTTTGTAAAGAACTTTCAGCAGCACAAGGGTTAAAAAAAATAACGTGTAAGTGAAAGTGTGCGAGGAGCCGCTGGGTGGCGCTAGAGCTCATAGAAACACGAACTACAGCAGCTTTAAATCTGAAATATGAGTTTTGATTGCTGGCATGTTTGATCACTGCATCTACTCTAGATAAAGAGTGATTTCAGCTCAAATACACAATACTGCTCTTACAGTACAACAGATATCAGATGATTACAGTATGTGCGGAATTATATATTTAAGGAAATCACATCCACAGAATACATTTAGCTCATTTCTAAAACTCGAGATAATCAAACTGCTGTTAAACCTCTAAAGAATCTGATCATCTCAATCTCATTTCATTAGAGATACAGATATGCCTGATATTAGGTTATTTTGTCAGGATCGGTCTCCGCTGCAGGGGTGTGTAAGATCAGTGTATTATAGCTCGTAGGTTATTGATAGTTTTGTATAATTTTATATACAATGTGATCACCATACATAAAGATATAATTCAGATTTCTGCTAATATTTCACCTGGAAGAAAAACATGCCATTTAAATTAATGTCATTCCCATTATGACCACTAGATGGCATTCATCGTCACATTTCCACTCCGTAAGACTTCTTTTCATGTTTCGCTTAGTATTATATTTAGACATTATAAAATCAATATAATAACATTTAAAAAAATGAGTTTTCAACTCATTCTCTCCTTCATTTCTGTCCTGCGCCCAGAACTATTGATGTTGGTCACGTGACAGCGATCCGTCAGAGACTGAGTAATGTTCTGGCTTTATAATACATATATTTTTATTTATCTAATTAAAACGTTCAATAAAAATGTTTCACGATATTATTTTTAACAACTAAGCTTTTAATTATGTATCACATTTATTAAAGATTTTTACAAAATAATTTCTGCAAAATTGTGCCCTAAAGTCATATATTATCAGCATCTGCAGCTAATATTCGCTCAGTTTGTGTCTCTGAATAAAACTGAGCTGTTTTATTCTCATTATATGAGCTGTAGAAGCTAACTTTCTTGTAATATATATTTTGTCTAATGAACTATTTCTTTTTTAAGGAGCACAATACTTAAAATAGCTCTCCTAGAGTTACACAGTTGAGTTTGAACAGTTTTTGAATCATTTAGCCGATCTCCGGGTCTGGCGGGAACACTTCTAGCTGTAGCTTAGCATAGATCATTGAATCTGATTAGACCATTAGCATCACGCTCAAAAATCACCAGAGTTTGCGATATTTTTCTTGTTTAAAGGGGTCATAAGATGTGTTCATGTGATTTAAGTTTCAAAACACATTATCTTCCACACACAGCCAGCATAGACTGCTCTGTCAGCTTCAGGAAGCAGTCCTCCGTAAATGTGCTGAACACACTCCAATATT
>JAUMHP010000073.1:18183371-18195105 GCA_032361065.1 Enteromius trimaculatus | reverse complement strand
GCTTGTTTCCTCATGGAGACCTAACTAATGTCCCACAAGATCAACATTTACTGATATTCCTATCTTTGTGGAGACAATTGGTCCCCATGAGGTGATAAACACCAGGTGCACACACACACACACACACACACACACAGCAGGAAGTTGAGGTTTAAGGCGAGACAAAACAGTGTTTTTATTCAGGTTCTGCTCTGTTTGTCTTCAATATCATGGAGCTATCTTTTTGTAAATAATTGTAAGCAGTTAAAATACTTGTCATGTTTTGATGCAATATGTTTATGAAGACGTAACTGTGGTTGGAAATATTCCTGAGATCATGCAGAGTACTATAAGGTTATTATTAGCGTTTCATTGCACTCTTTTATTCTCTGGTTTGATCATATTTCCTTCACAGTATTTCACTCCTCAAACATGATTTCTGGAGCGATCTTCAGCTCTAATACAACAGCAACAATTCTCTACACACTGCTGCATATTTAATGAAGATGCTTGAGCTCTGTGTGATGAATGTGTGGGTCTGGTGATGATGAAACTCTGTCTCTGAGGGTTTGGAGCACGGGTGAAGTCTGGAGGAGACAGTCTGACAAATAAACAGAGTCTGGTGTAACGCGGGTCTGGCTGAGGTTCAGGGTTAACCAGCTCATTCCCTCACGGCATAAACAAGACAATAAATCCACGTCTGTCTTCTCTGCAGCTCTTCATGGGCTTTCTGATTTAAACGTCTGACACATCTCTACACGTGTTTAATCTGACTTCGAGCCTCGGCTCTGATGAGGCTTATTTTAGTTTCATTTAGATACCATTATTACATTATTACAAGTCTTTATTTGTATATTTTCATTTTAAGGTTTTTACGACATTTGTTGTGTGATTTTTGGCAATATTGTTAGTTTCTTTTTTATATATTTCTATGATCTAAACACATTTTTATGTCAGTTTTAGTTTATTTTTAGTGCTGTCAAGTGATTAATTGCAATTAACCGCATCCAAAATAAAGGTTTTTGTTTATGTGTATGTACTGTGTGTATATATATATATATATACAAAGACACACATACAGTATTTTGCAAAGATATATATAGTTATATTCATATAATTATTGAAGTATTATATATTAATATATTTAATATATAAACATAAAATTTTTAAATATATAAATGCATGTATTTGTTTTTATAAATACATAATAAATAGACAGCACACACACATATTATGTAACTAAATGTAAATGTAAAGAATTTTTTATTATTATTTTGTGATTAATCGCAATTAATCGTTTGACAGCACTAGTTATATTAGTTGTGGTCAAGGTAAACAAAATGTTTATTAGGTAAGTTAATTTTTATTTACTTCAAGTATTTTATTAAAATGTAATTTAATGTTCATTAAAAAACAATTCTATAATTTGTATTTCAGTTTTAGTTATTTTAGTAGTCAAGTTAAACAACATTTTTATTAGTTAAATTAATTTAAAACATTTTTTACATATTTTGTTTAAATGTAGCTCAAATTCATTTTTTTTACATTTAATTTTATTAAAAAAAAAAATATATATATATATATATACACACACACCATTCATTTTTATTTCAGTTTTAGATTTGTTTGTTATTTAAGCTGTAGTCAACGTAAACAATATTTTTATGAAATTATTTTATCTTTAAAAAAAAATATAGATTTTTTAAATCTACTTTTTAATGTTCTTATCATTTCAAGCGATGACTTGTTTTCTAGGTTTTAGTTTTAGTGAACTATAATAAACAAAGTGAAGATGAAGATGCATGAACATAATGATGATGATGATGATGATGGTTGATTCCAGGTTATTCAGGAGCTGATCAAATGTTGCATGGCTAAGAAACATCTGTTAACTGTACCCAGCCAGGACTCAAACACCTCAGACGTCCAGGTTCTGGCTTTGTTTTTCTGATGTAATGACTCTGAAGTAGTTTGACCAATAGCACGCTAGCATTGCATTAATCAACCAATCACAGCGTAGGAGAAGGCGGGATCAATGCAATGCAAATACGCAGGCATGTAATGCATAGATCTAAAAAGGACATAGGTCATAGGTCAGCCTGGTCTTGAGGTCAGAGGTGGTTACTGTAGTAACGGTGATGTTTGAAGGCTCTCTTTCAGGCAGCAGATGTTTGTTCAGACTCTATATTTGGGTTTGGTGTGTAATAGGCGTTATGTAACGCCCGGCTGACCTGCTGACCGCAGACAGACCTCCACATGCGCTCAGCGTCTGTGGTTCCGGAGCCGTGGGCTTGTTTTTCTCCTTCAGGCCCAAACAGCTAAAAGCAGACACGGATCCAGACGCCCAGCCTCAAACCTCCGGAAACCAGCTGCTTCATTAACACACCCGCGCCTGACACACTGCTCCTCACAGAAACACTCCCATGATGCTCTGCTGACACCTACAGGTCAGAGGTCAGACCGAGGCACAAACAGATTAAAAAGCAGTAAAAAGCTTAATTGTTTAAACTTTCTGTGAAGTCACTTGTTATGTTCTTGTGTGTGTGTTTCTGAATTATTGTACGGTTTCTCTGTCTTGATGTAATCTGTCAGCAAAAATACTGTAAATAAAATAACATTTAATCTAATAATATATATATGAATAGTTTAAGTGCAAACAGATAACGTGGTGTATGGTTTATAACCATTTTCAAACATGTTCCCGTGTTTTTATTTACATTCAAAATAATCTCAGTGGAACTGCAGCTGGGTTATTTTGTTTAGATAGCTAAAATACTAACTTACTAACCATAAAATCAGGATTTCAAATAAACTCTTCAAACGTAACTTTTAACAGTATTGTTTAATGCTAATTAATATATGAATTCATATTAAATTAATTCTCACTGTAAAGGGTTACTGTATATTTAAAGAGCTTCAAAAGAAATATGCCTATAAAGTAATAAATATTCACTAAAACGAATCCGTCATTAAGAGTTTTAGCTGATTTTCTTTCAACAGGTAGAGAATATAAAGACAAACACCTTCATTAGACATTAACTAACTTTAATAACTAATATTATTCATCTGGACAGAAATTATGATGATGATGAAGAGTCAAACATCAGAAACATCTTTATCATATTTAATACTAGCAGAGAGTATGTGTGTGAATGTGATGAAGATATGAGTGTTCCTGTGATATTTTTGCAGATGTTTGGGGCAGTGGGAGGAGTCTCTGTGCTCCATGTCTCAGTGTGGCTCTGCGTCGCTGCGTTTGGCAGGTTTTGCGATAAGACGTCTCTCTCGCTCCAGCTCTCTCTCTCTCTGCTGCTCTCGCTCCAGATCCTCCTTCTGCTTGTGCTGCTGCAGCTTCAGAGCTCGCTTCTACACACACACACACACAACTGCAGTGAATGGGTGCCGTCAGAACCAGAGCCCAAACAGCTGATAAAAACATCACAATAATACACTCCAGTCCATCAGTTAACATCTGGAGAAGTGATAAAGTGCATCTCTCTCATCAGAATCCAGAGCGGTTTTAAACTCTTGATCTGTGCAGATTTCTCTCCTGATTCAGACCAGAACACTTCTTCACTGGAGGAAGAGTTATTATAGACTCATATCAGTTTAAAATCATCTTCAATGCTGGATTAGTTTGATCTTGTGTCTTCTCCAGATGTTCACTGATGGACTGGAGTGCTGTGGATTATTCTGATGTTTTTATCAGACTCTCATTCTGACGGCACCCATTCACTTCCATTACTGAGACACATTTCTCCAGATCTGATGAAGACACACACCCCTCGCTACTGAGAGGAGCACAGTTTAATTTTCAGATGTGAATTTCTAAAAGTTCTAGTCTGTTTTGAGCTTCTTCTGAACAAACCCAGGATAACAGAAGAAGAGTGGACGGTGAAGCTACCTTCAGTCTGCTGGTCTTGTCGTGCAGAACGATCATTTCTTTGCGGATGTTCAGTAGTTTGCTGTGATAAACCTTGGCTTCTGTGAACTGAAACACAGCGCTGTGAGTCTGACGACAGTAAAACACGTTTACCCAGAATCCCAGGACAGAAGCTCACCAGCGCGTTCAGATCGATCGTAGCGTTGCACTCGCGGATCTTAGCCACCTCCTGATCCAGCGTCTCCAGCAGAATCACCTGGTTTTGTCTGGATGAGAAAATAAGATATGTAATATATAATAAATTATTACAGTGTTCTGAATCCTAATTTATACTGACAAGCTCCTGATCAAACAATACAGCTGATTTAATGAACGCTGAAACAAACCCAGTGTAACCCACAACATTACAGACTTCCTGTCACACAGGATATGAGACGTACGTCAGCTCCTGCAGCGCTCGTTTAGAGGAGCTCAGCTCCGGCAGATAATGAGAGAGAAAGCCCTCCGTCAGACGCTGGACCGTCTCTTCATCCACACACACCACATCCTCCGTCACAGCACACACTGAGAACACACACACACACACACACACATCACTCAGTACAAAACAACTACATAATGTAATGAATAAAAATTTCCTTCATTTCACTTTCATTCAGATCAGATATTCAATATACAATTGTTTATGCATACACAATAAAGAGAAATAATACATTTATGGATCAATGGATACATTTTTTATGCATAATAATATTATGGATCATATAATATATATACACAGTACAGTTGAATATAAAGATATGGAATATGGTAAAAATTAGTGCTTCAGTCACTGAAACCATAGAGGCGTGTTTTATTAGTAAACAGCTTTCATTAATGTCCGATAATCTTCTTCAATCATAACACTGAGGCAGAAGCAGTTCCTGTGGTCAGTGAATGTTGTGTTTCTGCTCACCTGTCTCCTCCTCCTCTACCTCCTCCTGTCTGTCCATCCTCCTCCTCCTCCTCCTGGAACACAAACGCTCTCAGGTCCGCTTCTGTGCACACGAACCCTCACTTTCACCAGCGTCTGATGGATCTGATGAACATGAAAATGTTTCCAGGAGCACAAACATCATGTGACCGACGCTCATGTGACCACGCAGGCACACTGCTCGAGCGCGACGCACTGCCACTCTGAGCGCGCTTCCGCCGCATGTCACGTGCAGCCAAGCGACGCCTCCGATTGGACAATCGATTGTATAAAAGCACACTCAATAATATAAAACAAAACTCTCCTGTTAAGTTTTCTTATTAACTGTTTGTTGTTTTATTATAACTGAGATACTATAAATAGTTTTTGTTAATATTATATATACATTTAAAGTTATAATTGTAGTTCCTTTCTAACATAAACCTTTCTATATAGTATAAATATTTTAGTTTTAATTGTAATTATTTTGAATATAGTAAGGTAAACATAAAAAAAAAGCAAAAGCTTGCCTCAGAAACCAGTTGAAATAAAAGCTTTCTTTCTTTTTTTCTTTATTTGAAGAAAACAAAACCTTGATATGTATTAAAAAATAAATCTGCCATGAACATATTTATAGATGAACACATAACAGTGTTTTTATTATATCCATTATATTATAGGTTTTGTTAATATTTTAATTTCGATTTTATTTTAAATGTTTTGCATTCAGGTTAATTTTAGTTAGAAATGTTGTGCGATATTGATATAGTTATATACTTTATTTCAATTTTACTTTATTTGGACACGGCTAGTTAAACTAAACGAGAATGTTGCTTTGAAAACAAGTTTCAGGTTTTTCATTTAACATACCATATTAATTTGTAGAATTTTAGTTTGAATAAACTGTAATAGCAATGTCTCTCAGCACACATAAATACAAACACGAGTAAAACAGTAAAATACATCATTTAAAAAAATACAAAATATTAAAACGACATAAACATGATGTGCAAGAGCTGCATAAAAATTGTATTATTATTAATGTATGTATATAAACTACAGTTATATATTAATTTTGTAGATGCTCGTGACGCTCTGACGTGCACACGCTCCGCTGTCCGTCAAGCGGAAGTGCAGCAGATTTGGGACGAGCTCGGAGTGGACACACTAGCGTTAAACACACTCTCTCTATCTCACTGACACACACACTCCGAGATCTGTCTGAACACACACAGCCATGGACGGACCCAGCGAACCACAGAGTCTCGGGAGGTTGGTGCTTGTTTGCTCGTGAACCGGAGCGCGTTTTGTGTTTTCACTGTGACCGAACCGGACCGAGCGCTAGCCGCTAGCCTGACTGACAGAACCACCATCCGGCGCGTGAAGCGGCGTCACGTGACCTCACCAGGTGTGTGTGTATTGCAGGTAACCTGGAGTGAGTGATGCTGCGCGGTCACTAGAGTTCATCTCAGATGTCTGGCACGGGGCTGATGGGTCGCGTGAGGTCGGCCTTCCGCCGGCAAACGGACAGCAGCTGGCACCTGAGCGACACGGCAGCCTTCGACTTCTCCGATGACCTGGAGGACGACGAGGCGCCCCGGTTCAGCCAGCTGAAGGTGGTGGTGTCCGGAGAAACGGACGAGGTTCCGGTGACTTCTCGCAACGGCGCAGCGGTCAGCACTCTGCTGGCGGACGACGACGACTCGCTGCTGGGCTCCTCGTGCAGTCTGGGAGGCCCCGGAGAGGCCCCGGACCCCTGCGATGGATGCCGCAGCGCCAGAGAGCGCGTCAAGCGCAGGAGCGTGATGAGGAAGCTGGGCGTCGCTGCGCTGCTCTACTTCCTGTTTATGGTGGGCGAGATGATAGGTGAGCGGATCAGGGGGTCGGTTCTGCTGTAGTGTCCAGAACCCCTCACACTGCGCAGAACTTAATAGGAGTGCGTCAACATCACAAACACGCGCTAGATTGAGTTGGGCTTGTAGTGGCACTAGTCCCTCAAGATCTCACCAAAATCCGGCTCCATCACATTCTAGACACATTACATCCTTTACATACTTTCATTAGAACTGTTTCCAAAATATAAGATCTGTGTTTCGTCTCATCAATTATTGAATATAAAAATGATCATATACAGTGCTTCTTCTATACTGCAGCACATCTATGATATTGCATAAATGATGATACCCAGCGCAGGTGAGGATTGGATGGAGACGATGCTTTGTTCTCAGATGTTTGAGGAGAGGTTGTAGTTCAGTGTGTTGTTGGTGAGTGTGTGTGTAAAGCAGTGCTCTGTGTGTCAGGAGGATACGTGGCTAACAGTCTGGCCATCATGACTGACGCTCTGCACATGCTGACCGACCTCATTGGGATCCTGGTGTCGCTGCTAGCCCTCTGGCTCTCCGCCAAACCACCCACCTACAGATTCACCTTCGGCCTCCACCGGCTCGGTGAGCATCTGTGTGTGTGTCGTCTCACGGGTCTCTGTGTGTGTGTGTATGTGTGTCGTCTCACTGGTGTCTCTGTGTGTGTGGTCTCACGGGTCTCTGTGTGTGTGTGTATGTGTGTCGTCTCACGGGTCTCTGTGTGTGTGTATGTTGTCTCACTGGTGTCTCTGTGTGTGTGTATGTTGTCTCACTGGTGTCTCTGTGTGTGTGTGGTCTCACAGGTCTCTGAGTGTGTGAGAGAGTCGTCTCACGGTGTCTCTCTGTGTGTGTGTGTGTGTGTGTGTGTCGTCTCATGGGTCTCTCTGTGTTTGTGTGTGTGTCGTCTCACGGTGTCTCTGTGTGTGTGTTTAGAGGTCCTCTCCGCTGGAATCAGTGTGCTGCTGATCTATATTCTGACCGGAGTGCTGGTGAACGAGGCCGTGCAGAGAACCGTCCATCAGGACTTCAACATCGACGGAGATGTGATGCTCATTACAGCCGCGGTGGGCGTCGCCGTTAACCTGCTGTGAGTCTAGAACACACACACACACACACACACACTCACTGCAAGATTAAAGTAACAGAACTGAGAGAGCCTGAGGCGAAGTCTCCAAAACTCTTCAAGAAAGAGACCTGCAAAGCTCCAGAACTCTATGTGTTTAAAGCGCTTTTTATCGTCTGTGCTCTTGAGCAGAGTTTCTCAGGAGCCGTGCAGGCATCTTTCTCGAAGCGTCTCGGAGACACAGTTCTTCTGGGAATAGAGTTAGGGTTTTGGTTTCTGTCGTGAAATAGGTAATAGACCTTTTATCTCACAATTCTGACTTGTTTTCGTCGGAAATGCAAGAAAACAGGAGTTATGAGATATAAGTGCTGATTATCTTATTTTTTATGCTGTGCCAGAAACAAGCTTTCATATCAGCTCCTAGACCTCTTCATGGTGAGGTGTGTTGCTGCTGAAGTGTCTGAAGAAGTCTGTAGACACAGAAATGACTAAATGAAAGTGAAAATGTACAAGAACGCAAGAGAAGTATGACAGACAAGGTTCTTTTTGGGCCACAAAAAAAGTCCAGAAATGAATGACTGAAGACTCATCAGGATGTGTTGACGTACAGGATCCTGTTCAGTATTCAAACTAATCTTTCAGTGCACAAACATGGTTAGTTATCATTTTTTTCAGACGAAAGGTGTCCTTTTTTATTCACAGAAGAGAAACTTTGCTCCGATCCTGATCATAAAGTTTATAAAGGCTGCTTTATTTCCTGATGCTGTTTTTCTTCGATCACACACCTGAAGGTGTCTCATAAAGATCAAAGTCCTGTTTTGTGGTCAGTTTGACCCACAATTGCTGGAAAATTGGTGAAACATTTATCTTTTGAGTCGTGTGTGCATCTGTTCACTTTAGATCCAATCACAGCCTTCCGTTAATGATAGAACAAGATAACTAGAGAAGGACTGATGTAAAGCACCTTGAAAGTTAGGTTGAGTCGTCTAGAAGTGTGACGGATGAATAAACCCAGCAGAACTGCTCCAGGACGGTGATGGATATATCACCTGCTCATCATCTGTTTATCTCATGTGACTTTATGGCTGTGGCTCGTAAAGAGCAGGACTTTCATCTTAAACTACAGCTCAGGATGAGTGTGTGTGTGTGTGTGTTTAGGATGGGCTTCCTCCTCAATCAGTCGGGTCATCTTCACTCTCATGGCCACACCCACTCTCATGGCCACACCCACTCTCATGGGTCACCGGCTCAGGGTCAGCGGGGTCATGGGAGTCTGGCGGTGCGGGCGGCCTTCATCCACGCTCTGGGGGATCTGGTTCAGAGCGTCGGGGTGCTCATCGCTGCATACATCGTCAGGTTTAAGGTACGACCGGTGGAACTCAGTCTGTCTGTCACATGTCTGAACTGGGTTTATGGCGATAATAACACTGTGTGTGTGTGTGTGTGTGTGTCAGCCAGAGTATAAGCTGGCCGATCCCATTTGTACATACCTGTTCTCCATACTGGTGCTGTTCAGCACATTCCAGATCATCAGAGACACCGGCATCATTCTGCTGGAGGGTGAGACACCTGTCTGTCTGTCTGTCTGTCTGTCTGTCTGTCTGTCTGTCTGTCTGTCTGTCCGTCCGTCCGTCCCTCTGTCTGGAGTGTGTGAGTGCAGTGACGGAGTGTTTGTGTCCTCAGGTGTTCCTCGTCATGTGGACATGTCTGGGATCCGAGCTGATCTTCTGAAGCTGCAGCATGTGGAGTGTGTGGAGGAGCTGAAGCTCTGGGCGCTGACGGCTGATAAAACCGCAGCCATCGTTCACCTGCAGCTCGGTGAGTCTCCAATACAATAACAATAATAAAATACAAACAATACACTCCAGAGGGAGCCTTTGTGTTTAACCACATCCTGAACGTTCTATGCTTTTACACAAAAACAGTTCCTTGCACAAGTACTCCAGCCTCTGTTAACTACATCATAATCTCAAAAATACTCTATTAATCCCTGGATTCCTTAGCACAGCTCCAAGTCACCAAAATAAGAAAACAAAATAAAGTTCTATCTAAAAGAAATCAAAATAAAACTTAGTTACTAGTTATATAGATATATATTTATAGTAAGTAACGCCAGTTACTTTATTTTCCCATTTCTTGACGGACAGAGAATCTGGAGTAAGTCCAGAGAGCCTGAGACTTGTTGATTTCAGTTTTTGTGTGAAGGGCCTTTACAGTCAGCAAAATATAACTTTTATCATATAACTAATAATTAATCCCAGCTCAGGTGACACATGGTAGTGCAGAGGTGACTAGGTTTTTGGACTAATTTTTTGCCTCTGCTGTGTGTTTAGCACCGGGGATTGTGGGTAACTGGGAGGAAGTGCAGGCGAACGCACGCCGGCTGCTGATGACATCACACGGAGTGACGCACTGCACCGTACAGCTGCAGACGCACAGACAGGGGGCGCCACGATCCTGCACACGCTGCCTCACACTCAGTGCCTAAACACTCCTGACACACACACGAGAGAGATGGGGACCCAGCAGGGTTTTAATGATTGTCTAGCAGCTTTTTCTATAATGAATATTGACCTCATTTTGATAAGTCTTTAATACTGGCGTGCTCCCAGCAGGGCCGGACTGATTCTGTGTCTCTGAGGAGCGGGGACAGTCGGAGGGACGCTGAAGTGTTTGTGCGTCTGTGCGTTCTGAGGTGAATCTCATGAAAACACGTCCGGGTCACATTACAGTGACAACATTAGAAGAAATACTAACCTTTGATTGTTTAGCTTGAGCTGAATGAAGCTTGTACTTTATTTCTTGTTTGTTTTGTGCAACCTGACAGTATTATAATCACAGTTAATTTCCAATAATGTAATGCTTTTGGATTTACCTTCGAAGGGCTTTTGTTTCTCGTTACTGTAATCGTGTTCAAATCTGCATGAATAAAAGCAGCGCGACACGTATATGATGTAGAAACGCTTCACTGATCAACATTTGATTTTTCACACTGAAGTGGGAGGGGCTTAGGTTAGCGTGCCGGAAACAGGCTTTATTTGATGTATCTTGTGAAATGTGACCCGAGTGTGTTCCTGACAGCTTTCGTGAGATTCACAGATCTGACCGCGTGTGTGTGCTCATCTCACACCTCATTACAGAACATTAAATATCACATATGTTTGCAGATTTCCTCATTTAGCTACTGACAATCATAGTTTGACAGGACAGTAGTTTTTGTTCAGACATTTGTAATTTTTGTTTGCCAACATGATCGATTCACAAAATGTCCCTTTTATCCTTTGTTTTTGGTGCAGATTGTTTATGATTATTATGTAACTGTCAATGACTGTCATCAGTATTTGGCTGTTATGCCTTTTTATTATTTTTATGGTTTAGTTTTTTTTTAGTTATAGTTTTGGTAACCGTGTCAGAATGAAGTTTGTTTTCTGTGTGTCTGAGGATTGATTTACACTGACTGCTGAAGCGCTTGAAATAACTTGAAATAAATATTTTAAATGCCTCTATTCAGCTTTCATGTGTTTGTCTCGATTCATGTTTAATAAAATAATTCTCTTTGTTTTTCTCTGCTGGTGAATTTATGAAGTTTGGGCAAAACTTACAAATGAACAAATCAAATCCTGTGTGTGCGTCCTGTTTCCTCTTTAGTGATGTCTTCATCGGTTGTATTGTGATTTAATGACATCACTGTGATGTGTGCTGCCGTCTCTTAGCAACAGATGTGTGAATGCTGCTGTTGTTAGGCAACGGTCTGTATGAGTTTAGGTCCAGGACTCACAGAAGATGCTGGATGAGATTCAGACAGGAAGTGTTCTGAAGATTAAAGTTTAAGGAATAATTAAAAAATTATTAAGAAGCACAAAACTGAGGAGGAAAAACTGAATTAAACAGTGATAGTAATAGAATTATCCACAGCAGGCTGATGATAGCGATGAAGATGATGATGAAGAGAGGTCTTTCTCACCTCCTTCTTCTTCCTGAGCAGTTGTAGAAAT
>JAUMHP010000073.1:18151841-18174383 GCA_032361065.1 Enteromius trimaculatus | reverse complement strand
TTAGGTGTAGGGTAGGTGTAGGGCAATACCACATACAGTTTGTACAGTATAAAAACCATTACGCCTATGGAGAGTCCTCATAAATCACAAAAAACCAACATGTGTGTGTGTGTGTGTGTGTGTGAGAGAGAGAGACAGAGTGTGTGTGTGTGTGAGAGAGAGAGAGAGTGTGTGTGTGTGAGAGAGAGTGTGTGTGAGTGTGTGTGTGAGAGAGAGAGAGAGTGTGTGTGTGTGTGTGTAGATGAGCCGCTTGTGTCTCTTCAGCATGTGTATCTGATGATCAGTTTCACACACACACACACACCAGACTCCTGAGCAGAAACACACTGCTGCTGTGTGTGACGGTGTCTTTCAGGACTACACTGATTGTTTTTTTCTTCTTTTGGATTGAAGCCTTGCAAACAGTGCACCTCGCTCACTAACAGATATGTGGATTATATGCAGATTTCACACAAATTCACGAGTAAACGGTTAAAGAATGAGACTCAGCAGATTTGCTGATTATGATTGTGTTATTTTAATGCTACTGGTAGCAAAATGCAGAAACTGCTGAAATCTTCCAAGCGTCTATAGTTGTACATTTAACTGTGTGTGTGTGTGTGTGTGTGTGTGTGTGTCACTGCATCATCGTCATCATCATCCTCATGCTCTGCTCTGGAGAGTGTGTGTGTGTGTGTGTGTGATGGAGTCTGTCTCTGTCTCTTCAGATGGAGACGCTGGACGCACCGGAGGAGTGAGGAGCTGCTGATGATGATGTGGAGGGAAATAACCCACGCTTCAAATGATCTGACGGGAAAGTTGTGTGTGTTTCTGATCATCATCATCATCATCATCATCATCATCATCACTGCGACACTTTACTGAAACGTCAGACTTTCTGAAAATGATTCTTTGAGGGGCCTTAAATAACCAGATCAACCTGCTGTTTTTTGTCTTTTTTATGTGATTATTTTATAACGTTGGGAATATTTGCCAAAAACGTAACACTTTATCTCCGTAATCAAAATAAATACAAATCTGAAAACTGAGCAGAGGATGATTATTGTGTGTGAAGTTAGTCTCTTCAGTTTATTTAAACACTGTAAAAACTGACCTTTGAACCTTGGTATACCCGTTATATTCCCTATAGGTGGAGAAAAGTTAGCACAGTATTGGGTTATATTATAGTTATATTACCACAGCAATTATAGAATTACCAAATCAAATTAATTCTATGGTTCAAATCACACTAGTGTTTACTATTAATGACTGTAGTGTGCTGATATACACCCCGTTTCATAAAGTTGGGCTATTTCTGGTGAAAATCAGGTTCAGTCTGGAATGTTCGAGTCCTGCTCTCTGTGGAGGGAAAGGATCTCAGGTTCAGCTTTGAGTTTAAGCGTGTGCACACCTCAGATACACAGAGGTTTATTACCCAGCAGCAGGAGCTCCTCGGGAGGATCAGACACAACAGAAGCGGTCTGCCCTGACATCATCAGCTGTTTCTGGTGGATGTGTTTAGTCTGCGTTCATCTGTCGGTCCAACACACACACCGCCAGGTTCAGAGAACCGCGTTCACACTGCATTTAAACCAAACACCTCAACTCTGAACATCTGAGACGTCTTAGAAACACTGCTGGTTATTTAGTATCTGTAGGGATGATGGGTAGTGTGGGTGCAACTGAATCACAACTACATTTCTTTTTCTATCCAGAAGAAAGAAAACAAGGGAAGTAAAATACAGAAGTTTAAACAGACACTTGTGTTTAGTGAACGAAGGAGTGTGTGTGTGTGTGTTGGGATTTGTGGTGTACGAGGACACAAATGTGTATAATGACATGGGTACTACAACATAAACATGGTTAATGAGGACACTTCCTGTGTCCCCATAAGATAAAACGCTTAGAAAACATACTAAACAATGTTTGATGAACTTCAATAACTGTACAGTTTCCTGTAAGGGTTAGGTTTAGGTGTAGGGTCAGTGTAGGACAATACCACATACAGTCTGTACAGTAGAAACACCATTACATGAGTGTGTGTGTGTGTGTGACTGCGTGTTGGTATTTGTGGTTTATGGGAACACACCAGTGTGTAATGGTATGACAGAGGTATTACAATTTGAAGGGAAGTTTATGAGGACACTGCTAATGTCTAAAGGCTTTAAAAACATAATCTAATTTTGTAATTAGCACGCAGTCTGTACAGTATAAACACCATTACACCTGTGGAGAATACCCATTAACCACAGATACCAGCATGTGTGAGAGAGTAAGTGTGAACTACAGAAGAGTGTGTGAGTGTCACTGGGACGCTGGTGCAGTGAGGAATACTGTTGTACTGGATGATTATTATTATACTTCTTTACTAGGGTGCCTCAAGGAATACCATAGTACAGGAGTGTGTGTGTGTGTGTGTAGGTGAGACGCCCCGCCCCGCGCATGTGACGCGCCGCGCTCTGACTCAGCGGGGGGCCGGGCTCAAACAGCCTCCGTCACGCCGCGTCAGTCCAGAGTCGCACAATTATGAAAAATCCACCTTCCGCTGGATCTGCAGCGGACGCACACGACTCCCTACGCCGCCACCGGGCTTTCCTTCCGCGGCTCACCGAGCGGCACGGCGCCGATAGATGGCTAGACGCCCCGGATCAGCGCGTCGCGACTCTGAACGGTGAAGAGAATGGTATGCATCTCTGCGGTTTTCTAGCGCTTGCGTGGCGCGCACGAGACTAGCGCGCTGACAGCTGAGGAGCCGCGATCGGGCGTCGCGTCGAGTCGTTCTGGCTCGTGGCTCGCCGCTAGCGTTAGCTTCTGTGACGCGTGTGCGCACCTAGCCCCGCTGCCCGGGGAGCACACTGCAAACACCTGGCGTCGCGTTCGAACGCCGTCGTACGTAGATCACTATCACAGCGACCGTGCGCGGAATTAACGTACAGCCTCCGGTTATGGAAACAGTCGAGTTAGCTTAGCCGCTCGCGCCGCGCTCGGTCCCGCAGCTCACTGAAACCTAACAACCGCGAGCAGAGACGCGTAATAACAGTAATGACGGTTAATTATGACCATATTAACGCAGAAACACTGCGTTGGCGCCGCGCGCGACTGCGTGGATGGCGCGAGGTCTGAGGAAATACCCGCGGTCTCGCGCTCGCGCACGGTTTTAACGTTAGACGTCGCGCTGTTTTTATGTTCAGTAACGCTTTGGAAATATGTTCGTGAATTCGTTTTAAGTGATAAACCGACGTTCATCGCGTGTTCTGTCAGAGCGTCACGTGTCCTGACGCGAGCGATGAATCACGTCAAGTAACGTTAGAAATATAAAGTGAAATGTTGGAGTCAGCGATGGTGAGTGATTAGTGATAATCCTGATGATGTTATAAATCGGCACAAAAATAACTTAAAATAAAGCGTTTTTAATAGAAGAGGTTCTGTTTTGGTTCCCCAAAGAACTCCCGAAGATTATTTATAATATTAGTCTGTTGGAGAAAATTATTTTAATATAAAACTGTGTGTTGAACTCAAAATAAAATATATGAAGTAAATGGGGAATTTACTGTAACTGTTAAGAAGATAGAAATTTACACACATTAATATTAAATTAAGAAAAGTAATATTAAATCTTTATTTTTAATAATGACACTTCGTATCTGCTTCAACTGAACTACCTCCGCATATCCCAGATTTAACAGTGATGGATCAACTCTTCTTCTGTTTGTTGTGATGTGTTAGAGTCACTCGCTGGAGAGGATGTTACGTATCTGGTGTTTGTGTACTGTGTTGTATGTTTGTGTTATGGAGTTATATTTATGAGTCATTGTAGTTTCTTCTGTTTACTATAGCTGTGACATTATTATAAAAATGTGTCTCTGGAGCACAGCTGTAGAAATCCACAACTACACACTGTATGAGTCACAATTTTATCATTAAGTCACTTTTATTTATGACAAAAATCATTAGGATATTAAGATCGTGTTCCATAAATATATTTTCATTTATTAAAACTTCATTTCTGATTAATAATATGCATTGCTAAGAACTTCTGATCAATTTTAAATGAGATTTCCTCAATATTGAGATGTTTCTGCTCCTCAGATTCAGATTGTCTAAGACAGATATGGTCCTCTCCTAACAAACCAGACATCAGCGGAGAGAGGATTTATATGAATCTCAATTTCAAAAAGTGATGTATTGTGGTTGGGGGTCACATGTTTAATGTTAAACAGCGCTTCGACTGCTTGTCCAGTGTTCAGTGGTGTCCGCTTCTCTGAAGAACTCGTTCTGACCTGATCTTCTGTGCTGTGGTGCTTCTCGAGGGCTGGAACCGGATCTACCTGTGCTACAGGGTCCTGGGGTTTTTAGGACCTGGGGCTGAATTTGTAGTCTAAACTAGTTGAGCTGACCCTAACGACCCCTGTGAGAACACAATGTTCGTCTCAAAGCTAGTGTTTCAGAGAAGCTTCAGAGGGAGTTCATTCAGTCAGCTGGGTAACATAGTTAGTTGGTTAATGGAAGTGAGTTGGATGGACGGCTTTATTATTATTATTATTATTATTATTATTATTCTGTGGGTATTTCATGTTGTTGGAGAGGTTTGGTTCCCAGTGATCCTCAGAATATCTCCTTTAAGTCATCATGAGAGAAATATATTCCTAGAGCCACTTTATATTAAGCGTCTTATTCTTAAATCTTATGTACTAACATCTAAATGAATGATTTGATATTATGCACTTGTTGTTTTTGTATTGGACTTATATTTAATAATACCTGCAGCTATGTGGTTCATATCAGTAGTTACATCTATAATTAACCCAACCAAACCTTAACCAGACACCCAAGCTCCGCAGCAGCAGTTCAATTCAACACAATAGTTACAAGAGACTAGTTAGATTGTGTTTAAGAAGAATAGATTAGAATAGAACAGGAATAACTCACCAGCACCTGACTAGTTAATACCAGCACTTACATGTTCTGCTCTATTATTTTCTATTCTATTTGTTTTAGTACACTGTGTACATAGACGCCTCATCTGAAGTGATGTTTTTGATATTGTTTGATGTCCTGTGGAGTTGTCTTCTTCTCTGGTGATTAACGCTGACAACTGACAACTTTAGAAAACCCTCGCTGAAGTTTATGAAAGGATTCTGTCTCTAAACTCCAGAGACTGCTGAACGTGTTGAGTTCGTGACGCGTGTGCAGCCGGTCAGATCTTGGTTCCTCAGCATGATTTTAACATGATTTCTTGACTGACTGATAGACAGAACATCCCAATAATCTGACAGAGATCTGTGCTTTAATCAATCAAATATGTGACACAAGACCAGTCATAAGAGTCAATATACACCAGAGCTGAATAAACCTCTCTCCGCTGATGTCTGGTTTGTCAGGAGAGGACAATATCGGTCTGAGATACTACTGTTAGACAATCTGAATCTGAGAGAGCAGAAACATCTCAGCTGCTGGGCTCCAGAGACACAGGTCAGTTATTGATGATTTCTGCTCTGAGGTGTGTGTGTGTGTGTGTGTGTGTGTGTGTGTGTGTTCTTCACACAGAAACTTAAGAGTCACATGCTCAAGATTACTGTAATACCAGACCTGAACGAGAGAGAGACTGTAATTCACTCGTACCTCGAGCAGCTGAACTCTGTGTTTAGACGGGATATTCAGCAGTTTGACTCAAACACCATCATTTTTAATTTGAGCCCGTCTCTGGAGAAACTCCCTTTAGTCCCCTTCAGTGACGTCTTTTAATTGGAAGAAGAATAAAGTAAATAGTTTAATCTAGAGTCGAGATAAGAGCTCTGTGTGTGTGTGTGTGTGTGTGTGTGAGAGAGAGAGAAGAGAGTCTGGTGTGTTTATAAAGCCGAGTGTTTTGACTAATTCGATACTGTGATATCAGTCTCACACACACACACACACACACACACACACACTCAAAGCTCCAGCTGAGTTCAGATTCGAAGGTGAAGGTCGAGTGGTGGATGTTTGACCCACTTCAGTAAACGAAAGCAGATTTGGTCTATACGAGCGTCCTGCAGTCACTATATATGCTCTGCGGTTTATACAGTGTGTGTGAAATCATGATAATATCCTGATTTACTGCTCAACACACACTTCTGATTATTATGTCTTATTACTATTATCAGTGCTGAACACAGCTGTGCTGCTCAATATTTCCATGGAAACGTGACGTATTTGATTTTTTTTTAGAAGAATAGAAGTTCAGAAGAGCAGCGGTCCTCACGTCTGATGACGGTGTGTGTAGAACATCATCAAATCAGACGCAGTAATAAACGTGACTCAGGCTGACAGCGCTTTGTGTTGAGTCACTGAGCTCTCGTTCTGCAGTGACCCCTGATGACCTGGGATTGCTGTGTTGTGTTTGATCGCAGGAAGCTGAAGATGCTCGGGTTCAGTCGGTGCAGGTGTGTGTGTGTGTGTGTGTTATCTGCACACGCTATGATAAAGGCCTGCCGTTATCTCTGCGTTTATGGAGCTGGAGGGCCGTGAGCTTGATGGTGTTTAATTGATTTAGCGCTGAAGCAGTGATATCTGGACAGTATAAAGTTTGATGGAGTCACGTACAGTCACTGAATCTGATCGTGAAGATTACACACCTTATGATCCATTTACCTCCAGTTCTTTTACTCAGCGCTCGTAGTATACACTACCATGTGTTTAACACCTTTAATGTCTCCTCTCAGTATTTGATACTAAATACAGCCAAAGCAGTAATCCTGTAAATGTTTTTACGGTTTAAAATAACTTTATTTGAATATATGAGAATTCCTGTTATTTCATGATCCTTCAGAAATCATTCTGAGTATTAGATTTTTTGCTTGAAAAATATTTTTTATTATTATAATGTTGAGTAGTTTTTTTTTTCAGGTTTCTTTGATGAAAATAAAGTTCAGAATAACAGCATTGATCTGAAATAGATATAAATTATTAAAATATAAATATCTTTATCATCTCATTTGATCAATTTATAGCATCCTTGCTGAATAAAATATTAATTTCTAAAATTTCCCAAAATAAATGATAGTGACTGCAAGCTTTGGAGGATATAGTGAATAAAGTCACAGAAGATTTTTATAAATGCTGATCTTTCTATTCATCAAACAATCCTGTAAAAAATATACTGTTTTAAATATTAATAATCAGATATTATGATGATTTGTGAAGATCATGTGAAGACTGGAGTAATGATGCTGAACATCACAGAAACACACTTGAACACCGATTCACAGGAAACGGATGATTTAAACTTCTTCAAAAACCATTTAAATGAGGTTGATCAGTGTATTTTCAGATCAACTCTATTCCTAGAATTCAGCGCTGGATGAAAGTGAATGAATGGAAATGTGAGCAGCAGTGTAGGATGTGATGAAGTGAATCTGTGAAGGGTTTGTGGAGTAAACACATGTTTACGCTGATCTGCTCTGCTTCAGTCACAACACAGTCTGGGCCAGCGGGCGAGTCTCATACACCGTAAGCTCTCTCTCTCTCTCTAATATTCTTGTTCTCGGTCAGAGACATTCATCACGGCCGTCACAACCTCCTGCTGAAGAAGTGCTGAGGAGCAGAGCGTCTCGCTCTCGGTGTCTGGTGATGTTTCTGTATTCTCTGCTGCGTCAGAAGGATGAAGATGAGGAGTTCGAGGTAGATGGAGCCGGTCTCGGTCTTGCCGTTCGTGGCGTTCAGTGTTTCTGCTCAAATATGTGTTTAATCCGCTCGTGTTCGGCTCCGCAGGGCTGCTGCGGGCTCAGGCTGGGGATAGAAAGGAACTCTGGGAAATTTAATTAAAGATCCCTGGTGTTAAATCCGTGGGACTGCTGCTGGAGCTCAGTTTTAAAGGAACGGCGCACACTTTTGTTCCAAACCTGTGGCTTTCCTTCGGTGGAAGGTGTTTTGAGAGACGTGTCAGCAGGAAAAAGCCACGAGGAAGAGTGGATGGAGATATTTTTTATTGGCAGAGTAATAGATGTGGATGTAAACACCTGTAGATGGATGTCTGAGGAATATATTGTATGCAAAAACACAGTTTTCCAGGGAGCCGTGTCTAGATCATTACTGCTGTAACAGGGTTATATCGGTCCAGAAACACGAAGAAGCTAGTCACTGAGTTTGATCTCCCGTAAATCTCAGCGGAAGATGAACTTTATAATGCTGGTCTCTTTCTGGGTGGATCTTGAAGTCAGAAGGAAGGTAGTAATCTAGCGCTGGTGTTTCTGTAGTTATTACTGTAAAGCTCATGATTAGTGTTTAACCAGCAGTCCTGGTGTAAATGCTAGTTTAGCATCAGTTTCATTTCAGCTCAGTCTGGATAAATGATGGTGGTGCAACAACTTTATGTGAGAGTTTGTACACAAGTGACGTTAGATGTTTACAATAGTTGACTAGTAAAGGTAGTCGCTCGGCTTGCGGTGATGGTGAGTTTGAATATCTAATGATTATTAGCTGATGTGAATCCCATGATGACACCCGGCAGTGTTTAATGTGTGTGTGTGTGTGTGTGTGAGTTTCTCACAGGAATGTGGAGCTGTAGCTCAGACCGTGGCTTATTCGGGCCCCTGTGGAGCCTTCGGCTGAAGCACGGCCCTCTGTTTGTTCTGATTGTCTTCTGGTAACACATTACCAGAGGAGTGTAAATCCTAACCGGAGTGCGTTTTTAAAGTAACGCATTACTTTTTCATGTAGAAGGAAATCTTTGAGTCTTGATCTGCAGTACTGCGACTCGCTGCTCTGAGAGAAATCAGGAATAAAATAGTTTCTGTACACTCAAAATGATTAAAAAAAACCCCGAACTGAACGTATAATAATTAGGACTGGAAAATACAGAGCAGGTGAAGGGACTTTTAATAGATTTTAAAGACATTTTTGTTACCTTTGTGCAGTGTTCTTGATGTTTGGTGCATAATCTGTGCCTGATTTACACCGAACACAAGTTATGTGTGTATTTAATTATGACGGTTTTAGAATGTTTAATGGAGTTGTAAACTTAGTTTTGTAATGTATAATCCACTGAAACGAAAGACATGTCTCTCTGGTGTATGCAGGACGTCTCCAGTCATTTAGTGATGGCACTGCATCAGGGGTCCTGGAGGGCCGGTGTCCTGCAGAGTTTAGCTCCAGCCCTAATCAAACACACCTGAAGCAGCTGATCAAGCTGGAGCTTCCCCGCAGGATAGCGGCCCTCCAGGGTCAAGTCTCGTGACCCCTGCACTACATGCTCATTCAGATCTGCTTCCTTCTGAGAGCCACGCCCACATCTCAACATCCAATCAATGACTGATGCGCAGAACCAAGTTCCACCCTGTGTTTTTCTGTTCAGTAATTAGTTACGCTTATGAATGTATAATGAGGAAGGATCTGATGCTGCTTCCGTTGTGTTTGCTGCTTTACGTTGATCCTGGGTTTTTTCTGCAGTCCCAGAAGTCCTGGATTGAACACAGTTTCACCAAGAGGGAATGTGTTTATATACTGCCCGTGTCAAAAGATCCGCACAGGTACGTCATGCACTTCACCTTACTATTAAAGGCTTTGGTTTGCAGCGTCCAAACATCGCTGAATCAAGCTCAAATACAACAGCGTGACTTGATTCTCCTGAGTTCCCCTCTAATATGACTTCTGCTTGTTTTTCTCAGATGCCTGCCAGGATGCCAGATCTGTCAGCAGCTGGTGCGGTGAGTGTCACGAAACACACGTTTGACTCAGTCGAGGTGTTCAGATGGAGTGTGTGCTGACGTGTGTGTGTGTGTGTAGATGCTGCTGCGGGCGTCTGGTCCGGCAGCACGTGGGCTTCACCGCCACACTGGCGGTCAAATACTCGGACGTGCGTCTGACCGAGGGCGAGCTGCCCGATCTGGAGCAGTGGTCAGTGGAGAAGCACACGGAGGAGAGTCCCACTGACGCCTACGGAGTCATCAACTTCCAGGGAGGATCGCATTCATACAGAGCCAAGGTCTGCGCGCGCACACACACACACAGAATAATCACAGGTCACTCAGCACAGTGTTCTGATCAGAGCGGTCAGGGTTAACGGTGTCCTGCTCTGCTCTCTGCAGTATGTCCGTCTCTCCCATGACTCCCGTCCGGAGGCCATCCTGAGGCTCATGCTGAAGGAATGGCAGATGGAGCTGCCAAAGATCGTCATCAGCGTTCACGGAGGAATCCAGAACTTCGACCTGCATCCTCGGATCAAACAGGTGGTGGGGAAAGGACTGATCAAAGCTGCCGTCACCACCGGGGCCTGGATCCTGACCGGAGGGGTCAACACAGGTCACACAATCATTACTAGTGCATCGTGGGTACAGACGGGCGGCACCAGACACCCTACCTGCTGTGTGTGTGTGTGTGTGTGATCTCACAGAGGCAGTTACAGGATTAACTTGACTATCATAATGACAGTCATTTGAGTTTAAAGATCAGGTGGATACACTTCATTAGTGTTTACAGTGACTCCACACACACACACACACACACACTTCTGTAGAGAGGTCACGACCCCTTGAGGGTCAGGGTCACTGTAAACCGCTGACTGTGGGTGTTGTACTGTTTCCAGGTGTGGCCAAACATGTGGGTGACGCTCTGAAGGAACACATGTCCAGATCAGCTCGGAAAATCTGTACGGTGGGAATTGCACCCTGGGGAGTGATTGAAAACAGGAACGACCTCATCGGAAGAGACGTGAGGCTCGTTTATAACACGCATTTAAGACCCTTTCTACACATGCTTCACACCAACAAAACAAGCAGTACATCAGTATATTAGAATGATTTCTGAAGGTCATGTGACTCTGACGACTGGAGTGTGTTTAACGTGCATTCACATAGAAAGCAGCTATTTTAATTTGTATTGGTGTGTGTGTGTGTGTGTGTGTGTGTGTTCAGGTGGTAGCGCCGTACCAAACCCTGCTGAATCCTCTCAGTAAACTCAACGTGCTGAATAACTTCCACTCTCATTTCATTCTGGTGGATGATGGGACAGTCGGGAAATATGGAGCTGAAGTCAGACTCAGGAGAGAGCTGGAGAAACACGTCAACCTGCAGAGAATCCACGCCCGTGAGACACACACACACACACACACGCACGCGTTGGTCGTAAGCATCTATTATCCTGCAGTCAGTGTTATTGACACCAGCAGCAGCAGCTGTTTATTCAGACAGTTGTTAGAATTACATTAAAATGATAAACATCAGTGCAAGACTGAGAAACTATACAGTAACAAATATAGCTGCTTATATAGACCTATATATATCCTATTATATAGTCAGCGTTTAGAGTGGATCAGAAAAGTCTGGAACACTGTTGGTTTTAGGATAACTTTGAGGAAAGGGTTTGATCCACTTCAGGTGTTGACGTGTGTGTGTGTGTGTGTGTGTGTGTGCAGGCATTGGTCAGGGCGTCCCGGTTGTGGCTCTGATCTTTGAAGGAGGTCCGAACGTGATCCTGACGGTGCTGGAGTATCTTCAGGAGAGTCCTCCGGTGCCGGTGGTGGTGTGTGAGGGAACCGGACGTGCTGCTGATATACTGGCATACGTACACAAGCAGACGCAGCAGGACGGGTAACACACACACACAATGATTTATGTGACTCTCTGAACACTTGCGTTTGTCAGTGAGACAGCGGTTACATTATTACTGTGATGTCTGTGTCATTAGAGCTTGATGTAGACACATTCACACCTCGGGTTAAGACATAACCTGTGTGTGTGTGTGTGTGTGTTTGTAGAGCGCTGCCTGATGGTGTTGAGAATGACATCATTGCGACAATCAAGAAAACGTTCAACTTCAGCCAGAGTGATGCACTACATCTGTTCCAGACACTAATGGAGTGCATGAAGAACAAAGAACTGGTGAACACACACACACACACTCAGTATTTGGTCAATAAGCTGTGGTTTATGAGAGACACACACACGGTGCAGGTCCTTTCAGTGTTTGACCCTTGTGTGTGTGTTTCAGATCACAGTGTTTCCTGTGGGCTCGGAGGACCATCAGGACATTGATGTGGCCATCCTCAAGGCTCTGCTCAAAGGTCAGTGGAAAGACCCTCATCATCTGTGTGTGTGTGTGTGTGTGAGGCAGGTGTTTCTGAGTCAGACCATCAGCATCATCTTCTGAACCTCCATCACACACAGACACATGATGTTTTTTTTTTTTTGAAAGATAGATCCAGATACTTTTATACAATTATTTTCATTTAAAGACTCCTTTTGTAGAATTATATATACAGAACTAAGTGCTTTATCTAAACCCTGACCCTAACCCTACCCTTTACCCAGTTATAACCTGACCCCTCAAAGCAAGTCTTGACCCTCAAACAGGTCTTTAAAGGGTTCTCAGAAAGTGAGGACTGATCAAAAGGTCCTTACTCTGATGAAGTCAAACCGGCCTTCACAAAGATAACTGTACAAGTGCACACAATCTCTCTCACACACACACACACATGCACACACACACACTCACGTGCACTCTCACAAACACACACACACAGGTTTTCTGCAGTTAAACACGCTCAGATGCTCAAACATTTACTGCAGTTTGAGAAGAAACACTATATTAAAGTCTAAACTTTGTCACGTCTCCTCTGACATCATTGTGTGTGTGTGTGTGTTCACAGGCACGAACGCGTCGGCCTTCGATCAGCTGGTCCTGACGCTGGCGTGGGATCGGGTTGACATCGCTAAAGATCACGTGTTTGTTTACGGACAACAGCTGCTGGTTTGTACTTGTGTGTGCTGATAAACACAGAGAAACAGTTGTTGTGATTGTAGTAAACAGACGCACACACTCTGACCTCTGACCTCTCGGCACCTTCTGATACACTAACAGATGCGATATTTCTACTGAAAAATAAAATGACCAACAAAGTGAAGCAGGAGAAATTATGTTCACTTTTAAATTGATAGTTCATCATTTGAATTTGAGTTTATATTAAAATCTCTAATAATATATTTGATGTTGAGAGCCAGGCACCCTCGGACCCTACTGATGTGCATTGATACTCATTGTTTTGACACAAAACATGTACTGTTTACTTTTTTTAATTTTTTTTATGAGAACAGTCTTTTTACGATTACACAATTAAGTGTTAGTGATTTGAAAGTATTAATGGTATGTGTGTGTGTGTGTGTGTGTAGGTGGGATCCCTCGAGCAGGCGATGTTGGATGCGTTGGTGATGGACCGGGTGGAGTTTGTTAAGCTCCTGATAGAGAATGGCGTCAGTATGCACCGGTTCCTCACAATCACACGTCTGGAGGAGCTCTACAACACGGTACACTCTCTCCCTCTCTCACACACACACACACACACACACACACACTGAGCACTAACTAAACATCTCTATTCTCACAGAAACAAATTCCGACCAATCCGACGCTGTATCACCTGGTGAGGGACGTCAAACAGGTAAAGCTGCTGGACTGGAGCTCGTGTCTGGGGTCAGACTGCGGTCGGTTTAATTTCCTGTGTCTCTCTGGTAGGGTAACCTCCCGCCCAACTATAAGATCACGCTGATTGACGTGGGTCTGGTGATCGAGTATCTGATGGGAGGGACGTACAGGTGTAACTACACTCGCAAACGCTTCCGCATCATCTACAACAACCTGCACGGAAACAGCCGGGTACACTCCTCTAGTCTTACCAGCAGGAGTACAGAATAAACTTTGACTCTAAGCTTTGCAGATTTTAATTTAAGAAAACATTTGCAAGTTCACGGTTCTCTGCTGCTGGTTCTTTAATGGTTTCTTTTTTCTTTCATTATTTTTTGTTTCTGTCATTCTGTTTGTCTGTCTGTTGCTCGGTCTATCTGTCATTTTCTTTCTGTCTGTCGGTCCATGTTCTCTCCATCTGTCCACCCCTCTCTCTGTCTCTCTCTCTCTCTCTGTCTCTCTCTCTCTGTCTCTCTCTCTGTCTCTCTGTCTCTCTCTCTCTGTCTCTCTCTCTCTGTCTCTCTCTCTGTCTCTCTCTGTCTCTCTCTCTCTGTCTCTCTCTCTCTCTCTCTCTCTCCCGGTCTGTCCATCAGCGGTCAGGTCGACACACGACCAGCAGCTCCCATGAGTCCTTCAGTATTCAAGCAGATAAGAAAGAGAAGACGCGACACAATCACTTCATCAACACGGCTCAGCCGTACAAGCCCAGGGTAAGACGAGTGTGTGTGTGTGTGTGTGTGTGAGTGTGTTCATCTCTCAGCGTGTATTTAACTCTGTGTTTCTCGTTCAGCTGGACTCGGTCTCCGAGCAGCAGAAGAAGAAGAGTAAGGAGGAGGTGGTGGACATCGATGACCCGGAGACACGGCGCTTCCCGTACCCCTTCAACGAGCTGCTGGTGTGGGCCGTTCTGATGAAGCGGCAGAAGATGTCTCTGTTCTTCTGGCAGCACGGAGAGGAGTCCATGGCCAAAGCGCTGGTGGCCTGCAAGCTGCTGCGCTCCATGGGCTACGAGACCAAGAAGAGCGACGTGGTGGACGACACCACCGAGGAGCTGAAGGAGTACTCCAAGTGAGTCACAACACAGAGAGAACTTCAGAAAACTTTATTCAGCTGTTTTTCCCAGGATTCTCCCGATTAATGATGTTCCTGTATTTGTAATGTGGGTTAGTTCACCCAAAAATGAAAACCCATTTCTGCTGTTCCAAAAGCACCACCTGCTGGCAGAGGATGACTTCGCTTGCCCTTTTGCTCTTTTTGTTTAGGCCTGGTTTTCCTCCAGGGTCACTGTCCTGCTCTTTTTTTTTGTTTGTTTGTTTTGTTTAGCTCCAACCCTAATCTAACACACCTGAACCAGCTTATTAAAGCTAGTTCCCCCAAAAATCTAAATTTACTCGCCTTCAAATAGTTCCAGACCTGTATGAATCTCGTTCTGCAGAACACAGATGAAGATGTTTTAGTTTGTAACTAGGCTGTTTAGGGTCACCACTGGCTCCAAATGAAGTATTGCTAATTAAAAATTAAGTTTTGATTACTTACAGAAGGAACCTGATCTTTACCTGCTGTCCTAATGATCTCAAGAAATCGATGAATGTGTTGACTATTGCTACACATGTACCTGTGCTACTCATGACCAGACACTTTCATCCACAGTGACTTACAAAAGAGAAGGGAGAAAGCATCATGTTTAAGTCGCTGGAGATGTGTTAGGGTTATTGTTCTGAAGCAGTGTTTGTGTCTCGCTCAGTGAGTTCGGCACGCTGGCGGTGGATCTGCTTGAGCAGTCCTTCAGACAGGACGAGACCATGGCCATGAAGCTGCTGACGTACGAGCTGAAGAACTGGAGTAACTCCACCTGTCTGAAGCTGGCGGTGTCGTCTCGTCTGAGGCCGTTCGTGGCTCACACCTGCACACAGATGCTGCTCTCGGACATGTGGATGGGCCGCCTGAACATGCGCAAGAACTCCTGGTACAAGGTACAGCCATATATACACCCTGAAGCAGACATTTCATGAGAAAGCATTGATGCTTTAGGGGACAATGCTTATCAGAGGACAGGCGAAATGGATGCGTTTGAGTTATTTCACACTAAACTGATATTGTAGCCTACATAGTTTGTGCAATTAGTTATTTAAACTGAACATTAAAAGTTCATATTGGGCTTTATTCTGTAATGTTTATAAATCATACACTGTCAGAATAAAAAGGTTGGCTTTTATGTGTTCAACAGGCTGTCAGTGCAGTCCCTTATGAAAACTACCTCTGGTTTTATTAAAGTGATTGTAGTTCAACTGTAGTGTTTGTAGATTTCCATGATTACCGATGCAGTACATACTTTAACGTGTAAACAAAAAAGAATTACCTAATAAGATGCAATTAAGGCATATTGACTATTAAAATGCATTTCAAATATAAAGTTTAGTTTACTTGTAATTGAATCATTTAAAGAGGTCATTTCAAGTTTTCCTTTCTCTTTGGAGTGTTACAAGCCGTTACAAGAGTACATCCCAAAGAGAGATTGTTTATAAAAGTTATGACTTGTCCACACTCTCCTAAAACGACTTGTTTAAACCCGCCTCCACTTCTCTACATCACAGAGTGGGATTATTTTCAAACTCCACCCAAATTAAGAAAGAAGGCGGAGCTATTATTCTATCTGTAGTGTTGCTGCGGGCGCCATGTTCTGGAGACGCTGTGGGTCGTTGTGAAAGTCAAACTTTTTCTTATTAAAAGAAGCTGCTACTTACTGTTCAAACGTTTCGGAGTCATAGCGCTGGGACGCAGCATCACGTTATGGTAAGGGGCGGAACATTTCCATCAGACGCTTGAGCTTTTCAGCAAATTACACTGCACTGGATAGCTGGCCAATCAGAGCACGCCTCGCTTTTTTAGAACAATGAGCTTTGTACTAATCGACCGGTTTCAGGTACCACTTTGGTACTGAAATTGGAACCCAGAACCATAAATTTTCACTGGTATCGGTACCAAATACAGAAATTTTGGTACCGTGACAACACTAGGTGCTGGTATTGAGAGTAGAACAAGTGTTCTCGCCCTTCCCTTGCCTCATGCATCGCTCAGTAGATCAACTGATGCTGTGCGTGTGTGTGTTTGCGCGCAGGTGATCCTGAGCATCCTGGTTCCTCCTGCCATCCTGCTGCTGGAGTATAAGACCAAAGCGGAGATGTCTCACATCCCTCAGTCTCAGGACGCTCATCAGAGTATGGAGGACAGCGAGCACAACCTGCAGAAGCCTGATGACATCCCCATGGTACGGTCAAGCATTAAACACACTCAATCTTTACCCCGCTGGGTGTTTCCCGTGGCGCTGGCACAGATTGACCGGGCTCTGATCTCTGTGTTTCTGCAGGATGTGTTTAAAGAAGCCCGTCCCAATGAGAACGCCGAGGTGAAGAATGAGACAGAGGTGCACGTGCGATCGCGACGCTTACCCATCACTCGCAAGTTCTACGCCTTCTACCACGCGCCCATCGTCAAGTTCTGGTTCAACACGGTACCTTTCTCACGCTACGAGTGTGTGTGTGTGTGTGTGATTCCCATCACTTTAAGTGCTCTGGGTTGCTGTTCCCATGTGATAATATCAGAGACACTCATTCCTGCATAAACCCACCACCTTACAGATAAACATCACAGAACTAGTGGAAGGTTCACTAGTGACATTTCAACCAGACCCCTGTGTGTGTGTGAATGTGTTCTAATGTAAGCTGAAGGGTTTGAGGTGAAGTGTTGAGCAAACATTAAAGATTGTCAGAAAAGCAAATAATGATTGTTTTGAGTGTGTGATCTGAATCATTACGGGTCTTAGATCACGCCAGAGCTGAGGGATTCTTGAGCAACACTGCAATCGTCCCACCTTTCGCTGTTAAGACACACACACACACACACACGTTACAATTACAATCACCACTGTTTTCTTTTTTTGGAGGGTGTTTGGTGATTAAGTTTGTATTAAATCATAAATCCCCCCCCCCCACAGAAAGTAAAAAAAACAAACCAAAAACTTGAATCTTCTCCTTTATTATTGTGTCTTGTTCTTGACAGTGATTGTTCCCTGCTCTTATATGTGTCTAGTGACTCTGAACTTCGTCTTTGACCTTTTGACCCTGGTCTGCTGTGTGTCAGAGATTATGGGGAGGTCTGAGCTCCTCCTGAAGGATTCAGAGACGTCGCTAACGGTGTGTTTTGTGTGTTCTAGCTCTTCTATATCGGTTTCCTGATGCTGTATTCATACGTGGTGTTGGTGCGGATGGAGTCGTTCCCGTCTCCTCAGGAATGGGTCGTCATTCTTTACATCTTCACGCTGGCGGTGGAGAAGATTCGAGAGGTGTGTGTGTGTGTGTGTTTGTGTGTGTGGGGTTAGATGTTTGAACGAGGTATGACAGAAATGTTTAATTATTTGAGCGGCATGCGTTACAATGCAGCTGAGCGGTTAACCTGCCGTCTGATGATTGACACGGCACTAGGACAAACTGATCATGTGACCACGCCAGGGTCAGGAGGTCATGTGTGTGTGTGTTTGGTGCACATCAGTACTTGCAGTATGTGACCCTGGAGCACAAAACCAGTCACAAGGGTAATAAGCTGAATAAATCCTCTCTCCGCTGATGTCTGGTGTGTTAGGAGAGGACAATATCTGTCTGAGATACAGCTATTAGACAATCTGAATCTGAGAGAGCAGAAAAACACCAAAAGGTGTATCGTTGTGTCTTTCTACAAATACACCTGTGCTGCTGATGACTGCTGCTGGCTCACGTTAGTGTTTCTTCTCCAGATGTTCATGTCTGAAGGAGGTAAGATCAGTCAGAAGATTAAGGTCTGGTTCAGCGACTACTTCAACGTGTCTGATTTCCTGGCGCTGCTGATGTTCTTCGTGGGCTTCGGGCTGCGCTTCGGCTCGGGGAATGTTTTCATCGCCGGACGGATCGTATACTGTCTGAATATCATCTTCTGGTACGTGCGTCTGCTGGACATCCTGGCGGTCAATCAGCAGGCTGGGCCGTACGTCATGATGATCGGAAAGATGGTGAGAGCATCTTCAGAGCCGTGTCCGAGCCGCTCGTGGCCTCCGCTGACCGCTCTCTCGTCCTCTGCAGGTGGCCAACATGTTCTACATCGTGGTCATCATGGCCGTGGTGCTGCTGAGCTTCGGGGTTCCTCGGAAAGCCATCCTGTATCCAAACGAGGACCCCTCCTGGTCTCTGGCCAGAGATGTGGTGTTCCAGCCGTACTGGATGATGTACGGTGAAGTTTACGCATACGAGATCGACGGTAATTCTGCATTTAACTCCTCCGTGTACACACACACACACACACTCGGAGCAGCTCTGGACATTCACTTACCCACCTACAAGCCCTGAGAATCAAACCTGTGACCTTCAGTTTTCAGATTTGACCCTAACCATTAGGCCCTGTTTAGTAATGATGTTGTTGTAATAATAATGATCCAGTGGTGTGTGTGTTTGTGGGCAGTGTGTGCAAACTCGAGCGAGGATCATGCCAAGGAGCTGTGTGCAACGGGTGTGTGGTTGACCCCGCTGCTACAGGCCGTCTATCTGTTCGTCCAGTACATACTGATGGTCAACCTGCTCATCGCCTTCTTCAAGTGAGTGAGCCACACCGCTCACACAGTGTCTGTGTGATTTGTGTTTGTGTATGTGTGTGCGATTTAACGGAGCGCTCTGTTTCTCCACAGTAACGTCTACATTCAGGTGAAGTCGATATCTAACCTGGTGTGGAAGTACCAGCGCTATCACTTCATCATGGCGTATCATGACAAGCCGGTTCTGCCGCCTCCTCTGATTCTGCTCAGTCACGCCGCCTCGCTGCTGTCCTCTATCTGCAGGAAGAGGAAGAAGGACAGCAGCGCCTACGGACCAAGTAACGCTCCTCCTGCTTCTGCTGCTGCTTCCGCTGGCGTCCGATGCCGCTCTGACCATTCTGCTGTTTTACAGAGCTCTTCCTGACCGAGGAGGACCAGAAGAAGCTGCACGACTTCGAGGAGCAGTGTGTGGAGACCTACTTCCACGAGAAAGATGATCAGTTTCATTCGGGCAGTGAGGAGAGGATCAGACTCACATCAGACAGGTACGAGTCCGGCGAGAGAAAGACAGGATCCTGTTCGTCAGCGGTTATTAGCTGCAGCATTTAATGCATGATTAAAATAAAATCTTAAAATGGTTGGTCTGAGAGTGAGATTCACAGATCAGTGGAACATAACTCCTCTCTTTCAGCATCATCAGTCTCTGTGACCTTAATTGTTGTTTTTGCCTCGTTTTCTAGTATAAATATCTAAATATTCTTGAATTAAGATGCATTTACGGCAAAAGTAAAATGATTTAAGATATTATGTCTTGTTTTCTAAAAATGAAATATATATATATATATATATAATCTCTGCCAACAGGGCAAGAAAAAACTGTCTGGGTAAGAATAATCTCTTTCCCCTTAGAAAACAAGACTTGATCTCAAATAATTGTACTTGTCAAGTAAATCCATTTAGATTTATACTAGGAAACAACTAAAATACTAAGAAAATAATTTTCATGTTCTCAGGGCTGCTATTACTATCACCTCACGTTGTCAAAGTGAATTAACTTTACTAATGAAGCTCTGAGCAATTCATATTACTAATCAAAAATGAAATGTTGATATATTTATGATAGGAAATGTACTAAATATCTCCATTGAACATGATCTTTACGTAATATCCAAATGATTTTTGGAATAAAATAAAAATGGATAGTTTTGATCCATGTGTATTGATGTGTATCTACAGATAAATGAAGTAAACGGTGTGTTTCAGGGTGGAGACGATGTGTGTGCAGCTGAAGGAGGTGGGGAACAAAGTGAACTTCATCAAGCGCTCTCTGCACACGCTGGACTCTCAGATCGGACACCTGCAGGACCTGTCTGCGCTCACCGTGGACACGCTAAAGGCGCTAACGGCACAGCGAGCGTCCGAAGCTAGCAAAGTACACAACCAGATCACGCGAGAGCTCAGCGTCTCCAAGAACCTGGGGCCCGACGTTACAGGGCCCTCCAAGTCAAGCGCTCTGGTGCGCTGCAGTGTGGGATTCCTGCCTCCTGCCACCAGCATCGCTGAGTCTCTGTTTGGAGGCGGGGCCGAAGGCCGAGCACTGCAGGGGGCGGAGCTTCCACTGACCCCCGAGGCCGGGACAAGGTCAGATCCGGCCCCAGCCACGTTCTTCGTCAGCACGCCATCACAGCTCACCGACTCACACACGCACATGGAGCTGGGGCCCGCCACGGTGGAGTTTGGGGCCTTCGTGGGTGAGTATGATGAGGAAGAGGAGGGTGTTTATAAGAGGAGTGATGAAGGCCCACCGGTGGTGGTCGTGAGCGACCCCGAGAGCCAGGGATACATCAATCATGCCTTCACCAACGACGAAGACGAGCCGCCCGAGAGAAACACACCCCTCCCTCTGGCCCCTGATCATGGGCCCCGGGGCCCCCGGAGAGATGGTCGCTGCAGACGTGCGCTGAGCAGACTCAGACAGAGGAGCCGAGGTTTGGCTTCGGTCCACTGCTGGGAATCAGGGCCTAACCTGACCCTCATCCCATCCGCATGCCCCTGTGTGTGTTAGGGAGGGTGAGACGGGTGACCTCTGACCTCTGGCGTTGGTTTCATCTCAACCCATGTACTAAATGTCCCCCGGGAGTGAACAGTGCTGTGTGTGTCCAGTAGACTCGACTAACCCGGGCTGGTGCTGGTTAAGGGGTTGATTAGTGACGGGTTGGTAAAGCTCCGTGTCATCGGAGGGAAGAGTTTAACAGGGTGACTGTAATCCGCTGATGAATGTGACCGAGACAAAATGCACAGATCCGATCTTTTAAGCATATCTGATTCTTTGGCGCACACGTGACTCGATGCAACAGGAAAGTGATTCGTTCCTAAATGAATCAGCTGTTTAAATGATTCGGTTCGGTCATAATGACTCAATTATTAACAGTGACATGCTGCCACCTGCTGGTGGGTTAGTTTCACATGTAAAGTTGGATTGTCATTAAATGAGTGTTTAATATATTATGCATGTGTAGCTGCAGGTTAAATGTCCTGCTTTATACATCTCTTCACACACAGCTCCTCTGTCAGGATTTATTAGTTTAGTGACAGCCCAAATGTCTTTATTCTATTTCACTGATTCAGTTTTTGACTGAAAAGATAATGCACTTTCAGAATAAAAGGCTTTATAACAGTAAAAACCCATAAAATGTAAAAATCAGTTTAAATATTTTAGAAAAGATTTATTTCTGTCACACAGAATATGAAGACTATCAGAAACGTCAGGAGTCCTTATGATACCAGCACAATAACTGCAAAATATCTTCTAATAATCAGTACTGATAAAATCCCAGAAAATCGAATAGTTTTTTTTTTTCAGTATCACACGCTCCTAGATATTACGGTTTGATTATTTACCGTCGTAGTGATTGTCTGCAGTGATGCTGTTCTATGAGACGCAGGTCAGATGTCCTTCCACGTCAGGAAGTGGCCAGAGCAGATGTGAAAACATCGGATCTCGTGCAGATTGTTGTTTAGACAGATTCCCATCGGTGTCACGTGATGTGTGTCTGTGTACACAGTAGTTCTGAGGGTGGTTTCATGTCTAATGCTTTAAACTCATTTTTTTCCCTGAAGGTCACAAGGATGATCCTGAGGGTCAGAGGTCGTTCCCTAAAGAGGTGGCTGTGAGCGGCCGGCAGTCGAGTCCCTCCAGGAAGGCTCAGGATGTGGTCAGTGTAGTTTCTGAATGATGAATATGCTGATCATCCAGTTGGGCTCAGTCTAATGTGTGTGTGTGTGTGTGTGTGTGTGTGCAGGCGGCGCAGGGTCACATACGGACGGTGAACTCTTATGCCGGCTTCACGGAGTTTGACAGAAACCCTTCGTTCCTGCATCCAGAGTCCAGTGAGTGTAAACCACAGCATTACACAACACCAGACGCTTTAAACATTAACCCTGATCAGCATCTCGAATACACACACACTCATACTCTCACACACACATTCACACTGCTGTTTCTACTGTACAGACTGTATGTGGTATTGTCCTACACTGACCCTACACCTAAACCTACCCCTTACAGGAAACAC
>JAUMHP010000073.1:18103649-18116566 GCA_032361065.1 Enteromius trimaculatus | reverse complement strand
CTCGAGGTCATAAACGCATGAATTAACATTTCTGCATTTGAGGTTGAGAGCGTAGGACGCAATTTAGATATGTTCTTGAGATGGAAAAACAGAGTTTTACAGATGCTAGATGCAGACTGTTGAGTTCTAGATACGTCTAGACATCATTCATGCGTCCTCAGTGTTGTAAGTTATTACATGCAGAGCTTCTTGGGGTGATAATTTACATTTCTGTTTGCTTGGTAATTACTATTAATCCAGTGATATATAATATACTAATAAATATCTGTTCTTTTAGCTTCATGAATTAGTACATTTCATCAGCATACCAGTGAAAGCTAACACTGTGTTTCCTGACGATATCATTACATGTAAACATTAAAAGCAACAGTCCTAGTACTGATCCTTGAAGTACTCCGTACTGCACTTGTGAATGACAGGACACCTAATACCTTTATTTTGAAATAAAATATACAGTATAACAATTTAAATATGGTTAAATGAATTGCATATGTTAGTGTGTATTTCCATAGATGGGTTTTGTTTTGCACATTTTGAGCATCATTGGTCTGGCTTTGATAGAACTCCAAGAAAAAAAAAAAACAGAAATAGGGAGGAGACAAACAAATATAGATGCTTCAGTCTTGATCAGGCACTTTAATGAAAGCGTTCAAAGATCAAATCAGAGTCACAGATGTTACACATTTCTAATGTTTAGTGCAATAGGCTGTATTTTCATGGAAAATTACTTTTATATTCCTACTAAAAGACATATCAGTGCAAAAACCCAAAGTTTGGCAATGGATGTTAGCCATGACAATCTGAAATGGCAGCTGAAACAGCGTTGTCCAGCAGCAGCATCCTTTGTGAATCACAGACGGTCGTGTTTAACTCTCCCAGTCTCCAGACGGCGCGTCTGACGGATCTTCATCATCAGAGTTGTTAGACACCTTCTTCATCCTCATCATGGCAGCTTTGATGCTCCGCTCCAGCTCTGAGTCTGTGCTGTGCGTCGGGCCGCTGGAGGGCGGGACTTTCTTCAGGGTCACGCCCAGCCGGATGGCTGACAGCAGACTGTTCCTGGCGTCGCAGCTCTCCGCACTGACTGTAACCTTCCGCAGCTGCTTCTGTCCACGCTGCAGCGATGCTAGCAGCTCGTCCATCGATCCTGCATCACAAACATGTCATTCACTCAAACAGACTCCACCAGCTCAAAATCACATACAAACCATCCCTGAAATAACACGCTCAGATGTCACCTGACTGTCCCTTATCCAGAGCTTGTGAGACTCACCTGAGTTTTGCTCTAGAGTGTTTTGGATGGGCAGCTTGGCACTGATGGGCAGGGCAGGAGGAGGAGGGAGGAGGGGTGGAGGAGGAGGAGGTGGAGGAAGAAGGGGTGGTGGAGGAGGAAGGTTAAGAGGAAGAGGAAGGTTATTAGGAGGCGCTGGCATCTGGTCTGGCTGTGCTGAGGCTGATCCAGGTGGCAGTAGAATCTGCACCGGTATGTCTCGCTGCTTCTGAACCCGCCTCTTCCTGTGGGGGGTGGAGCTCTGCAGACCCAGGCTGATGATTGACAGGGGCTGGGAGGGGTCATCTCTGCTGGAGTCATGTGACACTGGCTTCACATGAGCCATCTGTAAGGCATACTGACCCTGATGTCTCTAAACTCAAGAAATACAGGAAAAAATGAGTGAAGCCATGATGAACACCACACACACACACACACACACACACACACACACACCTCACCTCTCTGAAGCTGCGCAGTCTGTTGAGCGTCTTTGCTCTCTCGTTCTCCACCCACTGCTTCATCTGCTCTTCCTCAACTCTCCTCTTCTCTCGCTTCTGATCAAACACACACACCTCTGACTGAGATTGAATTGGATAAGGAAATGCAATGACAGGAACCGCGGAGAACCTCGTGATCATCTGTCCGACTTCGATCGGCGCTGCAGCCGCCTTTCGATCACATTAAAGTACCGTGAGAGCAGAACGAGAACAGTCGCACAGGTCAGGCGCTGCAGTTGCTCAAAACCGGCTGCGAAAGCCTTGATGACGAAACACTTTATTCTCATTGGTCAGATCATGTGACGACAGCATGATGTGTGCTGCGTGGGTTTTTTCTTAAAAACATTCCTGTATGTAATCAATCTTTATACGGAATATCTGATATTCAAACAAAACATTAATGATGAAAATGAAGATTAGGGATATGGTAAAATATGGTATTGTATAAGAGTTACTGACGTTGATTCAGCTACGGAAATCTTTAAGTGTCCGACCTGACGGCCGTCTCTTTACTCCTCCCCCGGCTGTAAGGTGCATCTTGAACACAGCTAGAAACTTTATCAGTCCAGTGTCATGCGGCAGAGTGCTGCATTCTGGGAAACGAAGAGGTCATCCACTGTTGTCCATTAAAAGCTAGTTAATTTATTAAATATAATGAAATAAATTGAATGCACTTTTTATTTAATTAATTTTCATCCTGTTTTAAATTACGCTGAAGAGAATAACTGTTGAATAAAGTTGTTCTTGTTTTCTTTGTAAATAAAATGTATTCTCATAACTTGAAAAGATTACAGACGAAGCATTGAAGTCACACGAATATTTTACTACGTTTCTGTTCCCTTGGGTTAGGCATGACGGTAAGTAATTAATGACAGAATTGTTCATTTTGGGTGAACTATCGCTTTAAACACACATTATCATGCTGAAAGGGTTTGTGACTGCTCAGAGATGTGCCACATTCACTGCACCTCAGATCTGCAGTCACAGCGCAGGGAATTCTGGGAATGTGAGCGTGACCCCTGCCGGACTGACAGAAGGCTCGTCGCCATGGCAACTCTGTCGGCCCACAGACATCCTACGGTACTGTGACTCATTATGGGATGCTTTGTGGGGTGATGCAGTGGGTTGTGGTTGCCGTGGTGACGGTGCATTACTCACCAGCTGTGCAGTGTGATGCTGGCGGAGCTGCTGCGATCGCTGCGAGACTGAACGCTGCTGCTGTTCGTGAGCCTGAACACACAGCTCCTGCGGACACACAGACAGACACAGAGTGAGTGTGTGCGTGCGTGTATGTGTACAATTAATCATGAGAATCAAAAAGTGTGTAGTGTTTCCTGTAAGGGGTAGGTTTAGGTGTAGGGTCAGTGTAGGACAATACCACATACAGTCTGTACAGTAGAAACACCATTACACCTATGAAGAGACCCCAGAACACATGGACACACTGCATGAGTGTGTGTGTGTGTGTGTACCCGTTGGTTCCTCAGGTAAGCTCTGCGTGAGGAAATCGCTCCTCTTTTGCTCTCCAGTTGTTTCAGGTGCTGCTGCAGGTGTGAGTGGGCGGGACTTACAACTACTTGCACATCCTGCAGCTCCTCGGGGTCCTCACAGGTGTCATAATACACCACCTGCTCCTGCAGCTCTGCAGAACACACACATTCTCGTCAGTCCTGGGGCTAAATATGGTCAGTCTAGTTATGTCACACCTGTTACTAAATACAGCTGTCAGTCACACCATTTACTGCTTAATATAGTAAAAGCTGAAATCAGCGAGACTGTGAGGAGCCTAAACGAAAAACACACGTGCTAAATCATCTAAAGCCAAGCAGAAAATCAGCACAGGTCAATGGAAGGGTGCGTGTGAGACCTCTGATCTGTCGCTGTGTGCTCTTGATCTGCGTCAGCAGCAGCAGCTCTTCGTTTCTCAGGATCTCAAACCTGCAGTCATGAAGCTCCAGCTGTGTCTCATAATACTGCAGCTCCAGCTCACCGACGGCACTCACGGCCTCCGAGCCGCTCGCCACCACGCCACGCATCTGCACACACACACACCTGTCACCATCCGCGTCGCCTCACAGTGTGTGTGTGTGTGTGTGTGACAGCACAGCATTAAATATTGACGTGTCACAGATGAACAGCATCACTCCTCTTCATGGTAACCAGCAGGCCTTGATCTCAGATTAGAGTGTTTGTGTGACATTATATGGCAAACCAGAAATACATGAACCAAGCATCATAATACCCATAATGCACTTTACAACACTGCATCTGAATGACAGCAGAATGAAACTGCTCCCTCTTGTGGATCACTGACACATTCTGAGACACAAATATTGAAAGAGTAAATGAATATGCAAATACGGATTAAACTCTCAGGTGTTAAAATCCCCAAAAATACCAGTGTGTCAGATTTTACAGGCTGCTTACTAGGGGTGGCACGGTTCGTGAAAAAAAAACGAACCGTTTGTTACGCTTGTCTCGGTTCTACGGTTCATGACATGCGCAATGTAGCCTTGTGCCCCGTATGTGACGTCGGCGCTTTTTCCCCCGTGTGCGCTGCTGCTCTCATCTGTTGACATTTCCAAACGCCTTCCTACGCTTGCTTAAGCAACTGTATCTTTTTTCCACACATAAAAGTGCATGTGTCATTAGTATGAGAAAAAAATTGGGTTTCAGCTCTGTCGGACGCGGGCCGGGCTCGGACAGAAAAATGCGGACCGATCCACGCTCTATTACCGAAGATGACAGCGGAAATAAAACAATAGACAGAACTGTGACTGTATGCGAGTATTGTGCAACACGCATCCAATTCAATTTATGAATGATTACATGATATCACTTTTTAATACTGTATCCTAAATTGTGGATAATTAAGCTATATATCATATGCGGAAGTACATTTCTGGAGTGTTAAAGATCAAAAGAAAAAACAACAAGAACCGTACAGAACTGAAAACCGTGATACAAACCGAAACGTGGGTTTTGTGAACCGTGCCACCCCAACTGCTCAAATCTGTTATCCAGTGTCAACACACTCTCACACACACACACACCTTCTCTCGGATCTCGTTTCTCTTGCGTTTGATGCACATCTCTTTTGCTCTCATGTACTGCAGCGTCTCTTTAGCCAATAGGACTCTGAGCTTCTCTTGTCTGGGCGTGGCCATTGCCCAAGAGGCATGGCCAAATCTCTTCTGATCCTGTTCCATCTGTTTGACCATACCTAAAGAAACACACACACACACACACACACACACGTGTCAGTAATAAACACAAGAGTAATCAGCAAAGAGATGAACTGTCAAACAGATGAGAGAGTTCAGGGACAGAACAGAGAAAGAGAGAGTGTGTGTGTGTGTGTGTTGGGAAATGACAAACTGTTAATCATTCTGCAGTGAGAAAAGGTCTGATGTAGGGCTGGGCGATTTGGCCTGAAATTAAAATCTCTATTAATTGAACATTTTAACTCAATTACGATTAATGACCTATTATTATTTATTTTTTTTTGCCCTCATAGTTATGTTATTATTTTAATGTGCAAGGTATCAATGTAAACAACAGATTGCTGTAATGAAAACAGAACTCTCCTAGACACGGCTGCATGAGCTGTTCTCAGTGATCTTGTCATGTCACTATATGAACATGAATTTTACTCCAAGTTCTTACTAAGAAACACAAGCATGTTAACTTTTTTAAGTTATGTCTTGTGCATGCCTGGCAGCGCAGGAAAAATGTTATCGTGACGGCACAATGTACCTTCTGTTGAGAGTTTTAACGAGGTGTTTAAAGCCGCTTCGCTTCACTGTAGCCAAGGGAGTTCCAGAGACTGGAAGCGCCTGGCAGAAGCCCCTCCCATGACGCAAATTTGCGTTTGCTGTGAAGCGACTTTTACGTTTGAATTAAGCGAGTAAACTTAAAATGTTCAAGCGTCCAACTACACGTGAATAGCGTGATTTATTTGTGCAAGTCGCGTTTGTTGTGCACGTAGCGTAGCGTAACGGAGCGAGTCACGTGACTCCACACGCGGTATTGTTTTTAAAGCGAAAGTAATCGAAATAATCATCCTGGAAAAATTTGACGATTATAGGTTCTGAATATCGATTACCCAGCCCTAGTCTGGCGTCATTATTTATGAGAGGGCGTGGCCTCATCCTGTGACACATGTACAGGCATTCGCACAAATATGATGTGTGTGTGTCTGACTGAACCACAGGCGTATGCAAAGCAAACATTATTGTTTATGAAATGCATTGTGTGGGACCTGTGAGCGCTCTGGACGTGTCTCTGAAATAGTCGGCTGTGATGTCCTGTATGGAGTGAACGGCTTTTTCTCCACGCTGACTCCACTCGTTCATCTCTGCCTCTAGTTCACTCACACGCTTCGGGCCCAGCTCCTCGTACTGCAGACATTTCTAAAGAAACACACAGACCATCACATCTGAGAGCTCCTCCTGCTGCATCAGTGACTGACAGCTCAGATTTGGCCAGCAGCTGATGTTTAAGGAAAGGGTTTTTAAAAGGGCTGCCTGCAACTAAGGATTTCTCTGGTTGACTAGCAGTCGTTCGTTTTAATCACATGTTTATTAATCTATTAAACTATTTAACCACAGGAGCTATGATTATGAGTGTGAAAACAGGAAAGAGTCTGTTCACTGAAGAACAAGTGCTTTCTTTGTTTATGTTTAGGAGATGAACTCATTATCTCTTCAGTAGTGATGCGTCTGTGTGCATTTTTCTCATGGATTACTTAACCTGAAAATACTTGTTTTCCACTTGATTTGATTCATATGAAACACATATACAGAAATATTTTCATGTCTGTAATGCACAGTTTGAAATGATAGAAAATGCAACCTGTTTGCTTTCATTATTTTACAAAAAAATTGTGTTGTTGTTATTGTGAGTGCACACAAACAAACAGAGTCTTTACAGAACTCAAATATGTATTTCCATTATTAGTATGAGCAAATATTCCAGAGTGTTTTAGGAGTTTGGGTGCCTCCAGCTACAGCACACATTTCTCTGGTTTAACATCAGATTGAGCGACCATGTAATGCTGCTATCCCTTACATATTTCAGATAAGTCGTCATATTTTTGTGGATCTGTTTGCTGAGACCCAAGCGACTAGATACAATTTTAGTAGACCAAGCCTCTTCTGGTTGGGTTAGGATTAGTCAGCTATTAGGAGGCAGCCCTAGTTTGTACTGTGTATGATGTTTGCAGATACCAGAATCTCGGTCTTGTAGAGCGTGGCAATCTCGCGCATGTCTCTGAAGGGCTGCAGAAGGTTCTGGTAGAACTTTGTCGCCATGCTCACTAACTCTCTGTAAATCTCCTCCTCCTCCTCATAGATCTTCATCAGCCGCTGGAGCCCGTCAGTGCTAGGATGAGTCTGCAGCTGCTGAAGAACAAAAACACCCTCGTCATCCTCATTCACAGAACACAAACAAACTGAATAGAATAGAACACTAGAATAGAATAATCTAACAGAACTGAACACAACAGAATAAAATAGAACAGAACACAATAAACCTAAATGGAATGGAACACAATAGCATAAAATAGAATACATAGAACAGAATGGAAGAGAATAAAATATTCCAACAGAATTTAACACAACAGAATAGTACCAAACAGAACACTATCGAACAGAAAAGAATGAACACACACAATAGAATAGAACAATCAACCAAAATAGAATAGAGCAGAATGAATTGAACACACTAGAATGTAATAGAACAGAATAAAATAGAACACCAGAATAGAAAACAGCCAAATAGAATCGAATAGGTCGCGTCTCACCGAGCGCAGAGCGTCTTTGGCGCGCGTAATCTCGTCGCGCATCGCTCTGCATTTAAACTCCTGCAGGTTTTCGAAGTACTCGCGCTCGTCCGCCTCAGTGACGCTGAAGAGCGCGTCCAGCACGATCTTGCGGCCGCACGCGTCCACCGCGGCGCCGAAGTATCGCTCCAGCTGCCTGCAGGCCGCGTCAGCATCGCACCGCGACGCGCTGGAGAACAGCAGCTCCCACAGGCTCGGCTCGCGGAAACTCGTCAGATCAGGAAACACCGGGCCGAGCTCGTCGCGGACGCCGCTTAAGTGCGCTCCAACGCCGCTCAGCTGCGTGCCGGAGAACAGACCCGCGCAGCTGCCGCTCGCGTCGCCGCGCCGCTGCAGCGTCCGGTCGTGACACGTCACCGCGAACTTTGTCTCGATCTCGTTCCACTCCACGATGAATCTGAGTTTGTGGCTCTCGCTGTCGTCAAAGGCGTCGCGTTTAACGGCGACCCATCCATCTAAACTGTCCATACGCTCGTTATCCGCGTCGTTCATCGCGTCGGTGTTTCTGTTGCGCTTCCGCCGTCATCAGCTGTCAACTTCCTGTGGTCACGTGACGGGGAATTCCAGCGTCCTCGTGACGCACTGATTCATTATTATTATTATTACGCCAGATTTTAACAGACTAGAGAAAACTGCTGTTACAAAAACACCCGAACTGTAATAATAAAATAGAAATAATTCCAGTGTTAGTGTTGTAATCAAAACATTATGACATTCCTAAAATCTAAAATTAATTCAACAATGAAAAAACAAACAGCAAATGTAAAAAAAAATAATAATAATAATAAAACAAAAGCTAACACTAAATTAGATTAGCTTATACTTTGCTTTATATTTCTTTATACTAGACCCTTCAGATTAGTTCTGTCAATAAATATTCATTAATTCAAAATTATACCATTGAAATTATACTTTATTACATTTTCTATAAAGGCTTTATTGGACAAACAATTTGATACAGCCTGATTTTTCAGCAAAACTCACTTTAGTTAATCAAATTAAATAATATCATTGACACTGTCGTGGGTTTATAATTTATGTGTAAAATGTATATTTACATGAATACAAAATGTAATATACAAGTCTAAATAATACACGTCTGTTTAAATGTAAACACTGTTAAGTAGATCGTGGCGCAGACTGAAGACCGATTCTGTGATGGACAGGCGTCTTTAAACTTCATACTGTAGTTAAACAGTAAGCGCTACAGTAAATGTGTTCACAGTAAAGCAGTTGTTTGTTTCATTCAGTTATGAGGTTTTTTTTGAGCTCCTGCTGACATTCGATCTGTCGATCTATATCTGTTCGAGCTCAAAGCGCATGCGCAGGAACTCACTCTACACCGAACACACCACGAACCGGCAGGTATTTATGACTGCTTTATTACTTTGATTTCTGTTTGAAGCAAAATCAAGAAAGCAATAGCTGTTTAGGTGTGTGTGTGTGTGTGAGAGAGAGAGAGAGAGAGAGAGAGAGAGAGAGAGAGAGAGAGAGAGAGAATATTTCTTGTTGAAAAGTCTACAAGTAATCTTATGTTTTCTGAGTGTATGATAGTCATTATAAATAACTTGTGTTACACATGATAGATAGATAGATAGATAGATAGATAGATAGATTCAAATCTTATAGTCAAATCTATCTCAGAATACCTCACTGTCATGGCTGAATGTTTTAAATTCAGTGCTGTCATACTGCATCTACACACACACCAGAAAATAACACGAACACAACAGAAGCAGCTATATCAGAGTGTATATACATACAGTATCAGGCATCAGTATGGACATGTATGAGGTCAGAGGTCGCCTGGACGTGATCGCGGAGGAGCTGGCGAGTGAAGAGGAGGAGGTAGCTGATGAAGAGGCGTTTGTGATGGTGCAGGACTCTCCTGATGTCTTCACACTGAAGGTGAGTCACAGATTTACGAGTGTATGACCCAAGCATCTTCGGTGTGTGACCCGCGCTGTGCTGTCCAGGAGCAGCTGTCCAGAAGCAGGAGCAAACTGAGTCAGAAGATCATGGAAATGGAGAACTTCGCTAGTAACCTGGAGGAGATCTTCATCACTGTGGAGGTCTGCACACAGTCTCTGCTGCGACAGATGTGTCTGGGCCGTGCTTCATCTGCAGGTGTGTGTCTGCAGGAGAACTTCGGCCGGCAGGAGCAGAATCTAGAGCAGCACTATAACGAAGTTCTGCAGACACTGTCGCAGAGGAACGAGGCTCGAGCCACGGTGCTGGACGAGCAGAAGAACAGCAAGCTGGAGCGTTTGTACGGTCAGCTGCTGCGGTGTGGTCAAACGCTGGACACGGCCAAAGAGCTGATCGAGAGAGCACAGGAGCTCCACCGCAGACCAGACAAACACACCTTCCTGCAGGTCAGAGCCGCTCGACCAGTCTTATTACAGATCATCTGACTGTTTGACCCACCCTCCCTCTCTGATTGACAGGCTGTCATGCCAGTTCTGAAGAGGTTAGTAGATGCGGTGTGTGGTTTGCCTAACAATCATCGTTTACTTACCTTCATGTTGTTCCAAACCCCTGTGAGAGTGTTGATGATCGCGTGTATGTTAGGGAAGTAACACAAGCCGACAGTCAGCCATCGGGCAATTTGTGTGTTCTCAGCATGTTCTGCACCATCGGCTCAAGTTGGTCCTCATCTGCTTTTTCCAGCCAGTTTGATATGTTGAATCTGTGTCTGAGCTCATCAATCAGTCGGGCCATCTGATCATTCTGATTGGCTGTTCAGCTGGTGAACCAGAGCTTGAGAAAGGCACAGAACGGACGTGCTGATTGGTCATCAGGTGTTGAGCGTCTGATTGGTGTGTCGAGGCAACTTTGGACCCAGATGCTTCGATATGAGCTGTCTCTACTGTGGCTGAGTTAAAACAGTCAGGAACTGAAAAACCAAAATTAATTTTATGCCGATTTCAGACTGCATGATTTTAGCCCCGATTTTGACTCACCAACAGATTTAAGAAATTGCAGACAAATGCCCGAAATCACAGGCAAATCGGTGCTCGTTCAGTCGAGTGACAGTCACACAGTGTTGAACTATTATAGTGTTCAAATATCTGGACCAGAATCGTGTCGTGTGAAATGTGTTCTGACTGAATAACATTGGTCATTACTTACAGCCAATGAGAGAGCCACATCCAGAGCAGCGGAACATTGGGGGAGGAGTTACGAAGGTATATATTCTCATCCATAATCTTCTTTCCGTTGCAAATGAGCGCACATGCAATTTGTATGACAACCTTATTTTGTTTGCTATTATTTTTAATAATAATCCCAGTCTCCTGTGAGAACTTCGGTCTCGCACACGTGACCTAGCGTTGTTTCCGTGTCACTTCTCACGTGGGTTTGGCAGCAAGACAAAGTAGTCTGCGATTCTTCCTGTTGTAAAGTCATGCAGCGACTGAATGCTACCCCAGATAGTCATGCACTGTTAAAAGATCTGTGATGCGACTACTATGAAAATCGTGCAGTCCGAGTCGGCATAAATCTTAATCTTTTGACATATATGAGGTCATTGTGCTATAAAAACATCCAGTAAGTTTCAGATTTTTTTTTAGTTCATAGACAGCATGTGAAGCAAGCATAAGCATCACCACTGATGATGATCAATGCCTGCTTCACATCACTGCCTGTTTAGCCCCGCCCACCAATTCCACAGCAATCTGTTTTGATTCTTTGATTTTTTTTTTTTTTTTGGATTATCACTGATTCCTTCTGATCCCAACACTAGCAAAGAGTGGATGAATTAAATTTTTAAAGAAGATCCAGACCACAGACCACTAACCCAACTGTCCAATCACAGCAGTGGGTGTTTTCTTCCTAGTCTACAATCTGCTTATTCAAATAGAGTGAAGGGGTTAAAAATAGGACAAAAAATAGCCAGTAACCTAAATTATAATGTTTCACAAAACAGCTGTGAATTGAGAACATTTGCACAGTTTTGTAAATATGGTCAGTTGTGTTTTCTAAGTTCTCTTCCTTTGTTTTGATCTTCAGTGGATGTCCCTGATAATCACAGGAAACTGTAGATCAGTGATATAATAATTCATTATACTGACAATCTGTTATTTAATTGCATGTCTATTAGTCCTGAGCACTAACTGCTAACCCTAGAAGACACACGGGACGTCTGAGAGGGTCTGGGATGTTCTGTAATGTTTGGTCCAAACAGAGTGGAGCAGTTTGCCAGAGAGGAAGTGGATCTGAAGCTGGGAGTGTCTCTGGACTTCGACGTGCCAACGATGGATCTGTCCCACGTCAGACAGATGATGGACTCCATTAATGTGCTTCCAGGTCAGACACCGGCCACAGACTGAAACTTCCAAAATGTACCTAGAAACAAAGACTCAGCTGAACTGGATACTCTTTTATTTGGAAACATGTAAATAAACTACAGTGGAAACATTTACATGTGCTAAACAAATTCCTACCGGCAAAATCACATGACTTTGTCTCTCAAGTCATGTGACTGAATAATTAATATTTTTGAAAAATTCTGATTTGGGGAATGTAAAGAGTGATGATCTCGATCGTGTTAAACCCTTGCCCTTACAGGTTTGTTTGACTTTTGTCTGTGTGTGTGTGTAGCTCCATCAGCTCCGGTCATGAATCCACAGATTTCTAACTCTGCCACCGACACGTCACTACACGTGTGCTGGAGTCTGTTCTCGGACGACACCGTGGAGTTTTACGAGCTTTACTGGCATCTGATCTCTGATGACTGCACTATGGAGATGCTGCAGGAGGGTAAACCTGTAATTTACTACCCAAACCGGTTAAACGCAAGCCCTACTGGTCAACTCAAGCAGTCACCTGTTAAAACAGACTTAAATCCAATCACAGCAAACAGTAACGTTCAGTCTGTCAGGATGTGCTAGCAGCTCTATACTGAGATATTGAGGTCAGAGGTTAGGGTTAGGGGTTGGGCACAGGTTAGAGTTTAAACTAGGTTAGGTTTGGGTTACAGGTTTAGACCTGCTTCTCAACTCTAGTCCTTGAGGTCCACTTTCCTACAGAGTTGAGCTGCAACCCTGATCTACAGTAACACACCTGAGCCAGCGATAGAGATAAAGACAAGTGAGCCGCCCGGAAAATGGAGCGTAGCTGGAGGAAAACAAAGCTAGAAGTTTACTTTTGATTACTTTTCGTCTCTATTAGAAGAAAACAAACATAACCCTCGGTATCTATTCAATATAGTGACTAAATTAATAAATAAAGCATCAACAGGTACTGATCTTCCACAAGACCACAGCAGTAATGACTTTATGCAATATTTTACTTCCAAGATTAA
>JAUMHP010000073.1:18058546-18078892 GCA_032361065.1 Enteromius trimaculatus | reverse complement strand
TGCATCATCAAAAATGATTGAGGTCATGTAGATATATTGTGCGATAAGATGATATATTGATTATTGCGACAGACCTAACAGAAAACGACACAAACTGTAGCGGCACAAGAAAAAAACACAGCGGCGTCTGACTTCAGCAAACACACACGTGCCTGAGCCACAGGGGCTGCTGGGAATGATGATGATGATGATGTCACTTCCCTCCAGGAAGAACGGTTAATGCACATTGTCAGCTCGACTCGTCCCTGCACTACTTCCTGTCTGTGCCATTCAGATCAGCACAAACTGGATGTCAGTCACACACACACACACACACACACAAACACCTGTCAATCATCTGATGGACAAAACACACACCTACACACACATGCAAAGAGTGGCTTCTGACATCTACTTAGACAAGAGACAAACACAAACCAAGCACTGCACGTTTAGAATGAAATACACATACAGATTAAGACTTTCAATCATCCACAACTTTGACTTTTAAGTAACACACACACACACTGGCTGAATCTGGTATTGAGGGTTACAAACGCAGAACAGTGGAGCCCCAGCCAAGGCCAGATAAACCACTAAACCTATATCAGCACCACACACACACACAGACATTAATACACAAAGAGGAATGTGTTGTGAGACATGAGAAACCCATCGTCAGACCTTGTACTTGAGCCTTATCATGGACAGAAAGTCACACAGATGCTGCTGCGCCCTTGATTAACACACACACACACACACACACATTAGAACAGCTGATTGATGAATGAGTAAATGAATCAGCAGCATCATCTCTGTTTGGATGCTATGTTTATGTGTCTGCTGTGTTCTGGGTGTTATCATTAGCAGCTGCATCACTATTAACTTTAAACTACGAGAATGGAGTTTTTCTTCTGGACACCTATCAGAATCAGCGGCTGGACAGAGTTCTGGAAGATTCTGATATTAGAATAGAACTAGTAGATGTCATCTGAATATAGATCTTATTTTTTTTACATGCGTAATCAAGAAACTGTGCAATTTAACCAACCTTACAGCTCAAACAATAACAAGTTTGATGCTAACAAAAAAGTTGAATAAAATGATAAACTTTGGTCATGCAGATATAAAGTGGTGTTGTGTTCTGTCACGCCTGATCTCTCTCTTGCTTCACCTCCTGTACACTTTCCTACTGTATAACAAAAAACAGGCAAAAATGCTAAAAGTAAATCTTAAAAAAAAAAAAAAAATTCAAAAACCTTATTAATTTCAGTCTAACTAGTTTGCAGGCACATTAGGATTAAAGCCAGATCTCTTATTTCATGCTATAACAGATTACTTAAAAGAAAAAGTGTAAGGCGGGGTTTGAGTCTATACTTTGGTAGCTGATTGGATGTTGAGATGTGGGCGTGGCTCTCAGCTGAAGCCTGTCTGCTGTGGATTGTGTAAACAAACAAGAAATCAGGCCACAAATGGTTAAATGAAGAATAAACTCTTTATGAGAACATATTTATATTTCAATATTTAAAGAACAGATCGCTGGTACTGATGAAGCAGAAAACTGAATACCAGCTGATCTGATGAACACAGATGAAGAGATCTAGTACCTGTTCATTCGCCCTATACTCATGCATACTACTCTAGTGTGCATGTCCAGTCATTCAGTCCAGATCTGACAGCTCCATCACATTCATCAGAGAGTATCAACACGCACTATGCTAACAGCAGGACTTGTTTTTGGTATTCTAGTGAAGTATGTACTACAGTCTGTATCAAATAACTGCTGAACACAGACAGACACAAGTGCACTAAACACACACACGTCAGTGTGACATTATCAGCAGCCAACACATGAGGAGTTTCCAAACATTCGCCGTGGCACTCAGTATGCGACACTAGCGTGAGTATGCAGCGCGCAGAATCAGACTCTGAGCTCCTAATAAAGTACAAGTCCAGAAGCCACGTTAAATGCTTACAATCCTGGAGAAATGAACAAAGCTGCAAGACTGCGTTTCTTCTGTGGAGAAAAGTGTGTCAGTTACTGAGCCCCACAAAAGAAATGAAGAGTCATACAGTGGCCTACGTGATGAAGGTTTCTCTGAAAACTGTGTCACACACACACACACACACACACACACACAAACACACACACTCACCTGACAGGCGTTGCTGGGCTTGATGTGGCCCGGCTGAGGGCAGTTCTGCTGCGGCGAGTCCTCGGACTCTTTCCCGCTGTGATAAACCACCCGATCGGAGATGTGGATGCTGGAGGCGCAGCCCATCATTCAGCCGCGACGCGATGCGATGCGACGCTCCGCTTCGCTCGTTCTGCGCTAATAGGAATGTTTCTCTGTGTCAGATCATCCAGACGATCGGATCGATCGGATCTATCGAGTCTCTGCTTCAGACAGAAGCTCCGCTCATGGTGCTCCCGCCGCCGCCTCTGCGCTTCACTGGCGCCCGTTACTTCTCATCCTCGCGTCGGTCCGCGCGCGAACTTCGCCTCTTTTCTGGCGGATACTTACTGGCTCCGGTTCGGTTCACGCAACGGTTTCCTCCATTCGCGCGTTTATTGTCCTTCGACAGGCGCGAAACACACGCGATCTCTCCGCGCGGCCTCAGCGTCAGTCATTGGGAGCCAACCGGCGCGTTGATTCCGCTCCCCATCAACAGGCTGCAATCTGACCCTGACGCGCCGCGAAACGCGCGATCCGGCATCTATGACATCAAACGGGCCGTTAGACCAAACTCCGGAGCGGCGCGTCAACGCGGAGCTCGCCAAAGAGCAGCTGTCAATCAAGGGCCTACGATTCTGCCTTTTTTTGACGCGCGCGGACGAAGAAAACGAACGGACGGACGGCTGCCGGGTGACAGAAGACGAGGCGTTCGCGCGTCGCGAGCTTCCTGACGAGAAATAACGCGCGTCGAGAACATCAGCGGCGCGAATGTGACAGCGGCGGATCCAATAAAAGCACGCGCACGGATTGACCTACAGCCTCGAATGACGTCAATGCAAATGAGCTGCGGCGAGCCAATGCTCGGCGGCTTGCGTGCAAAGGGGCGGGGCTCGCGCGGGGCGGGAACTTTAAAAAGCGCGACGCGGAAACAGAATCGAGTGAAGAAACACAGAAATGAGGGAAATACTTTCAAAAACAATCACTTTCTGATTAACAGATTTACACTATTAATCTGTTAATTATTTTAGCAAAGGTTTACATACGTAATTCAAAAGTAACATTTCTTATTTTACACCATCACATTTAGTAACTGGTCTTATATTTGAAACATTTCCACAAAGTAAGAATCTCATAAAAACAACACAAACTATAACCCTTTAATAACCACCCTAATTTATAGAATTTTTTGATCCTGGTATTTTTGTATTTTATTTTTATGTCTGTGTTTTGTTGTTGGTTTTCTGTTTTGCAAGCTTTGTGTGATGAAACTGAATCAAGAGGGAGAAAAGGAAAATACAGCTGTACAGAACCAGTCCTATCAATCAGAAGAACATGTGCGTGTGCTTTTAAAACAAGTCAATTACCTAAAGTTTCTTGGCATAATCTAAAAGCTGTGTCAAAAATGACCCTCTGATAAATCTGTACTGGCATATTTATCTTTTTAATCTTTGCAGAACTATTGTCATTTATTTGGACTTCATGAACTAAAAATATGGGAAAGGAGTGATGAAACAAACTCTTGCAGCTCCCGACCGTTGACGCACATTCAGCGCTATTTATGCTAAGTTAAATATTGACAATATTGACAAAATGTTTTGGTTCTCAATGTTGTTTGTTTTCAGAAACAAATGGAGATGAGCTCTGATGAATTCAAATGTGATTCAGGGTTGGAGATGCAGATGTCAGCTACAATAAAATCATATGATCCGTATTATTCAGATGGGAGTTTGTTATGTATGTTTTGGTGAAGCTCTCCTCTAAGTGAATCTGCTGTTATCAGACAGTCAATGATTAACACACACACACACACACATGAATGAATGAATCAGGTCTGCAGCTCAATAACAGCACAATTTTTCAATCAGCCTTCATCACTAATCTGAAAATCTTGACAGTACAGTGAGATGATTATGAATGTTATGAGTGTTGCGTTCACTTCTTTACTACCGGTTTAGCTCCGATAAAGCACAAATGCAAAACTAAGTCACGCTGATTTCCAAGTGTATCTTTATTTGATTGGTTTGACCTGACACAGAATCACGTGTTGATGAATGAGCAATCGCACTCAAGTTTCAGTGGAGAATCACAGCACCAGCAAGCGGTCCATGAAAGCAGCGCACAGCGTCCTGACTCCTGCTATTGAGAATGACATCAGAGGCAGATGCTAGAAAAACACTTTTGTGAAGGGAAAAATATATGCTGCTAATATGCATACACATATAGATATGTACATTTTCATGAAATGCTTACAAAATAGCTGATGTATGGCTACAAAAATACCTGAGTTTACAAATCAACACTTGGCACATCGCACGAAGGGTAAAAAAAAGATATATCATTAAAACGCATTATATAAGAAGTCATTACAATTCAAAATACGCTATGTTTTTCTGTTGTTTTGGTAAAAGGAGGTAGAAACTCTTGCTCCGTGGTCACGGTGGCGTGGGGGGGCTCTGTCTGCTTCACTGGAGTCATTCCTACAACAGCCGGCCAGAAATGCAGTCGTTATTGAGATCACTGAGGTTTCTATTTATCACGTTCATCTGTGGCGTTTGCAAAAGCCCTGACATGCACAGCGCTATCAACCCATGCTCCGATCTGAGCTCAATAAGAACTGCGTGTCTCTGGCAGGCTATGGGAAGTAGGACTGGAGCGTCCCGCGGCGGCGCACGTCCGTCGTCCAGCAGTGGAAGCCTCCTCCCAGAGAGTTAGCGTGCCGGATGCTGACCTTAATGCTCTTGATGCCTGCGGGAGAAAACACAAACCAGAGCGGGTGAGCGAGGAGGAACGCTGGTAGAGCCGATGATGCTGTGATCGCAGGAGACGGCGCTCTCACCGAGACTCTCGAACATCTTCTGTATGCTTGTCTCGTTAGCGTCCACCATCACACGCTTCTCGTCCAGCATCAGCACGTTCATCGAGAGCCATTTGGACGACATCCACAGCGGATGATCTGAGGGACAGAAAACACTCATGCTTAGCCAAATTAGTTCTGGCAGGTCACGTGAGTCAAGCCTGCATTTCATCTAGTTATAGGATTCTTATATAAGCTTTTTCAGGAGAAAATGACCCTCCTCCATCCCTAACTCCTCCTTTCACACAGTCTTGGCTGATTCCTTGCTGGATAAAAGGCTGAGTGTCGGGATACTGTTTCCGATTCTGCTGCTGAAGGTGGGGTGTAGATTACTGCAAACATCATACCATATAAACATCATGTAAACTCATGACGCACAGAGCCTATAAGTTTGATAAAAACAAAGGTTTATTTATTGTATACACCTTATTTTGAAGAAAGTTTGTAACCAGGCTGTTTTGGGTCACTATTGATCATAGGCTTTTTTCCTACTATGGAAGTCAATGGTGACCAAAACAGCATTTAAAACATCTTTCTTGATTAGCATTAATAAGAAGCTTTGAACTATCCCTTTAAAGTCACAATAAAATGGAAAAAAATAAGGCGGGGCTTGATTCTGCGCATCAATTGCTGATTGGACGTTGGGATGAGGTGCATGGTATATTAGGAGCACTCAATGACACTAATTAAACAAGTCTACACATTCTTTTTTTTTTTTTTTAAACATGCATAGATTTATTGTTCACAAAAACATGCATTTAGAAAATGTACTTTCATGCTTGTGTTTAAAGCATGTGATGAGGTTTTGGTGCTCTAATGTACTCACTGTCTGGAATAAGAGGAGTTGGAGGAGTCACCACGGTCCAGCCGGCCTTCTTGAACATCTCGATCTGCAGGAGAGAGTCAGCATCATGTGTGTGTCCTGCTGCAGTGCTACAGATCAACACTAGGAGGCAGCACTGACCTGTCTGCAGGGCCGATCCGGGTTAGACAGCACCAGCCCCGGGCCGATGATGTTGAAGGTGGCGTCGATGTGCATTGGGTTAGGGTCCTTGAAGGAGATGATGTGGATCTTGTAGGTGGGGGCGAGGTGACGTCTCATCCACTCGATGCCCATGAAGTTAGTAACCTGTCAGTAAGAGTCGGTCAGCGAGAGACACAGAGAGAGAGAGAGAGAGAGAGAGCTGGGAGTGGATGAGGACCTCACCTGACTCCTCTGAACAAAGATATCGGTGCCGGCTCTGATGAAGTCTGCTGCGTCGAAACAAGGCTCGAACTCGGTGGTGACAAACTTCCCCTGAGCAGCCAGCTTATGTCTGTCCTCCACGGTCCGGATCGGATACTCCTACACACATTTCATTCTTTTATTTAAAACATATTAACATATAAAAACAAGTAAAGAAAACCCCGAGAAGACCTTTTTAAAATACTGACAAGTATACAGAATAATACACTCTTAGGTCCTTTTACAAAACACACCTTTTACAAAACACACACACACACACAGATCTGTTCACACCTGATCGTACAGCTCATCACTCATGGTGGGTTTGGGCGCAGTGGTCCACTTGGCTCCTCGCCTGAAGTACTCTTTAATGAGGGGCCGATATGCTCTGTACTCAAAGAACCGGGCCCTCCAGGCCATCGGGGCCTCGATGATCTCATTCCCCACCACGATCAGAATATCTCTCGGCATTGCTGCGTACATGCCTGCAAAATACAGAAATACAGTGTCAGTGTGTGTGTGTGAGTGTGTATCACTGTTTTGAGTGTGTGTGTGTGTGTGTGTGTGTGTGCGGTCAGCTCTCACCGGTGGAAGTGAAGTCTGGGGTTTTATACTCCACTGACCAGTCGATGGGTTCGGGGCGTCTCACTGTAACTCCCTCATGCTGGAGAATATTGCACATTTCCTCGATTTCAGCGACTGCTTTCTTCACGTGGTCCTTCGGGAATGTCTGTCCCCCGTACTGCTGGTAGAAGGGCCAGTATTTCTCATAGGTGTTGGCCTGCAGACACAGTACAGCTCACGGTTAGGTTATTTACTTTGTGAGAAGTAGTGTAACTATTTCAATATCTACAATATATTACATTTAATTACTTTTTGATTATTATTCTAAATTTCTAATGAATGTTTCCAAATGTCAAACATTTAACACAAGCAGGATTACTCCTACAGCAGAACAGACTTTTAAAATCCTTCACATATAAAATCTTTTTACTTTGACATCATTCACATGTTATTGTAAATACAGATTAAAAATCATAACAAGATGTAGTTTTAATAGCATTGATACTGTTTTTGAAATGAAATCTTCGCACAGTATTGACAGGAAACACTGATATCTAATAATGCCTTGGAAAACGTTTAGGAAAGATTCAATTTAGGAAAGATATTAAGTGTGTGTGAAAATATTCTGATGCAATAATTCTTACAGTAACATTTACATACATTTAAATTTAATTACACATGTTTCCTCAGTAACTGCAGCAGATTAAAGTTACTCTCCACACCAATGTTGAAGTAAATATAATAAATGTAATTGGTAAACATATGTGTGTATGTGCGCGTGCCGAAGTGTGTGTGTGTGTGTGAGAGAGAGAGAGAGAGAGAGAGAGAGAGAGAGAGAGTGTTTGTGTGTCTTCTGTACCTTGACCTCCACGGTGAACGGGGGGACGCAGGCGTTCTCGGCTCTCCCTACGATCACCTCCTCGAGCGGGTCCCACTCGTTGTGCGCGCACACGGGGCAGTCCTCCGGCGTGTGCTCGATAACCGGCTCGTCCGCGGTGAGCGGGAGCGCGGCGGCGGAACTCGAGGTGCTGCGGAACGCGCGCGACACCCATCCCGACACCGCGCGACCCACCTGCGCGACACAAACAACAACAGAATCAAGAGAGTCCTTAAGAGGCGGAATTAGTCTAAGCAAGATCTTTACAAAAATGGTTCAGAAACTATTTTAATTCAATTAAACTGTTAATAAATGAAATGTTAAAGTTTTAGTTCTGAAGCAGTACTTTATTGTAAAACATACTCCAGTAAATCTTTTATAGGCCTACTTAGTAAAATAATTTCACAAAACATTACAAATGTTGATATTTCAAGGTGCCATGTTATATTTACTTACTATTATAATAGGCTAACAATTATTTATGCATAATTACATGCAAGTAATTAGTTTTGCAGTTAATTAATATTACTCAGTACTTGTGTACTGAATAATTATTAAACTGTAAGGAAGACACCTAATGTGAGTTTTTCGTTTAGTTTTTACACAAACACGCGCAGAATCACAACAGATCAGAAGTAATTGTCAGACTTCATCAGAAATGATTTAATTGGATGAATGAAGGGAAGCGGAGGGATCGGGGTTCGAACTCGACTCCACACGCCTGCTGTTGCGCAATGATCGCGATAATAACGCGCTTGTACAGTCTGATCTACAGAAGTCTTCGTGTTCCTGGAGTTTCTGATCTCTGATGGTTACAGCTGTGCTGTCAGTCATTCATAACACATGATCTCCAGCTCCGAGCCAGGGCAACATTTTCTAAGAATATGATCAAGACGATAAATCAAGACACCAGTAGGATTATGATCATCTGACCATTTTTTAAAGGATCAAATCAATTAGCTTTTATAATTATAATAGCATGTGTGAGTTTCTGAGAATGCATTTACATAAGACTCTCATCACTCACACACATGTGTCTTTACAGTAAAGATCCGAGGAAACGCGCGATATTCACCATAGCGCCGATCAGATGAGCAGCTTCCGCCCCGCGGCTCCCTCCTCTCAGGCATCGCACTCGCAGCATGTTGCTCTGGTTCTGGTTCTGGTTCTGGTTCTGGTTCCGGACTGAAGCTCTCAGGCATGCAGCAGCAGTTCTGATCCGGGGAAGTAGAAGAGGCGCCGCGGGGACGCGCTTTTATAGTGCGCGCGGCAGATGGCAAGGGTCGCGAAGAGAAATTCTTGAAGCAACGTGACATGAGAGAAAGTGCAGCAGGAGAAGAATCCCTGACAGCAGCACATTCTTATCGCTATCGCGTCTGAGCTGCGTTAAAATGACGCAACGCTCGATCCGCGCGCAGCCGCTGTACTCGCTACTGTAATTACTGTAAGCAGCTGCCGGAGGAGAACAATAATATTGACTTTTATAAGGTGCCGCCCTCAAGGAAGACAAACACTAAAGCATGGCAGCTATAAAAGTTCAAATAAGTAAGAGAACGAATGAAAGTGCGTATGAGTTTATATGATCAGCTTTACAGTAAAATAATGAAGAGTTGAATGGCTTTAGGTTGGTTTCAGGTAAAGCTCAGTACTGACTCCACACACGATGAAGGATCAGACACAGGATCATTCTGAAGCACATATCGACGGGTAGCTGCTGCTTGTGTGTTTGTTGTGTTGAGCTCAGCAAGAAGCGCATCAGAAAAACACTATTGATCAGCTTTCCAGACGGAGAAGAGGATAACATATGGAGTAAATATCTCTGAGGTGGAAAAAAAACATGATTCTAATGTTAAGTCTAAAATTCCTAAGCGGAGCCTCCGCTGACCTTTATCAGTCTCAGTCTACTAACAGACAAAACTGTGTTCATGTTCAGAAAGAACACGGTCATATGATTACCAGGTTTATAATTCATGTCCATCCCTGTGTCATCTGCATAAAAAACCAATTTAAAACAAGTGATGTTTTAAATATTAAAATATAAAGAGTGAAAAGCAGTATATGTACTGTAAACCAGAGGTAAAGGAGGTTATGATCAACAAGGCTACATTATTAAGTTTTTGCACAGAAATGATCAATTGTTTGGGTGCGAGCGGAAGGAACTGCACAAATACAGCTTCCTTTCCGAATCCCCGTCAGCCAATGAGCAGCAACCCCTTGGTCACGCCCCCAGCTCACGCGATTGGTCGAGCCAAGACTGTGCAGCACCTGATCGCTCAAAACAGTATCAGGTACAGTAACAGTAGTCAACCTTGTGGGCAAAATTGAAATATGGCATAAAACATTTCACGCTGTCCCACAGCAAAGTTTTCTTATTCTGCTTTGTTGAGCTTACAAGTATTTTTATGCACATTTGTAGAATTAATGCACATCTTGGCATTTCCATCAGCATTTTTTATGCAATATCCCAAAATGCACAACAAAGCAACAAAGATTAGGCCAATCCACAGTTACTCCAAAGAGCCAGGGAAAGACAAGAATCTTTGAGTCGAGACTGACTCTCACTTGAGCTGTTTTACTGAAGAGAATGATTAGCGAGACCGTGTTTGATAACTCAAGATCTGTTTCACCTATATCTTCTATAGTCACTGAACATAAAGAAAACAGCAGGTTATCGGCACACGTCTCCTCCCTGCTCCGTATCGCTGTAACCTTCAGAAGTTCGGCTCTTCAAACACATGACTGGCCCGCAGGTCTCGCTCCTGCAGTGCATGCTGGGAAACAGGACTCTGTAAATACATCTTTCCACTCAAACAGCCATCTGTGCTGAGCGCGTGGGAGCGGGATGTCACAATTATTTGCTGAATGAGAGTCGAGGGGTCACTGGGTTTGGTTTATCAGCTGGAGTAAAACAGCTGCTATCAGGAGTCACTCGAAGAGCTGATAGCGACGCTTGTCTTGACACGACTCCTCGAAATGATGTAACAGCTCTGTGAATCCACCGCAGATCTGGCACTGGATCCAGCTGCTTATATAAAACCAAACAGCCACAGAGGAGAGCTAGAAACACGACATCATGCACTAAATATCAGCTTTAAAACACTGACCTCAGACTCTTTAATGATTGCTCTAACAGAGTTTTAAGGGATTGATTGACTGCGGTTTAAGTCGAGCGCTGATAAGAGTTTACAAGCGACCCTGTTTTTCCAGCAGACCGATACAACATAAAACAGGATTCCCGAAGGAAACGCAAACTTTGCTTGTCAGAGCAAATGTCATTCACCTTGTAATTTGCCCTGGATTGCATGCTTTTTTTTCTGAACGACTATAATGTGAGCCAATGGTGAGCTTTAAAAGGTTGGTTCACCTAAAAATAAATTCTGACATTAATTAATCTCCCTTGTGTCATTTCAAACCCACAAGACCTTCGTTCACCTTCAGAACACTAATGAAGATATTTTTGATGATATCAGAGAGCTATATCTGTCAGACAGCAACACAACTGAAATGATCCAGATCCAGTAAAACAGTTCATGTGCCTCAACTACGAGCGCTCCGATTTCATCAAAAATATCATAATTTGTCTTCTGAAGATGAACAAAGGTCTTATGGGTTAGGAACGACACGAGGGTGACAGAATTTGCATTTTGGGGTGAACTAACCCTTTAATGAACAGAAGAACACTTGCCCTGGTCCTTACATTTCTTAAATGGGACAAGAAAGTCTTAATTATTATTGCTGGAGGTCTTGCATTTGAGAAAGGTAAGATAAGACTTGTTAAAGGCTATGATTTCATTGAATAAACATGAGAACTTCACAGTGTGCTGCTCAGCTTTGTGTTGCTAAAGCTGACAGACAAGAAATGTGCATTTTTAATAAACCCCTGCTGACTAACGAGAAAATCAACTCTTGTTCGCAGCAAACACTCAGCTGTAAATGTGAACTGGTGGATCGACAAGAAGATAAGTAAATATATTATTATTATAATGACTGATAATAACTGTTTAAATGAACATAATGATGTTTTGACTCCATTATAAAAATGGTTTTATGGTTGAAATATGGTCATTGAAGATGCTTTTTATAAAACTGTGTTTTTTTGTGTGTTTTAACCGTGATGTTTATTTGTGTCAGCCCAGACCTCAGCTGCTGAGGACCTCACACAGCTCGGTCAGTATCGTCAGATTCCTGAGCAAACCACTCGCTTTAGATGCCAAATCATTTTTTCTCTGTACACAAAACCTCATCCCGAATGAATGAATATGCTCTTCTTTATTTGGCCTTTTCATCAGAACATCAATGTTTGTAGGATTCATTAGGTTCCAAAAGGAATCTGGTGTTTCTGATCATTTCTCTGTCAGTCGTTGAGTCAGAGTGGTCAGTCTATGATCGTTCAGCTCAATAAAACTTGTGTTGTTATATCTGATGTGTGTTCTCAGATCACCTCAGAGAATCTCTTCAGAGCGTTAATAATTATTAATATCAATCTGCTATTGTTCTTGTTGAAGGTAGATTGTTTTGTACAGTTTAACTGAGGGACAGTTATTGGTCTAAAATATTACATATGCTTAAGAGGTTTCAAGAAAATAATTGTAATTACTCAAAACACCCGTTTATTGTGGAATAATGACGGGCTACATTGATGCTTATTGCACTGTCAGTGTGTGTGATAATAAATTAAATCAAAAGCAAGAACAAAACATCACGATTACTGTAAGCCAGTGAGTGTTACGCTGTTGTTTAGTTTAGTGACAGAAACACCTGGAAAAACTGGTGTTGTAGATGAGGTGTGTTTCTGCTGTTTGAGAGTCATCTTCAGAAACTGTGATGAGAGAAGAGTGTGTGTGAGCAGATTAAATAAACTGTAAATATTATGTAGGCCTAAATTGTGCTTTTATTCATCTAAAGGTCTGTGTAAACCTAGCTTTGTTATTTTATATCAGTTCTGTTAAATCGGACATGATCGATCATTTTTTAAAAGACTGACGATGGCTGATGCAAAACAACCGAAACTGGAAGCAGAAGGAATCTAGAAGACTCCCAGGTGAAGGAAACTCGAAACCGAGCTCATAATCCCCTCCGCCTCGCTCCGCCTTCACAAAGCGCTCGGAGCTCCGTAAAGATGCTGCTGCTGTCTCTGCTGCTGGGAGCCCTGCTCATCGGTCCTCTCTTTCTCAGGCTGTTTCTGCCCTACTTCTGGACGGATCTCGTCTATCACACAGAGCTGCTGCGGATTTTACTCAAGTTCGTGTCCCGCAGAAGAAGGAAACCGTTGTTTTTGGCTTTGGACCGCTTTCTAGAGCAGGTAAAGACGCGGCCGAACAAGGACTTTATCGTGTTCGAAAACAAACGCTACTCGTACAGAGACGCGCACCGAGAGAGCAACCGGATAGCGAACGCGCTGCGGGGGGCGTCGCTTCTGAGCGCGGGAGACACTGCGCTTCTGTTCATGCAGAACGAGCCCGCGTTCATCTTCTGCTGGCTCGCGCTGGCCAAGCTCGGCTGCGCATGCGCACTCCTCAACAGCAGCATCCGCGCGAGGAGCCTGATCGCGAGCGTCCGCTGCTGCCGCGGCGCCACGGTCCTGATCGCGTCCGAAGGTGAGCAAGAACCTACAGGACGGTGCTGTTAGAAAAGAGTTATTAATCCTTATTCAGTTACAGGAGTATGGTTAGTTCAGATATTCTGTTAAAGCTTTTAAAACTACTTCAAACTATTTCAGAGTTACAAATTAACTTTTTTCTTTCTGTTAGGGTTAGGGTTCTGTTCCGGCTTTCTCAAGCCAACTTAAAGTTTGGCTCGACAAACCTGATCTAATATGTGTTTGTGTTTGCTGATAATGTTGATGAAGTTTATAAATAAATAAGTGAGGAAAACGAGCTTCTTTCCACCCCTCTCCCTGAAACCAGCAGTTTTAAGGGGCTGGTCCTTGAAGGGTTCTCAGTAGGGATGTAACGGTATCAAAATCTCACGGTGCAGTAATACCTCGGTATGAATGGCACAGTACTATATTTATTGAATCATTTACATAAAAAAAAAAAACTAATTAAGAAGCTCAAAGATTTAGATTGCTTGATGACGTCAGATATCAATTATGTCAGTGCATTATGTTATCTTGCTTCTCTGGGGTCACGTAATGTTATTCAATGCACCCTAATTCTCAATGTAACTGTTCTCACTGATATTTTTAATGGTTTCTGTTGTCAGAAAAACAGAATGAATATGAAATAGTGACTGAAATGCACCCCATTATAAGACCTACTGAACTACCTTACAAGATGTTAGTCTAGATTAAAATCCTTATTTATAATCGTTTATAATTCTATAATTATATTTATAATTCATAATAATGAAACCAAGTACACATAAAATATAGACAATGGCTATGCTGTGTTTTGGGCTAAATTTGCATGTAATATAGAGTTAGAAGCAACATAATATCTATTTTAAGTGAAAGCCCTGCTCCTCTCAGCCTCTCGTGAACAGAACAGACGCAGAGAGAGGAGTGTGTGCGTGCTGGGAGAACAAGGGCTCGCGCTCGCGCAGCAGATGATCTCCACTGATCCTGGAGGGCCGGTGTCCTGCAGAGTTTTGCTCTGACTCTATTTAAACACAGCAGCTGATCAAGGTCTTCGGGATCGCTTGAAAACCAAAGACAGGAGTGTTTGATTAGAGTTAGAGCTGACCTCTGCAGGACAGTCGATCTTCAGGATCAAGGTTGGCCACCCATGAAGGATCGTTCACTCACGTGTCCTGACTCTTATCCGTTTACTGTACCCAGTGCTGACAAGATTCAGTGTAATCAGTGTAATCAAGTCATTACGGGCTATGCTGAGAAGAAGACTACTGGTCAATGTCTAGCTCAGGGGGCAGTGTTTATGCAAATGTTTGTTTGTGTGTATATTAGACAGTGTGTGTGTGTGTGTGTGTGTGTGATAGAGAGTGACCGTGTGTGAAGGTATCTTGTGGTGTCTCAGAGCTGCAGGGGGCCATTGAGGAGGTGTATGAAGATCTCCAGCAGGAGGGTCTGACGAGGATCTTCATCACAGCTAACGAGCTCCGCTTCTCACATCTGAAGAGTCTGGTCCGAGCAGCGCAGGAGTCTTCAGACGCTGATGTTCCTCAGACGCTCAGAGAGAAGGTGTCCTTCACGTCTCCGGCCGTCTACATCTACACGTCTGGAACCACAGGTGCCTCAATCATACTTTCAGTTAGCGGTTACTGTTGGCTTTTCAGTTTTCATACTATCGTTAATGTAATAGTAATTTTGTTTTTGATTTTTTATGTCTATATTATTTTTTTTGCTCAAGTTTTTTGAACTTCAAAGAATCCTGATATGCAGTGATGATGGAGTGTGAAGGGTTAGTAAGCCTCTGTTTGCTGTGTGTGTGTGTGTGTGTGTGTGTGTGTTTCAGGTCTTCCTAAAGCAGCAGTGATCAATCAAACGCGTCTCCTCGCTGCTCTCGCTGTCCTTGCGTCCAACGGCGTCACAGATACTGACGTGATTTATGTGACTCTTCCTCTCTATCACACAGCCGGCTTCCTCGTGGGGTTCATGGGCTCCATAGAGACAGGTGTGTTTGCTTATAAATCACACGGAATGAAGTGTTTGAGAATGTAAAAGTGTGTAGTGTTTCCTGTAAGGGGTAGGTTTAGGTGTAGGGTCAGTGTAGGACAATACCACATACAGTCTGTACAGTAGAAACACCATTACACCTATGAAGAGACCCCATAAATCACAAAAACCTGTGTGTGTGAGCACTTCATGAATGTGATCAGGAGCTCAGTGTATAATTTCGTCACTCTCTCTGTGAAAGAGCTCTTTGTGTTCGACTGTAAAGCTGCAGAAATTCACACGAATGTTCCTCTTTAACCGGGTTAAAGGTCAAGTCAGTCCTCAAGCACACACGTGGATGTTGGTGTTATTCTCTAACTGTTGTTCACAGACAGTGCTGTTATAGATCAGAATAATCTCCGTTTTTCTCTTGTTTTCAGGTTCAACTATAATATTACGGCGCAGGTTCTCTGCGTCTCAGTTCTGGGACGAGTGCCGGGCTCACGGTGTGACGGTGATTCAGTACATCGGCGAGGTTCTGCGTTATCTGTGCAACACGCCGCAGGTACACATCATCAACACACACCAAACCAAAGCCCCTCTCAGTGAGTGCTAGTTTACATCAGAGTGTAGTAGGTTATTAATGTGGAGTACACTAGTTTACAGTTGTGTTTATGTCACCCTGAGCAGATTTAGAGAGCTGGCAGCTCAGCGCGGTCACTGAGGCCGTGTGTGTGTGTGTGTGTGTGTGTGTGTTGTACAGCTGTTACTCTCTGAAAACTGATTCCAGCACAGCTGGTTGTTCTAAATAGCACTGACTATCCGGAGGAGCCGGTGAGTTGCCCGCTCTCTTCTCTTCGAGATCAGATTTCCGGAGTGTTTTATTTCCTGGCTGTTGAGGTTTCATTGCTAAATTGTGAACGTTCTTACTTTGGTCATTGAAAGCGGATCCTGAAGAGCACATGATCTCATGTGACGGAGCTGTCGGCCAATCAAAGCGCCTGTAAAGGGCGGGCTCTGATCTCGGAATAGCTGCTGGCCTATACTTAAATACCGCAGTGAAAGTGATCTTCTGAATGCATCATGTCACGAGGAGATCACATTTTATTCCATTCGTGCTGCATTGAAGTTGAAGATTTCTTTTCTCTTTGGAGTGTTTTAAGCTGTTTGTGTGTGAATCAAACCAAGAGATATTCTTTATAATAGTTAAGACTCGTCCACAGCTTCCTCGTTCCTCCTTTAAGCCTCCCATCTCTAGTCACTGTGATTTCAAAACACCACCCAGATATTTATGCAAAGAAAGAAGGCGGAGCTATTATTCTTGCTGTAGTGTTGTTTTGGAGACGCTGTGTTTCCAAATATGGTGAGGGGGGTAACATTTAATCAGACACTATTCAGCGAAATTAATGTGTGAGAATAATGTGCTTTTTGAACTTTAAACAACACTTTTACAAACACTCAAAATAATGTTCTTTTTAGCATTATTATATGAGCCCTTTGAGCAGATCTTCAACAGGACCGGTGTGATTCTCAGTAACACAGCAGGGCTGGTTGTGTTTTAGAGAGCGAGCGATCAGCAGCATGTCGTGCGATTGGCTGTCGGGAACGGGCTCCGCTCAGACGTCTGGAGGGAGTTCCTCAAGCGCTTCGGTCACATTGAAATCAGAGAGTTTTACGCCTCCACGGAGGGAAACGTGGGCTTCGTGAACTACGCTGGAAAGATGGGTGCTGTGGGACGGGTCAGCTTTCTGCACAAAGTAAGACGTATGACTGGAGTCACGTGACTTGTGCTTCCTCCGCCAGCTCTGATCCTCAGTGTGCTCTTCTCTGCTCACACAGAAACTGTTCCCCTACGCCATCATTCAGTACGACACGGAGCGGGACGAGCCTCTCAGAGATTCTAGCGGCCTGTGTGTCGAGGTGCCTAAAGGTCAGAGGTCACACACGTAAACATGAAAGACGCTTCTCTAGAGTCCCATATAAAGAAGAGCACTTTATGTTACAAACCATCAGCTGACTTCACAGTTTTCTCCAGACGCTAGGACCCATTTCTCAATACTTAGTTCACTTGTGCAGAACTCTTCACACAGCGAGCAGAAGTCCATGAGGGCTAAACTCAGGATCAATTATCATTGTTTTGGCACAAAATGCATTCAATGACTTCATCTCTCAAACTTCATCAATTCTTTTCTCACTCGGACACAACACCTGCCAGAAATCTTGCACATGCACAATAACATAATGCCAAACTGAATAAAACCGCAAAATTCAACAGCACTATTTTATTTGTATAGAGTAGCATTACTATTGTGTCTGTATCAGTGGATGAAGTGTATACAAATTCTTGTATTTTGGAATTAGCTACTTATAATTACTTCTAACAATATAAAATAACTTATAATTACTTATAACCACATAAAATATTGACAAATTCTGCATTCATTATGTCATTCCAGTAACATACATTGAAGTTATAAACAATATTTATTGCAGTTATAAACAGAGATGTGTCCTTGTTTTACTCTAGAAAACTGTCACCCACAAAACAATGAAGTAAAAACTCTAACAACATGTAGCATTACACAAAGTGTTTGTCGGCCTTTGCTAGTGTCCTGGAAGAATGAGTTGATTCCAGACCTGAATCAAGTGTTTTGGTAGTTGTAGTGCATGTTGAATGAGAAATAAACTTGGTTAGGAGACTTGTGTGAAGAGTTTAGAAAAAGTGACCTAAGTATTGAGAAATGTGTCCTAGCGTCTGAACAAAACTGTAATCCTGACAACCGAGCTCAGCAATCACTCCCTCCGATCACCCACACTAATGTGTGTTTAATGCTTTAACTATTTACACTGTGTGTGTGTGTGTGTGTGTGTGTTTCCAGGGCAGACGGGGCTGCTGGTGTCCAAGATTACAGAAATCGCTCCTTTCATTGGTTACGCACAAAACGATCAGCAAACAGAAAAGAAGAGGCTGCGTGATGTTTTTAAGCGTGGTGATGTTTATTTTAACAGCGGCGATCTGATGAAGATCGATCATGACAACTTTATCTACTTCCAGGATCGAGTGGGAGACACGTTCAGGTACTTTCTTAACATCATGATGAACAGATGTGATGTGAACCTGCGAGGTGACTGGGGTCAGTTTTTTTTCACAAGTAATGCGAGTACGCAATAATATTACTTTTTCCAAGTAACAAGTAAAATGACGCATTACTTTTTAATTTAAGAGAATATAACAAAGTTAGTTTTACGCCAGTTACTTTGTTTTCTTATTTATTGACTGACGAGTCTCCTGAAATCAGAAACACAGAGAATACAGTGTAGTTCTAGACTAACTGTGAATGTGCATTAATTCTCACTCTCAAAAATCAGATTTAGCATTTATTAAACTCAAACCTGCAATAATTAAATTACACAAATGTATCTATTCCCATTTTACTAACCAACGTCTTGGCTGATGACCTTTGATGATCCAGTTCAACCGTGCTCTCACAAGCAAAAATGAATGAATGAATAAATGAATATTGATCTTTGTTATTCTGTATTCTGCTTTACAGATGTGAATTTACTTTTCTTCAGCCTTTTTCTTCTTTATTCGTGACACTTTTTGGAGTGAAAGGGCTTTTACATTTGCAATTAATAGAACTTCTAATATTAAAAATAAACACTCAATCTCTGCCCATATCTAAAAAGTAACGCAGTAATTTTCCCCAACACTGATTTGAATCTGTGCAGGTGGAAAGGAGAGAATGTGGCCACTACTGAAGTCTCTGAAATCATCAGCATGCTGGACTTTGTCGAAGAGGCCAACATTTACGGAGTTCAAGTTCCAGGTTTGCTGAATGCACTTTTGTCCTGAATGTTGTTTTACACATGTGACATCACTGACATTCATTTATACAGTTGAGGTCAAAAGTTTACATCCCCCATGCAAAAATAATCTTACCAAAATAAGAGGGATCATACAAAATGCATGTTATTTTTCATTTACTACTAACCTGAATTAGACATTTCACATTAAAGACGTTTACATATAAGAAAAAATCAGTTTGCATACACTTAATTCTTCATACTGTGTAGTTCTCTGAATGATCCACAGCTGTGTTTTTTAGTTTAGTGATAGTCTCCTCTTTGTCTTGAACAGTTAAACTGCAGCTTATCTTCAGCTTTCCAATGACTGTATGATTCTGAGATCTAATTTTTTTCAAACTGAGGACAGACGAGGGACTCATATGCAGCTATTATAAGGAAAGGAAAGGAAAGGACATGACATGTGGCCAAGTATGACCATACTCGGAATTTGTGCTCTGCCTTTAACCCATCCAAGAGAAGTGATCAAACACGCACACACACCCGGCAGTGGGCAGCCATATTGCTATCGCTGCGGCGCCCGGGGAGCAGTTGGAGGATTGGTGCCTTGCTCAAGGGACTCACCTCAGTCGTGGTATTGAGGGTGGAGACAGCGCTGGTTATTCACTTCCTCCACCTTCAATCCCTGCCGGACCTGGGACTCGAACCCGCAACCTTTCGATTACAAGCCCGACTCCCTAACCATTAGGCCACGGCTGCCCCCTATTACAGAGCCAGAGGGGGTGAAAACTTTTGAACAGAATGAAGATGTGTGCATTTAGTGTGTGAAGGTGTGTAAAGGGTTTTTCAGAAGATCAGCAGCAGTTCAACTGTTCACTAAATCACTAAACCCCAGCTGTGGATCATTCAGAGAACAACACAGTATTAAATATAAAGTGTATTAATAATAAGTGCATTACTCTGTTCTTCTATTTGATAATGTTCAGTGTTTTGCTACAATCTGTATTGTTCAAAGCGCTATAGAAATAAAAGTGTTTTGATTTGATTTGATTTTAGTCGAAACTGAGTTATTGATATTTTCAGAATATTCAACACCTTTTTTTTTTGAGAAAATAATGCGTTGTCTTAACAGTAACTTCCAAAAGCCCTAGAGAAACGAAGTTAGAACACCGTAACACTTGGGGCCGGTTGCATAAAATATTTTTAGACTAGTCTAAATTTTTTCTTTAAGTTTTAGCCCTTTTTAATGCTTTTCTGTAAGTTAACATATTTTCCTGCCAGGCTAAACGAAACACTTCTAGCTTTGTTTTC
>JAUMHP010000073.1:18018299-18030670 GCA_032361065.1 Enteromius trimaculatus | reverse complement strand
TGAATGAGGACGTATCATATCCATCACAAGTGCAGTATGGAGTACCTCAGGGCTCAGTACTAGGGCCGTTACTTTTTCTACAGATGAACATAACATTCATAACTATGTCAGACATGCTTTTTGAGTTTTTTTTGACCGGATAAACATTCTACATAATATAGCCTAACAGGGATGAACTTTAAGAGTGGGACAAGCAGGAGAACATTTCAAAAACTTAAGGTAGGAGAGGTTACATTTACCTCCATTTGTACAGTGTAATGGAAATTCTTGAAATTTACTAATTACATAAAACACGTTGATTATATTAATTTCACCTAGAATACAATTAAGTCAAATATGTTTTCTAATCAATTATTAATTAAGTGTTAAGTGTGATTGATAGTTCTTATTGTAAAGTAGAATAAGTGCTTCAGATATTAGACATCAGACATCAACAGTATGCAAGTAGCATCATGGGGTGATGTGCTTCAATCATCTTCATTGGTTAGATGTGGATTTTGCTACTTTGAAATCTATACTTTTGACTATAAAATCTCTGGTCAGTGAGCCCTTTATCTCTTAGCTCACGGCCAGCTGTGTGTAAACCAGATCATTTTCTGAGAATAAGAAAATAAAAGCAAGACCATGGCAACTTCTTTTTGGCTTTTCATTTTCAGTCTTCACAACTATTTTACTCATAAGAAATTCTACAACAACAGTTAAACTCCAGCTGGAAGTACATCCTAACAGGGTGGAAAATTAGTTTAGGGACCTGGTAAACGGAGAAAATTGAGAAAAAATAAAAATAAATAAAAATAAAAAAGTTTCATATGATTTATTTGTGACATTAGATAAAGTTTGTAGATAAAGTGAATGTATATATCAATTAAAAGCTGTATAAAAAAACAAAATATTTTAATGTCTATTATCTCTGTTTAAGTGATACAGCAGACCTAATATAAATAATTGAAGGACTTTCTTATGAATAAGTGACTATTTTAGAGAAAATATGAGACTTTGGCCTGGATTTCGCACACGGGTCAAAATTAACACACTTTTATTTTATGGCAAAAATCATTAGGATAAGATTTCTTGTAAACTTCCTGCTGTGAATATATCTGTATATATGTATTTTCTGATTAGTAATACGCACTGCTAAAAACTTGCACAAATCTCCCTCACATTAGATTTTTTCTAATAGTTGTATCTCAGACAAATATATTTGTGTCCTAACAAACCAGACATCAGTGGAGCGATTACTCATTCAGTTTTCAGATGAGGTATAATTCTCCAAAAATGGACCCTTATGACTGGTTTTGGGGACCGGGGTCATGTTATTATTACTCGGAACTGACAACAGCTGTAAGAACATCAGCCTGGAAACAGCTTCTGGAATAAAACCACTTCATTTCACGAAACTAGAATGCTAAAACTGAAATCCTGCTGCTGTTCTTCATCTGTTGATGCTGAGCTCTTTATTGTTGTGTTTAATCACAGAACAAACGCTCTCAATCTAACAACACAATAACAGTTTATGAGAAGCAGCGCTTCATCTCAGGCCTAAAGATCATCATCATCATCATCATCATCATCGCTGATGTGAAGCGCAGCCCGTTAAAAGCAATAAACAGGAAATCGCTCGTGTTCCGGAGGAAGAGGAAATATTAATACCCACAAACTCATCAACTTCCACATCCGGCGGACGCGATCACGCTGAATTTAGTGTTTCTTACCGTGTGAACAGAACCTGAACAGAACCGAATCCGTTAGAAATGAAACAAACCGAGATGACAATAATACAGCCGCGGGCACGAGCGCGGGCGCGGTTGCGCGCACACAGGCTCCACTATAAAAGCGCATAGAAAATGATACGATTAATAAACCACATTCACCCTCCGCTGCAGCCAGCCCCCGGAACTGTATTTGTTTAATATTTAAATTATTTTTGAGTAATTTATTTTCTGTCGTGATTTCAGTGTTTAAACTCTTGTGAAGCTGAGCGAATGCAGCGCGCATGCGCACTGACGCGGATCAGCTGACTGGAGCGCGCACGAGACGCAACAAAACACGACTTAATTTCCAGTCCAATCCACTGATATAATGATATAAATATATTATAGATCAGTTGTCAAATCTCGATAATACAGCAGTTCACAGACTGAATATAAACGTGTCAATGCTGGCAGAAACCAGTGTTTAATGAAGTAAGAATTAAAGTTTAAACACAATGAGGGGATTTATGAATTTTTTCATTTATGAATGAATATATAAACCTTTATAATAAACACGGGTTTTGTCGAGCGCTGTAAACTTGCGTGTGTTCGCAGCGTGTTTAAATAAAGCTTCCGGTGTTTGAATCCGCGCACTTCCGCGTTTGATCGAGCAGTTTGAGGCTGTTTACTGTCATCGGAGCTGATAAACAGGGCTTTCTGCGCGGATCTTCTGATTCCAGCGCGTTGTCCGACAGGATTTGAGCTCTCGCTGGGTTCAGGGTGAGCTGACACGATTAACTGCGATACTGTCGATGATAAGTTACTGTACTCACTGTACTTTTGAGTGTCATCAGTCTTCTGATCTGATCTCAGTCTGATTATTCTGTCATTGGTCTGATTGATTGATTGATTAGTGGTTTGTTTACTCTGTTTCGGTATTGGGGAGTAACTAGTTTCCTGTAACGGCGTTACGTAATTTAGTTAGAAAATAAGGTTACACTTCAAGGTGTGCTTGTTACAGCGTAATTATAGGTATAAGTACTGATTAATATTAACTAACTACATGTACTTGCTATATGGTTAGGATTAGGGTTTGGATCAGGGTTACTAATCATGCAGCATTTATTGTTATTAGAATATACAACAAAACACGTTAAAAATCACATGCTACTGAGAAAAAAACTAATTTTTTACTGTTACTGAGAAATAAATGTGTAATTAAATTATAGTTAATTATGAAAAAGTTAAAGATTACAAAGTGGGTTACATTTGATTTTTACACACACAAAGATTTGATTTTGACCGATTATTATAATAATATTTGATTTCCTATTTGGGTTTGTGTATATGCTTTATATTTGAAGATTAACCGTTTTCCCAAGGCTTTATTAGATATTCGTGTTTGATATTCGAGTTATTCAACTATATCTAGTTATGATTTTAAATCAGAGCAATCTCAAAGTAAGAAGGTCTGATTTTGTGGTGCTGTGTTTAGAAACATTTGGAAAGTATTCGGTCTGATGAAGCTGTTTTGGTCTGATGGTTCGGTTATTAACATTTTAATAACCAGTAAGTCTTTAGGCATTGGTCTAGTCTGATTATTTAACGAGTCTGATTTTGTCTGTTTGCAGGAATATGAGCTGAAAATGCCGTCCGTGTCAACCAGCGTGAAGGATCTGTATCTGTCCACATCACTGGGCGATCTGAACAAGAAAGCAGAAATCAAGCCGGATAAAATCAGCACCAGACAGTAAGATCAACACTAATCTAACATGCTAGTGATTCGGGTCTGACTGATGTGTTTCCTCAACGTTAGTTCACCCCAGAATAAACATGTGCGTTACTCTCCTCAGATCATCCCAGAAGTAGGTGAGCTTTGTTCTTCAGTAGAACAGTAAAGATTTAGAAGAAACCGTTTATCTTGGTGATTCATAAAACACAAGTCAATGGGTACCAGCACTCTAAGAGTTAAAAATCATATCAGACGACACTAAACGAATCTTGGTGGCTGTTGGTGATATATTGATGTCAAGAAACTGAACATTATTTACAGCAGTACCCATTAACTTGTGTTTTATGAATCACACACAGATTGAGCTAAAAATCTTATTTTCTGATCTACTGAAGAACAAAAGTCACCTTCATGGATGAGGGTGAGTGAATAACGGCACATTTTTGGTCAAACTGCTCTCTGAAGTAACACGCTCTAACATTACTGCCACAGAACAGCAGGATCTGATCAGATATTGTCTGCATTATATATATTGATTGATTGGAGAACATCTCCATTTGTGGCGGTAGATTTCTCAAAAGCGTCAGTAGATGATAGGAGTGCTGACTCCAGCGGTCAGTGCTCTCGATGCTTTAGAGAAACACGGCTCCGACGCTGATGTTTGTGCTTCAGCTATGTGCAGAGCGCCTGCAAGATCTTCAAAGCGGCCGAGGAGTGTCGTCTGGAACGTGATGAGGAGAAAGCTTATGTCCTGTACATGAAGTACCTGACCGTCTATGACCTCATCAAGAAGAGACCTGACTTCAAGCAGCAGCAGGTACAGCCCTAGTGCATTGTGGGAGATCTGGAGCACAGCTGTATCTGTAGAAATACACAACTGCACACTGTAGTCAATTATATTTTTTCTTTCATGACAAAAATCATTAGCATGTTAAGATCATGTTCCATGAAGATATTTAGTAGCTACAGTAACTTCATTTCCGATTAGTAATATGAATTAAGAACTTCATTTTAACAACTTTAAAGAAGAATATTCAGATTTTCTAACAGTTGTATCTCAGACAGATATTGTCCTCTCCTAACAATCCAGACATCAGTGGAGAGATTAAGAAAACTAACCCTCACTACTGGGTTTGTGGTGTGATTCTCGGTCTGATGGGGCTCCAGTGTTTGCTCTGATGTGGTGTGATGTGTGATGTGTGTTCTGTTGGTCACTGCTTTCAGGAATTCTTCCTGTCTATGCTCGGACCAACCAGCTTTAAAAAGGCTATTGAGGAGGCAGAGAAGCTTTCAGAGAGTTTGAAGCTCCGGTCAGTGTTTCTCTCTCTCTCTCTCTCTCAAACACACACACACACACACACACTCACTTTGCTGGTGTGGTTCTCTCAGATATGAGGAAGTAGAAGTGCGGAAACAGCTGGAAGAGAAAGACAGAAAGGAGGAAAGAAGTCGACGAGAAGAAAGAATTGAAAAAGATGGCCGTGCTTCCCCGAGAGGAGCTTCAGAGAAGGACCATAAGAAGGTGCAGGACTGGAAATCACATCACTTTGAGTGGCTTTATGATAATTGTGTTAGGAGTATCAGGAGATAATCAGCTCCTGGATGTTATGCTGCTCAAATAACCTGTTAAAACAAAAGAAGCTCCGATTACACTAACAGCTTTCTGTGACTCAGTTTGTGCTGAATGTAAACTTACTATGAGCTTGAACATGATGAGTTTATGTGAACTGGCCATAGCTGCTTATATTCTTAATCTCATCTTTGACTTTAGTATGGTCTACTAGCAGTTAGCACTTGATCAGTTAAACAGGTCAATGTTCAGAGTTTACAGGCCGTCATCACGTATGTTTTGAAGTGATTTGTTAATAATTGATTTTTCTGTTGTGTGTGTTTTACAGCAGGTGAAAGAGGAGCCCAATAACAGTAAGGGCGGAAGTGATAAAGGTACCGTGTGGAGGGTCTCTCGGTGTGTGTGTGTGTGTGTTGTTGTGTGACGAGTGTTTTCTGTCCCGTCAGGAAGCATCAGCGCTAAGGACCTGTTCCAGCTGATGAAGGATCCCAATATAAGTGTGCTGGTGATGGATGCCCGGAGCAGGCAGGACTTCGAGGAGTCTCAGATGTGTGTCCCGTCTCAGTTGTACATCAGCGTTCCTGAGGAGGCCATCAGTCCGGGGTGAATCTCACACACACACTGCTACAGCACGCTAGCCAATGAGAAATAATAAAGAAGTCAGCATTTCACATGTTCCAGAAATCTATTCTAAATGCAGGTTATTGTGGAAGATTTATCTGCGCGTGTTTGATTTAATGAGAATGTTTCTGCTCTTTGTCTGTGATGCGTTTCTGTTCTCAGGGTGACGGTGAATCAGATCGAGCTCAAGCTCCCTGAAGCGTCTCTGGACGACTGGAAGCGCCGTGGCTTCGTGGATTACGTGGTTCTGCTGGACTGGTTCAGCTGCGTCTCTGACCTCAGACTGGGCTCCACTCTACAGAGCCTGAAGGATGCTCTCTATAAGGTACTCTACCTCCAGCTCTGTGTGTGTAAGAGTGAGAGAGAGTGTGTGTAATATCTGATACGTGAGTGTGTGTGTTCAGTGGGACAGCAGCACTATCCTGCGCAGTGAGCCTCTGGTGCTGGATGGAGGTTATGATAACTGGCTGCTCTTTTATCCGATGTACACCAGCAACGCTAAAGTCAAACCCCCCCGACAGCAGACGGCCAGCAGCCTGCCTCAGCGTGAGTCTCACCACACACACACACACACACAGAAACAAGTATTTAAAGTGGTAAACAGAATAACTTTTTGTTGTGAAGGTTCTTCTCATGAGGCTGCTGTGTTTTCAGTGAACTTCTCGTACCCGTCTCTGGAGGAGCCCAAACCCGTGAGTGTGTGTGAGGAGCCTGCAGCCGGCCCTCAGCTCAATGGCAGGAGCACTGACCTGGAGCCGCCTGCAGAGCCTCCCGCTAACACACCCGCACCGCTCACACAGCCTGCTAAAGCAGACCCTCCCACTGCTGCCTCGCCCCGACACACTCCACAGGTAAGATACACCTGCAGCAGAGCGCTCACACACACACACACACACAGACTAACGCTTCCTCTGAATGCAGGTCGACCGCTCCAAAAAACCAGCCATCAAACCGGCAGCGAGCGCTAAGCTCAGCGAGGAGCCCCCGGTTAGCGACGGCCCCACGGCAAACAACAGCCCCATAATTCCTGACCGCTCCGGGAAACCCCCGCTGGACCCGTCCAGAGCCCTGAGCGAAGAGGAGCGCCGGGAGATCCACACCCAGACACTCGGCCTGATGGAGAAAGCTCGGAGAGAGCAGGAGCAGCGCAAACGAGCCCAGGAGGAGAAAGAGAAAGAGCAGAGCGACAGGAAGAAGAAGGAGGAGGAGAAGCAGCAGGACAGGAAGAAGCTGGAGAGACAGACCGCAGAAGAAGAAGAGCAGGGAGACACCAGAGACGAGAAGAACAGGAGAGCACAGAAGGATGGGCCTCTGGACCCTGCCATGAAGAGCATGTCCCTGGATTCACCTGCTCCGTTCAGCGCTGTGAGACCGCACACACACACACACACACCAGATATTACACACACACACGGTGCTATACCGAACACAGTTGATGTTATGGAGTATTGAAGAGGGGTGTGTGATCTCAGTATTTTCTGGGATTTCATAAATAATTATAATTGCGTGATAATAGTTGAATCTGGTCATTATACATCACCATTACTCTGTTCTTCTATTTGATAATGTTCAGTGCTTTGCTACAATCTGTATTGTTAAAAGTGCTATATAAATAAAAGAGATTGATTGATTGATTGATTGATGATAATGTAGTACAGTGATATTTCCACTACAAGGCAATATTTACCATAAAAAAAGAAAGGCTTCTTTAAAGCAGTATGTCACTGTCTTAACGAGTCTTATTGAAATGATTCAAACAGCTGATTCCTCCGCTCAGAGTCATTCATTAAACAGTAACAGACAATATTGTGTCTAAAAGGTAACTGAAATATTAACTGATATTTATCAAATTCATAGAATCAATATGACATCCGCAGTCATGCTGATATTCAAGAAAAACTGTGCTTGTGTCTGTGTGATATTGATTATCATTTGATATGAATATATAACAACAGCTGGGGTGTTGTTGGGATTGTTAAAACCATAATATAGATGATACACATCACACACACCTTGTATTGTGTATTAAACCTGAACGTGTGTGTGTGTGTGTGTCAGAGGGAGCCGCTGACGCGAGCACACAGTGAGGAGATGGGTCGAACCGTCCCTGGGCTGCCGGACGGCTGGATGAAGGTAAGAGCCGCAGGACTGGGACAGTTTGATGGTTTTACTGATTCTCTGGAATTTAATGTTTTCCAATATTTTTATGCTAATGGTTTTTACACACCCTTTATAGTTAATAATAGTTTACTGCTGTTATATATCTTTGTGAAGATGTAGGTGTAGTATCGTTTCTGTAAAGATATTTAACAACTTGTGTGTGCTGCACTTATATTACACTAGAGGATCAATAAAGAAACGTTACTTGAACTGCACCATGTTGGTGTTACATTTTCATGTCGACTAGTCAAGAACTGAGCTGTTGTTGTTGTGTCTTTAGTTTCTGGACACGGTGACCGGCACCTACAGATACTACCACTCTCCCACCAACCGAGTGCACCTGTATCCTCCGGAGGTCCACACGCCTCAGATCCAGCCCAAAGCCAAGCCTCCGCTGGCCCCCGAGACCGAGAAAGAGAAGGAGCAGGAGCGCAAGAGAGAGAAGGAGCGTGAGAGAGAGCAGTCCAAACTCAAACGCTCGTACTCGTCTCCAGACATCAGCCAAGAGCTGAGCGCAGAGAGCAGGAAACCTGCAGCAGTGCCCACCTTCAACAGAGAGAACAAGTACACACACACACACACACACACACCTTCAACAGAGAGAACAAGTTCACACACACACACACACTTGATCTTCAGACAGCTGTGCTGATGTGTGTTTGTGTCTCAGGCCGCTGACCGCTGCTGCTTACACTAAGGTGGAGATCACTCGGCCGTCTGCGGCGAAGATCCGGAACCTGAATCCAGTGTTTGGGGGTCAGGGGCCGTTGCTAACGGGCCTCCGTAACCTTGGCAACACCTGCTACATGAACTCCATCCTCCAGTGCCTGTGTAACACGGTCGCCATGGCCGAGTACTTTAACAAGAACTACTATCAGGACGACATTAACCGGTAACCGGTCAGACACCACTGATTAAACACTCTCGCTCAGAGAGATCAGAGTGACTGAGTGTGTGTGTGTGTGTCGCAGGGCCAATATTCTGGGTCATAAGGGCGAGGTGGCCGAGGAGTTCAGCGTCATCATGAAGGCGTTGTGGTCAGGGCAGTATAAAATGATCAGCCCGCAGGATTTTAAAGGCACCATCTGTAAGATCAACAACCGCTTCTCCAGCTACGAGCACCAGGACTCTCAGGAGCTGCTGCTGTTCCTGATGGACGGCCTGCACGAGGACCTCAACAAGGTACAGCATCCTGAGCCTGTTCTCAGACACACACACCTCACCATAAACACCTTCTCTTCTCTGTCAGGCGGATAAACGGCGCGGCTATAAGGAGGAGGAAATCGATCATCTGGACGACGTGAGCGCTGCGGAGCTGGCCTGGTCCAAACACAAGCTCCTGAACGAGTCCATCATCGTGGCTCTGTTCCAGGGTCAGTTCAAGTCCACGGTCCAGTGCATGAGCTGCCAGCACAAGTCCCGCACCTTCGAGACCTTCATGTACCTGACGCTGGAGATGACTCCCAGCAGCAAGTGCTCTCTACAGGTCTCACACACACACACACTCACTCAGCCCTAGTGTCTGAGTTAGATTATGAAGAGTACAGTGATGTGTGTGTGTGTGTGTGTGTGTGTACAGGACTGTCTGAAGCTCTTCTCTAAAGAGGAGCGTCTGACCGACAGTAACCGCTTCTACTGCCGCCACTGCAAGACTCACCGAGATGCCATCAAGAAGATGCAGATCTGGAAAGTTCCGCCCATTTTACTCGTACACTTGAAACGGTGAGTGATGTCCAGCGCAGAGCTCTGATCTCTCCTGAAGCAGCGTCTGAAAGCTGTGTGTGTGTGTGTGTGTGTAAGGTTTAAATATGACGGCCGGTGGAGGGAGAAGCTGCAGACGCTGGTGGACTTCCCTCTGGATAATCTGGACCTGACACAGTACGTGATCGGACCCAAAACCAACCTGAAGAAGTACCACCTGTACGCTGTGTCTGTGAGTATGAGAACACACACACACTCGCTCACTCTCACACACAAATTTTTCCTCAAGCGTGGTGTGTGACGTCCGTTCTGGTCTGCAGAATCATTACGGGGGGATGGACGGCGGTCACTACACAGCTTACTGTAAGAATCCCATGAAGCAGCGCTGGTTCAAGTTTGATGATCACGAGGTGTCTGACATCTCCCCCTCCTCTGTCCGCTCGGCTGCCGCCTACATCTTCTTTTACTCCTCCCTATGAGGGTCAGCGACGGGTCATCACCATGGCAACGAGTGATTGATGCATGTCTGACATGCAGCTATGGGCAGAGCTAAAGCCCTAAAGACTGAAGGACACTACTGCTGAAGGAACGCTTCTCTCTCTGCATCTCTCTCTCTCTGTATCTCTCTCTCTCTGTATCTCTCTCTCTGTATCTCTCTCTCTCTCTCAGTGGGTGGTTCAGGGCGTCTGTAGCAGGAGTCTGAACACAGGAGCCTCGGCCTGATCTGGACTTGATGTCATTTAGATGGACCGTGTGAGATTAGACGTCCATATATGCGCACTATAATCTAAACCGCTCATTAGACGTGCACCTGATGCTTAAGGAGATGCGTTTCATTTATTTATACGGTGACCAAATATTAGTGGTGCTGCCGGATCCGAAGGCGATGGGGAGAACATGAGAAAAGAGAAAACTCCGGATGAGAAAATCCAGCTGTTGGTAAAGGAGGACACCCTCACAAACTCACTGGTCTGTGTTCACTCGGCTTGGGCCCTGCTCTGTAGGCTAGTGTTCAGGGCTAACCTCAGCAGTGCAATAACCCTCATCGACTGAGATGACCCGATCGACGGTCAGCATTAGCAGCAGGTCTGATGCCTTCACACAGCTGTGTCTCTGTACTAATACTCGTCTGAATCAGAACCGCTGTGGCATGAGCTTCTGACGGACTGACTCACTCTCACCTGTTTCTTATAATATTAAGCGCATTCTTTAAATCCATGTATTAGCCTATAAACCTTATACATGCATAAATAAACAGACGTAACACGTGTGCTTTGAGTCTTGTCTTGCATTTCTGACTATAAACAGCCAACAATTATGATAATTCATCTGTTTCAGTCAGATGATGTAGCTTTTCTGCTCATAGTATACAGACATGAACTGTATATTAAATGTAAGTAAATGTTAGATTTGGTGTGTGCTATTTAAATATGTAATACTGTTTTCCTGGTATGAATCAGATTTACTGTCTTAGTTCACAGAACAGCAAGAGATAAATACTGCAGATTTGTTCTACAGTTGTGCTACTAAACTAACCAGCAGATAAACCAGCTTTAAGAAATTTACGCAGTCAACTAGGAACCCTGAGACATATGACATCAAAATGTGTTTTAAAATTAGCTTATATCAGAATGTTTGATCCAGGTATATGGAATCAATCTGAAGCACACACACACACACACACACTACATGATTTCTCAGAAATCTGATTGCTCTTAATCAGAAGCCTGGCTCTGATTTTGCGACTAGAAACTCTAAACTGTAAAACTCTTCAGATCACATGCTCACTCTCTTTATAACAGAGATTACTATAGCGTTATATTTGTGTGTGTGTGTGTGTGTTTACCTGTTGAGAATGTGTCTGGTGTAAAGGAAGGTCCTGGTGTTTCTTGGGTTCTTCAAAGTGATGTGTGTCCCGGCTGACACCTGCTGACCTCTTGACCTGTGAGTCACCATCTGATGAACACAAATCAAACATTCAGTCAGATTTAAGTTGTCTAGTAACGGTAACACAAACTAGACTAGTTAACGCTCAGTGCTGATCAGTGTTCATCCATCAGGGTTTTCAGCCTGACCCATTTAAGTGTTGTTTTGTGGTCGGTCAGTGAAAACCTGAAGGACTGGTCACCTGAAATCATCAAAATGATGCTAAAAGGCACCAAACATAAAACATATTGGCGTAACTTATTGTTTGCATGATATTCAAGGCACATGTATTTAATTATCAACTGATCCAAAACACTCACATGAGGAACACAAAGTTATGAATTTCTATGTAACAGTTTCTAGGTTATTATATACATGTATATTGTAAGCAATGCCATTAGTGCTATACAGTATGTCAAAGAAACGTTATTAAAAACAGTAAATTACCTGATTGTATGGATCGAATAGTTTTATTCGCATATGAATCTGGAGGGATAATCTCTTCGCTTCTTCTCCGTCGACCTTAGAAACACCGATTCTGACAGGATTTTCTGAGGTGAGCTACTTTTACGCCACAAACATAACATTAACGTACTACAGAATGAGTAACTTAGTAATAAAAATACAAAATTGTAACGCAGATTTTAAACTGTTAGTTTTTTGTAAAGACTTTTAAACAAAGCACTAATGTTAATAAAGTAAGACAACTCGAAGATTTTTCATCTCCCGCGTTTTTACGGTTGCTAGGGAGATCTCAGGTAAACAATGACATTGTTCGCGCGCTTCTGTTTGTTGTTTATGGAAGCATGCGTTTAGCCAAATTAAATCTGTAATCAAGTACATTTTAATAATCTTTTCGGATCACGTTTTTCTTTTACGTAAGCCATTATTCTCATTAACATATTAATGATTAAACACAACAGCTAATCAGAATTCTCGAGCTAGATCAATGTCAGTTAGCGTGAACTCA
>JAUMHP010000073.1:17994975-18009828 GCA_032361065.1 Enteromius trimaculatus | reverse complement strand
CACTACAGAAACAGTTACATTTACTAAACCTTACAGTTTCATTTCTATCAATATTCAGAAGGTTTTTACTGAAGGATTTGTTCATATATTATTCACAATGATTTATACGTTTTATTCATAAAAAAAAAAGGCAAAAACGTCTATCTTTAAAGGCATGGCGTACATATTTCAAGTTTTTTCTCCACTTTAGCAGCACTTACAAACACCACAACTTAGAGATTAATTCCTCTCTATATTCTGAAGATTTTTACTGAGGACTTTGCTAAGATATCATGCACTTCATTTAATCATCGCACTTTATGTATAGGCGTCTGTACATTTTTAATTGCAATTTATGTTTAAAAGTTTTTTTCTCCAATTTAACAGTACCTACAAACACCAAATTTTAGAGTTACATTCTTCTTTTTATTCTGAAGGTTTTTACTGTGGGGTTTGTTCATATATAATTCACACAGATTTATACAACATATTATACCTAAAAGCAGTTGTTAAGTTCTGCTGCCAGTATTTTCTGATTTCTGGAGTGATAAACAGTAAGAACCTTTGACTCTAACATGGCAACAAAATCAAACCAAGCTTTATCCCATGTTCAGATGCGAATCAGTGCATATTTAACTAGATAATGTGCCATATTTAAACATAACATTTCATAAAACTTGTAATATAAACCAATCAACTGGGGAAGTACAGCGAGATCTATTAGTTAACAGCTTTATCCTATTCTTTAGAGATTTAATCTAATCAAGCACAGAGTTCTGGTTTACCAGTGTCCGGGGCAGTTCATGGGTTTCAGAGCGAAGACGTCCTGCTCCACGGGGAAGGAGAACATGTTTTCACTGTAGTGCTGCCAGTGACCCGACGTCTCCCACAGTTTACTGTTATAGATGTTAGGAGACGCCACCTCCTGGAAACCACGTCTGCTGTACTCCTCCTGCACACACACACACACACATCATGAACAGCGAAATAGGATTCAGTGATTAAGTTTGAACTCATACTCATATGCTGACGTACCCTGATGAACTCTGTCAATGTGTTGTAGATGTAAGCACCTCGCGGCAGAAAAAAGCAGCTTCCTGGACTCAGATCATGGAAGAAGAAAAGTTCTTGATCCTGCAAATCACACCACAAGAGAGCGAGATCTTAACAAGCTCCTTCAATCACACTTGAGGAGGAAGTGGCATGCATCGCCCATCGAGAGGTGAGGAGACACGTCTGATGGGACAAACATGATAATGCACTAGAAACCATACGGAACGGCTGTTACATGCAGTAAAGTGGATTTTAATGAGGTAAGAAATCTCAAAAAACAAAACCTGTTGGTTGTGAGTAATTTAGTGACTTTTGGCTGAACTGAACAAGACGGACACCAACTGATTCTCACAAGAACCAAGAAACAAATCCATGTGCCGTCATTAATAGATGCTTGTCACATGCCATTCAAGACGAAAAATATGAACAGCTCATTCTGAAATCAACATTCTGAAAAGTAACTACATTTTTGCATTTTCTGAACTTAATTCATTTTGCATTTCTTTGCAAAACTGCAATAAAGTACAATAATTGAAAATATAAAAATAAAACACTTACTAATAGTCATACAACATCTAAAATAACTACATTTTAGAATAAAACAAACCAAATTGTTTAAATCATAAATCATTTATCTGCATGTCATTTGACCATCACAGAACTGGAACATGTGAAACTATAATCTCAGAATTATTTCAAGTAAAGATTTTAGCTCAGTGGTGTTTAGCGGACAAAACAGTTTCTGAATCTGTGACTAGATCAATAAATCAAGAGGCAGTAATTCCAGCTCTGTCTCTCACACACCTTTCCGATCTTGCGGTGGTCTCTGTTTTTGGCTTCTTCCTGGAAGCGTTCCCACTCCTTCAACATTTTGTTGTCAGGAAAAGAGATCCCGTAGATCCTCTGGAGCGTCTCCATGTCCGAACGGCCCTCCCAGTACGTGGAAGAATTCTGAACAACATCACAATATCACACTCAAGCTGTTCTCCTGCAGAACGGCAGCTCTAAAGCATCTGTACTTGCATGTATTTCATCAATCACAAGCAAACAGAAGCACATGTGTTGTTTGAGATCATATTGAACCCTGTAAGAGTGATCTAAAGTACCTTATAGATCTTGAGTGCTTTGATTTTGCCGGTGTGTCGTACATGTGGCCCGCGGCACAGATCAATCAACGGACCGCACCTATGAGAGGAAGAGTATGAATTCATGATGGAAAGAGGTTTACAGCATCCATACGGAGAAATCAGGTGATGCTGTGTTACCTGTAGACGGTGGTGGTGGGAGTGGAAACCTTCTCATTCAGGATCCGACACTTGAACTTGTTGTACTTAAATAACGAACGCAAATGAAAAGTGTTTTCAGCAATATACACCATGATACTAAATAAATACCCTATTTATTTGCAATCCTAAAATATGGTACTTCAAACAAGAACATGTTTTTTTTAAGTGGTTGTAAATATGGTGTTATCTTTTTTTATTCATTTGGATTCTGTTTTAATGGTTCAATTACATTTACATTTTTAATCATGCATTAAAATTGTAACATTAATAGCCAAATAAAAATGTTGTGTTTTCGTTTTTTTTATTTTGAATTTTTTTTTTTACATTTAAAATTGTAACAATAACAGGAAGTGTGAAGAATGAAGTGTTTATTATTCTTATTTTTATGTTTTCTCAATTAACTAACAAGCATATATAAACAATTTTAATTTTTAATATATATTTTTAAATTGTAACAATAATAGGGCCCAATGAAATTACTTATGTTTTAAATTTGTTTTAGCATTTAATTAATTTTTTTTAAAATATCTATTTTTTAATTTTAATTTAATACTTTTAAATGTATTTTGTAATTGTAAATTTTAATTTAATTTAATTTTAAAAGTTAATAATCTAAAAGCATTTCTAATCATTAATAAACAATTTAAATTTAATAATTTGAATTGTTTCACAGAAATTCTAGATTCTTTGTTTTATAATTAAAAACAAAATGATCATAAATGGTGGTAAATAAATGAAAAAGTAACTCTGGTGAAAGAATTTTCCCTCCATTAATTATAAAGAAACATCAAGAAACACATTGGTAAAAAAAAAAAAAAAAAAATTGTGATTTTTAATTCAAATGATTGAAACGGTACAATCATTGTTTTATTTAGGGTTAGATTAAAAAAAGCTTTAACAAAGAAATTTTACAAAGTATAATACAAAGTGATAATTATGCTATTAAATTTATTATCATTACTTTGAAAAACCTTTATTGGTAGTACAAAGTCTCTATAATAGGCCCTTTTTGTTGAAGTGATGAACTATTCTCACCTTAAACATCTCCAGCAGCGTCTCTTTACTGATCTCCAGTCTCTCAAAGGGCTGCTTGTCCTTCATGATGCTCCTGCAGATGTTCTCCAGATCTCCGAACTCTGTGCTGGACACTCCTCTGTGAACAAACGGCAGATACGCTGAGCTACAGGAGCTCTGGACAGGTCAGATCAGAACAGAGGGACGTCAAACAGCTCCACTCACTTCTGTCCGTCCAGGAACATGTCGTAGTAGAAGCCGTTCTCGATGGGTGGCCCGTAGCACAGGCATCCTCCATAGAAGCTCTCCATAGCCTCGCCGAGGACGTGAGCGCTGGAGTGCCAGTAAACCTGAGACACAACAGCATCTGTACATATCTTACAGGAGTTTGCTTGAAGTACCCAAGTTCAGACTCTAGTGTGAGGGCTTTCAGCATTTAGCTCTGCAGTAATACTACGACCTAAAATCAAATCCAGTGCCCATTACGTCAAATGTTAAAGTGTGCGTATACGATGCGCAGAGAAAAGGAACGGTTGAGTAAATTGTTTTACTTTTTTTTTCTTGGGGCAAAAAAAAAAAGTATTCTTGTGGCATTTTACTGATGTATTTACTACATACACAAAAGTAATCTCAAAACACACTTAATTACAATACGTTTTGTTAATTGAATGTCTGACTCATTTTTTAATTCCATGCTTGCATTGCATTATACGTGTGGAAGTGTGGATGGTAACTGACGGCTTGTGCATCCTCGTGGTCGAAGCGAAGAAGCTCCAGACTGCAGTCGGTCTCCAGCGGACGGTCCAGATCCCACAGATCTCCGTTCACACGCGCGATCACACAGCTGTCCGCCAGACCCTGACTACACACACACACACACACACGCGCACACACACACACACAGAACACTGTTGAGTGACACCTGATTTCCAGTGATTATCATCATCATGATTACAGAGACCATCTCTGCATTTGTTTATTCTGGTCATTATACATCACCATCACTCTGTTCTCCTATTTGATAATGTTCAGTGCTTTGCTACAATCTGTATTGTTAAAAGCGCTATAGAAATAAAAGAGATTGATTTAAAACATACACAGACATTAAAAAACAAGCTAAAACAAAGAAAAATTACTCACTGATAATTTTTTTTCTTTATAATATCTTACACTGGACAACACAGAATTTTAAAGCAAAGCGTCAGCAGATCTGCTCACACACATCATCTCTCGTGTGTATCATGAAGGAGCAGAAGCTCTCACCTGATGGAGCAGGCCAGCTGATACGGGCTGCTGACCCAGGCTGTGGCGGTCAGTGTCTGTCCATCGGGCAGCTGGACACTGATGGAGTGACCACCAGCCGCCCGCTCTGCCAGGAGAGCATCGCTTTCCTTCTTCAGCCGCTCATACAGCTGCAGACGGTCAGAGACGAACACCGGCCACGAGTCCAGCTGCTCCGGTCAATGAGAGAGAGAGAGAGATGAGCTCTGAGAGCAGCTGAGCTGTTAAACACCACGTGAATGACACTGATGCAACAACACAGCAATCACACTGACCACATGAGTGTGTGTGTGTGTGTGTGTACCTCTGCCTTCATTTTCTCCTTCTTCTTGTTTTTCTCCTGAACATCTGATGCACTGGATCGAGGCGGAGCAGCATTCTGCTGAAACACACAAAACAAACAAGTTATAACAAATAACACCGGTGTATCAGTGGGCTTATCTTTATTATTAATAGGCAGAATGAAATGACATTTTATTGTTCATTGAAATTACAAGTTCATAAAACAAAACATATGGGTATATCCAGTTCCAAAAGAGGAACAAAGCAAACAAATTTATTATTATTTTTATTTATTTATTTATGATTTATTAATATTTTTATTTTTGGATTTAATATATATATTTTTAAGATGATAGATAGATATACATATATATAGAAAGAGAGAGAAAGATAAATAGATAGATGGAGAGAGAGAGAGAAAGAGAGAGATGCACCTTTGCATGGGTCTTCTTCTTTTGTTCTTCAGGTTTGTTCTGGCTCTTCTGTGAGTTGGTCCTCTGCTTCTGCTCAGGTTTGTTAGTCTTCTGCTGGTTCTCCTGCAGCTGCTGCTCCTCCCGGAGGCTCCGGCGGAGGTGTAGAGCTCGGTACCGGAGCTTCTCGTTCTCCGCTCGCAGCTCGTCCAGGCTCGAGTCTCCGGTCAGGAGTCCTCCGGTCAGTGCGTCCTGCAGGCGGAGGATCTCCAGACTCAGCGCCTCGATCTGCTCCTCCTGAGCGGACAAACGAGCGGCCATGCGCTCCGCCATATCCAGCCTCACCGCTGACCGGATCCGAACCGAAGAAACACCGGCAGGGATATAACCGGTAATGAACAGGCGTTCAGTCGGTGACACGGACCGGTCACTCCTGCAGGGGGCGCTCGGTGGCCCAGACTGACGGACCTCCATTGAGACGCGTACAAATCAAACAAAGATTTATGAATATTTATAAAAAGCTACATAAATAATATTTCCATTGATGTCTGGTTTGTTGGGATAGGACAGTATTTGACTGAGATACAACTATAAGAAAATCTGAATCAGAGGGTGAAAAAAATCTAAATATTGAGAAAATCATCTTTAAAGTTGTTCAAATTAAGTTCTTAGCAATGCATACTAATCATATATTAACAGTAGGAAATGTAAAAAATATATTCACATAACATAATCTTTACTAATATCCTAATGATTTTTGTATGTTTTGTTCTTTTAACTGGTATTTGTTGCATTTTGTTTTTGTTGTACAGGACTTTGTTTGTTTTATAAAAACGTAACCTTCATATTTTTGTCTTATTGGAGATAACTGAACATAAAACAATTGGTCTCTGAAGTAAACATGGAAATCCACCAGGGAATTATAAAATTAAATATCCATAAGATACTGTCAAATGTAAATGGCGCTGAATAAAATAACAGGTAAATAATTTTCATCTAAATAATGACTTGAATAATCACTGAATTTAAAACAAGCTGTGAAGAATCAAAATCAAAGATTTATAATGTATCCGCCCATTTCGCCAGCCTTGCTTCAAAGCTGCATGACGCTCTACGTGCTCTGTTCTATGAATATGATCCGAAGCGTCGCGCAGCGCCACCTGGCGACCAGCTGCCACATGACGCTATTAATAACAACAGCGTGACACATGAGAACAGAAATACAGAGTCATTTATAGTCTTTTCTCTCCTGTGAACAAAATAATACTTGTAACAGCCTCTTGCCAACAGTGACAATAACGACCTTCACACTCAACCAAAGTGAAATATATACAAACATTAATTTAATTAAGAAAATGCAGTTACTGAATTTATTTGAATGTTGTGTGTCGCAGTACCGGATGACGTGCGCGCTCTAGATTCCGCTGCGTGACAGAGGCGATGACGTCACCGCGCGGAAGTAAACAGACCACTGCTCTTCACCTGTAAACGCGTTTATGAAATGTTTACGACCATATATTAAATAATAAATAGTTATCATTCATAAAGTCAACAGTCCGCGGTTGAATCGTACGCTTGAGTGGCTGAGATCTGGGCGGAAGAAAGCGCAGTGCTTGTGAATATGCTGTAAATGCCACTGATTATTGATAATTAATTGATTGATGTCAGTTCGGGATGGCTGCGGGTTTCGCTCCTCCGAAGCTCAAAGACTTTATTCTGACGGAGAAACTGGGAAGTGGCACTTACGCGACAGTTTATAAAGCTTTCAGAAAGGCGAGTGATTATTGATCTCGGATTATTCACCAATACTCTCATACGGGTATTTGACATGCTTTAGTCACACTCTTGATTGTTTGCTTCCTCGTTAGTGTAACTTTATTGTTTTATCTCAATGGTTACGAGTTAGTTTATTTGAATATTTGATTGTTTGGTTGTCTTATTGTCAATAAGTTATTGATCATGTGATTAATTTCAGACTGACAGCAGGCAGGCGGTGGCCGTGAAGGTGGTCAGTAAGAAAAGCCTCAATAAAAGCTCAATGCAGAACCTGCTGACAGAGATTGAGATCCTCAAAACAGTCCGGCATCCTCACATAGTGCAGCTCAAAGACTTCCAGGTACAAGATTCCCATATATATTTATATATAGAGCCAATAACGTAACAAGCTGTGATAAATGTACTATATTAATTGTAACATATTTGCATAATATCATAAATGTCAAAAACTGATAAATCTACACACTGTAATACATGATGTCATAGGTCACTATTTTCTAGGTACACACAATTAGATCGGTTAACCTTAAAATGGGAAACAGCGTAGCTGTTCTCCTAAAGTGCTTTGTGCCGTTCAGAGAAAAAAAACACCCTATTACATCTTAATGTTAAATCGTCATCCCTCCGTCTCTCTCTCTGTGTGTCAGTGGGACAACGAGAACATCTATCTGATTCTGGAGTGGTGTTCAGGAGGAGATTTGTCCCGATTTATCCGAAGTCGCCGGATTCTTCCGGAGAGAGTCGCCCGTCGCTGCCTACAGCAGATTGGTACAAACACACACAGTCACACACACCACAGGATTTATAAAGATGAATGATACAGACCGACATTATGTGTTTTAGCATGCGCTCTTCAGTTCCTCCACGAGAAGAACATCTCTCATCTGGACCTCAAACCACAGAACATTCTGCTGAGTGGAAACGAGCTGAAGCTCGCAGGTGAAAACACAGCACCTCATTATTATTACACAGCATTATTATTACACTCGAAGAAGAGTCAGTGAGGTCTAATGTACTGTTACAGTGTCCAAACCTTGCCTCTTTTTTCAAAACATATCACACAAATCCAAGACCTGCACACACGAGATGCAAAACGTTACATGAAGCACTGTATTCAAAATATCACAAAAAGCAGAAATTTGTCATAATATTGGTGTATTGTTCATGTCTGATGTCATCCTGTCACGCTGTGTGTGTAGATTTTGGTTTTGCGCAGTACATGAGCCCATGGGACGAGCAGCAGGCTCTGAGAGGCTCTCCGCTCTACATGGCTCCTGAGATGGTGTGCAGACGACATTACGACGCTCGAGTGGATCTGTGGTCCGTCGGAGTCATTTTATACGGTGAGACACTACAATAAAAGATGAAATCAATAAGATTTGAGGGATTCATTTGATTCTTTCATCATCTGCTTACCCTCATGTCGTTTCAAACCTGACGTTCTTCCTTCTGTCCAACAAACTAGTCAGTGGGGTCCGGTGTTGCTTGCATTCTTTAAAATATCTTAATTTGCAAATGTATTACAGGTTTCTTCAAAAATATTGTGCAGCACGACTGTTTTCAACATCAATAAAAATCAGAAATGTATTCTGATTTCTGAAGATCATGTGACACTGAAGACTGGAGTAATGATGCTGAACGTCACAGTTTAACACACATTCACAGAGGAAACAGCTGATTTACATTAGAATAATATTTTAGAATTCTACTGTATTTTTGACCAAATAAATAAAGGCTCGGTGAGCGGTTGTGACTTCGTTTAAGACATTAATAAATCATTATTATTCCATATTTTTGACCAACTGTATGTGTGTTTTTCGAGGACAGAAGCATTATTTGGACGAGCTCCATTTGCCTCTCGCTCCTTCACTGAACTAGAAGAGAAGATCCGCAGTGAGAAACCCATCGAGGTGAGAATTAACATCGCTACACATAAACACAAGAGTTTCTGTATCATAATCAATGGTATATTTATTAGAAACACATTAATATTACAAAAAGCTATTTTTTTTAAGGAATATTTCACCTAAACATAAAAATGTGCTGAAAATATCCTAACCCATCCAAGATCAGGATGAGTGTGTTTCTTCATCAGGTTTGTAGAAATGTGTCTCAGCAATGTAAGTGAATGGGTGCCGCCAGAATGAGAGTCTGATAAAAACATCAGAATAATCCACAGCACTCCAGTCCATCAGTTCACATCTAGAGAAGATTAGATCAAACTAATCCAGCATTCAGCAGAGATTCTCATTCCGACGGCACCCATCCATTGATGAGACACTGATGCAGACACATTTCTCTCAGACTAGCGAGTCAGTACACTCTTACGGTACAGCGGTGTTCTCTCAGGTGTGGTTGTTCCAGATGTTGCTGTGATCTGTTCTCTGTGTGTTAGCTTCCATTCGGAGCGAGAATTTCTCATGACTGTCGAGATCTGCTGCTGCGTCTGTTGGAGCGAGACCCGGACGCACGCATCACGTTCGACGAGTTCTTCCTGCATCCCTTCGTGGATCTGGAGCACATGCCCAGCGCCGAGAGCCTGGGGAAGGCTGTGAGTGTGACCAAGTCAGCGCACTAACACTCTCACATGTTTATTTTAGTCCTGAAGTGGCAAAACCGCCGCTGCTCGTCTCTAGCGTCAGACCCAACTTCAGCAAATGTGTCACACAGATGCTGCTCTACAAACACTCGACCCGTGCAGTTATACCACACCGGTCTTTGGTTTATTTTAGTGCTGCTTGCTGCCACTGATCTCCTCATTCAGTTAGGTTCTGATTCATAAACATAAAGTTTTATTTATTTGTTGGTTTTTTAAATTATTTTTTTTAAGATATAGAAGTATCATCAGTAAAGGCTATATTTTTTGGCATACTTAAGGTGTTAAAATTTAATACAATCCTTATTTTTTTAATTATTATTTTCAAAAAGAAAATGTAAAAAATAAATAAACAATAATTTACAATCCTATTGGTATTTGATGAAAACTAATATTTTCCCAGGAGAAGCCTTTAAAAAAAGCATTGTTTTTGAGTAAAAATGTTTCCTAGTATCATTTAAGCTAAACATGAAGAAAAGAAAATATGGATTCTGTTTAGATTTTAAGTAGGCCCTTTATAGTTATTATTCTCATTAGCAGTACTCATTTAGATGGATGTCTGTAGACATTGCTTTTTTTAAGGGCAACTATTGTTTTTCAGTACAGCTATCTACAATGTCTTAAATCAAGATGCATTTCCTTAAGAAGCAAAATGAAAGAGAGTCACGTTTTGCTGTATTCGTCTTCTAGAAAGCGCTGGTGTTGCAGGCAGTGCAGAAGGACCAGGATGGACAGCGATCGGTTGCGTTATCCCTCTACTGTAGTGCACTGGAACACTTCGTTCCTGCCATTCACTGTAAGACACAAGCGCCTCAGTCCCTCTGTTACTCGCGTCTCCATTCACTCTTATCATCTCTGTCTCTGCACTTTCAGATGAGACAGACACACAGAGGAAGGAAGCACTGAGACAGAAGGTAAGCTTCATTACAAACCCGTGGGAACTGGGGTTAGAAAATAAAAAAAGGGTTAGGTAAAGTCCAACAAGCCAAGCTGCTCACCATGTTCTCACACAGTGAAAAATACATTGCAGAGCTAACTGACAACACGGAGACAAAAAAGACAGAGAAGGCTACTTTAAGTATAAAAAAAAGGTCTCAGCTTCTCTATAATATGTTGTGACATCACTGTAGCTCCTCTAACGGCATGTGAACAATCATCTTCTCATATTTACTGAAAGCACAAAATAAACCTGAATGAACACCAGTGAACAAACACTTCTTTATATACACATCATTTTTCAAGTCCACGGAAGTTAATGTGTTTGCCAGACAAGATTCAGTGTTGTGATTGGTCAGATCGCCTGTGAACGGTCACTTACAAACTCAATAAGAACAGTAGATGTGACTGAGGCTCATCTGTCGTCTCTCAGGTGAATCAGTATGTTTCCCGTGCTGAGGAGCTCAAAGCGCTGGTCAGTTCGGACTACAAGATTAGTTTTGAGGAGGGAAAGTCAAACAGGAACATATTGAAAGGTAAGCAGTGCTGCATTACTGATATCTGATCTCTCAGCACAGGTCTGACGTTCAGATCTTTGCTCGTTCACAGAAATGTCTAGAGATCAGCCGAGGTTGCTGGCGGCGCTGGAAGTGGCGTCCACTGCTGTTGCCAGGGTAACCGATACATGTGCATGTGTGTCACATGAGCTGCAGTGTTGCATGATGGGTAATGGAGTTGTGATGTGTGCAGGAGGAGGGCGGCGTCGAGGACTATGACACGCTCGATCTGTACCAGCAGAGTCTGGGCGAGCTGCTGCTGGCGCTGGCAGGTAAACCGTTATAACGTTTAAAAACCAAAAATAATCCACAGTTTAACATTCATTGTACGGTTTTTTGCCTAGCCATCAGAACACCCTAGCAACCACTTATAAACAGCTCAGAATACCTTAGCAACCATCACAACATCCTAGTAACAGCTTAGCAACAAGTGTAAACACTCGGAACACCCTTACATCCACCTGTCAACCACCTAGAACACCTTAGCAACCACAGATCAACAATTCAGAATAACAGTTTAGCAACCATGAAAATGATCAGTTGCTAAGCAACATGTGTAAACATTCAGAACACCCATAGCAACCACCAAAATACCATAGCAACTGCTTAGCAACAGATGTAAACATTTAGAACACCCTAACAACCCAGAACACAATAGCAATCACCAAGCAACAGCCTACCAATCACCTAGTAACAATTACTAAGCAATAGACACTCAGGATACCCTAGCAACCGCATAGTAACAACACAGAAAACCATAGCAACAGCCTAGCAATCATCAGAATACCCTAGCAACTGCTTAGCAGCAGGTTTCAATATGCAGAACACCCAGGACACCACTTATCAACAGCTTAGCAACCATTTAGAATACCCTAGCAACCTGAACAACAGCAACATTCAACATTCTGAACACCCAAGCATCGAGCTAGGAAATACCTAGTAACAACACAGATTACCATAGAAACCACCAAGCAACCATCATTCCCTAGCAACTGCTGGGCAACAGAGCACCCTAGTTCCTAAAGACAACCCAGAATACTATAGCAACGACCTAGCATTTATTCAGAACACCTTAGCAACCTCTTAGTAACAACACAACAGCAACCACCAAGCAACAGTCTAGCACCCATCAGAATACCCTAGCAACGTCTTAGGAACAGTAACCACATAGAACACCCAAGCTACCGCCTTGCAGCCATTCAGGACAGCATAGTATCCACCTAGTAACAGCACAACAACCATCTCGAATACCCTACCAACTGCAGCCGCCTAGCAACCACACAGAACACCATAGCAACCACCCAGTACACCTTAGCGAGTGAGTTTTGGACTAACATCACTCCAACTGTGAGATTGGTGAGGCGTCCAGATGTGGCGGCGAGCGGTTGCCCAGTCCGCGTGTGTGGTACGATCATCTGGATCTCGTTGAGAGCAGCTCTCTTCGTCTTATTAAATACTGAAACAAATGCAAACGGTTGTCTGTCGAACTCCTCGAGAGCTCTGCCGGATTCCCGCCTCACTGCAGGGTTTTTTTGGCCACTTGACTCCCGCTGGTGATCGGTTACCGCGCTAGTGCCAGCACTGCCCAATCACAACACAGCCGGGGGGCGCAGGGGGCGGAGTTATTTATAACACATTCAGTAGAAAGGCTTCTCTATCGCGGTGCGTCGAGCTCCTCACAGACAGATCTGCAGTGTTTCTCATTCATGCTAACCAAGTATAGAGACGATGTAACAGATAGATTAAGTGTATGCGCTCGAGAGCTTCATTCATTAAAAAGCTAGTTTTTCCACTGTGCTTTTCAAATGGTGGTACATTTATTTTATACAAACATTAATATCAAGTGACTTAGGTTTTAGATCACTGTTTTTTGCTCTATTTTGTCAACACAAGTTTGTTTATGAATGAATCTTTGCCTTAGAACAAATCTGGCGAGTAGATGATTCAATGACCCATTCACAAAGAGAGTCAATTGCTTCATTACTAAACAAATCAATCGATTTAATGGATGATTCAGTGACAAAGACAGTAATATTCTGTAAATATAATTAAACAAACACACAAATATCAATGGGAAGCTTACTTCCTGTCATTGATCAGAAAGTGTCTGTTCCTTTTTTTCGTTTTTCAATAGGATCGCTGGTGTTCTTAGTCCTTAATAATGTAATATTAAAAACTAACCGCCAACGTTTTTACAAAGTGTAAACTATTAAATATAGCTAATCTACAAATCTTGCAGTACTGTACCTGCAAAATAAACTCTACTGGATCTGCACTGCACCCAGAGGAGCGTGCTAAAACAATCTCAAAACCATCACAACCGTATAGCATCATGCTAAAACCCTAGAAAAACCATGGCGACCACATAGCGTCATGTTAAAACCTCCTCAGAAATGTGTGTGTGTGTGTTGATCTGATGTGATGTGTGTGTGTGTGTCCTACAGCTGAATCTCAGGGCCGGCGCAGGGAGGCGCTCCACAGCGAGGTGAGACTAATATCATCTGACTGCTGATTCTGTTTCTCCTACAGCATCGTGACTCACACACATCTGACGCATTCAGCAAAATCACTTTCTGATACTAGCTCATGAGTTATAAAGGTGCTGTGTGTCACTTCTTGACTGCACTGAAGCATAAAACACCATAAAGTTTGCCAATATTTAGGGAACATGTTAAATTCACATACCATTATACTCGATTGTTCTGCTTTAAAATGTGCGTTCCGTGTCAGAATATCTGCTTTTGATTGGGTCTTTTTTTTGGTGGAAAAAGCAGCGTGCTACAACCATGGAAGGCCGCAAACAAAAACTGTCAGTGATTGCAAATTCCAAATTCCTGAAAGTCTTGATATCCATGTAAAGAGCTGGTTGCCTCGCTGAGATTGAGACAATCTGGCAACCCGAGTGAGCCTGAGAGAAAATAAAACTGCAGTGATCTAAATATAGAAACACAGCCGCTGCCATCAGGAGTGTGAAGACCAGATCAATCATGCATCTCTTATCTGCTAACTCCACACTAACGAGCCTTTAACTAGTCCTTACATCATTTACATTTCACAGGTGCTTCAGTTCTTCAGCTCAGCTCAGCGAGGATGTCCTCTAGACACATGAGCTGTTGTTTTAATGATCTCACCTCTGTGATATTCACAAAACCATGTATATCTACATCTAGAGGCGTTGTGTAAAGTCTGGCTAATAGTTTATATGAATGGCATCAAGTTTATTATTTAAAGATGAGATATTTATCTCCTGATTTTCTTCTGCAGATTAAAACTCTGATGAGTCGAGCTGAATACCTCAAAGAGCTGATCAAGGTAAGTGCTGTCGTTTCTCTCGCTCCACTCGTTTAGTGTAGCGTCGTCTAAAGCGTGTGTTTGCAGATGCGGGAAACTCAGACGGACGAATCACTGAAGAAGGACGTCGCTGCGGAGTCTGTGAGAACCTGTAAGTACAGATCATGTTCATATAGAGAAATGCAATGTTTGGGTAGGAAATAATAACCCATAGGAAGAAATCGTCTAAGCTATTCCACAAGTTTCTTAAAGGTACGAGAAAAAAACCAAAACATAATACTGAACAAATAAATTATTAAAAAATAAATAATAATTGTAAAAAATAAATACTTTAAAATAAAACAAATGCTTTTAATGAAAAAAAAAAAATATATATATATATATAAATGTTT
>JAUMHP010000073.1:17979975-17993652 GCA_032361065.1 Enteromius trimaculatus | reverse complement strand
ATTTTGCATCTCCAGTAATGTATCTTGGTTTAAAGACGTTTAGATAGTTTTCTCTGGAAAACATGACAAAACTAGTTCTTTTTTTTTTGCAGCGCTTGCAACATTTAATTCCACAGGTTTATGAATATAAGACACTCTGCTCTAGTGTGAGAACTTTCAGGCCAGTGTTTTTCAGGACACATGTCTAAACATCATGACGCGAGATAACAGTCCTATTTTCTGACAAATGATTGAAAAAGGGGGGGAAAAACAATGCATAAAACAAGAAAAACGTTCAGAAGAAGAGTTTAGGGTCCCACTTTAGTTTGTGACCAATTCTTACTTTTAACTGTTTTAACTATGACCTCTGCTTCAATTAACTTAACAACTCGTTTCCAGCCACAATATCTAAAAATTCTTCAATCAAGAAAGATTTTCTAGACAAGTAAAAACTTTTAGAATTTTTTTATTTTCTCCTTCTGAAAAGGAACCAATAGTATTTCCTTCTTGATCTATATTTTGACTGGAAACAAGACATAAAAAAGTTTGTAAAGCATTTTTTTATTAATAATGAACCGTTTTAGTGTTGGTTAATAGTGTTAATAGTTAGTAGGGTAGTTTTTAAGTTATGTTTCAAGGGGTTTAAGGATTAAGGGATCTTAAATATGCTCATATTCTCAACATTTTTTAAACTGCATCTTGATTTAAAAACATGTAGATAATAGTCCCGCAGAAACAGAGCGAAGAAGAGCAGATTGTTTTTCGGGACGTAACTAACGGCTTCTTGAGCTGGAAGGTCAGGCTGTGTTTTAATCAGATCTCTAGAGTTTGATCGGAGAGGACAGGTACGGATCGCAGCTCTCAAACACACAACGACTCTGTTGTTACAGGCCCCTGTGTTCTGCCAGCTCCGTCTCAGAGAAGTCCTGCCAGCTCTGCATCTGATGAACTGAGGACGGATTGTGAGTGTGACGAGGGACCCTAATCCTTCAGAGACACACACACACACACACTCGAGCTCTCCTTACATTGACGTGCCTGTCGTGAATAGGACTTTGTGCCCAGCGGACACAATCACCGGTGTGGGGGTTTAAATCTGGGTCACAGATAAATGAGAAACGGGGCCCCGAGCGGCTCCTCCTCCTCCTCCGACAGTCTCCCCTGCTTTTGTTTGTTTTGATTCTGTTCCCGGCCGGTCGGTGGGGGTTTCAGGAGGAAAGAGGGGCTTTAGTGTGGAGTTAGTCGGGTTCCTGCTCGTTGTTTTCACAGAAAAAGCCAAAGAGAGCCTCCGGCATCTGCGGTACGGTTTCCACAGACTTCCAGCACACAGACGTTTCTCATTAAAACACACGCAGCGCTCAACATTACAGCTCTCCAGCGAGCACGTCTGACTGTGGAAGCAACAGAACAGGATATCTTAACGCTCTTAAATCAAGATGCATTTATGTCTTCAGATATCCAGTCTTTTATAATGACGGGGGAAACAAATCTAAGTTAAGTTTGAAACAGGAAAACACCCACCAATGTAAGAAAAAGAAACAATGTTGAAGTTAAACAAGATGTTTTGGGTTTTTTTACTCGCTGGCAAATATTTGTTCTTGTTTTAAGCAAAAACTTAACTTTGATACATTTTTCAGAAAAAAAGACAAGTCTATATATATATATATTGGATCAAAATCTTTCATCAAAGTTGCCCTAAAACCAAAAAGTGTTCTTGTTTTAGGACACCTTTCATGAATGTTTTTGATCCATTTCAAATGTTGACTACTGTATATACACACACACACACACATATACAGAGCAGAGACACAAGTGGGAATTTTTCCAATTGACAGCAAATATTTACATAAACGCTTCATTTTTTATTAAAAAAAAGAGGATTTACCAACAAAATGTGCTGCTGGTCATTTCTGTAGCTTTAATTGATCGATTGAACTTTAGTCAAACCTGGTAGTAAAACTGCATTTATTGGATTTGGACATAAATATCTCATATTTTCCAGACAAAAAATCGACAAACATTTCAGCATGACTTTTATTTTCTTAATTATTCCAAAAATGTATAAATAAATTCTTTTTCTGTACAAACTTCAAGATCCTTTGAGAAATATCAAGCCAGAAACACACTCGATGCAAGCATGAGCTTCATTCCAGTCAGATGCATTCAAGTACATCAACAGCTTAATTATCTGTAACTAACAAGCTCTGCAAGATTCTCAAACTCAACGACAGTAAAAACCTTAGAGCAGACTGACATTGAGAGCGTCTGGTTTATGTTTCAATCAGTGTTTGCGTAGAGTGTGCTTCTGCTCTGCGTAACTTTACTAATAATTCATTATATTCAAAAATGGGTAACTTTTTACTTAAAGCCCTACACTATAATGCATTATAAGGGTATTATAGTGCATTATATCTTTTCAGAAATAACTGCAATCAAAATTAAAATGCATTATAATCTTTGAAGGTTTGTCATGTGTTTTAATGCATTATAACTATGATTGCAATCATACAATGCATGCACTGAGTGCAGTGCATAAACTACATTTAAAATGCATTGTGTTTAAAGGCTTTAACTAAAACGGAAAACGTGTATGGAGAAAATACAGACAGTCGTCAGGCACTTGGTGTTAATTTCCAGCGTACATGAACAATAGAGAGTCAAACGCTCATATCCAAGACCTGATAGTTCAGAGGACGAGGTCAAACCCATAAAACAGAGAGAACGAGAGCGTTTAACAGCTCCTGAAGGGCCTCTCCACCTAAATGAAGCACTTGATCCCCAAACCGGCTCCTTTATGTGCCCGCGCACTGCAAATATTTGAAGGGTGATGCGAGTACAATGAGCATCCGCTGTGCAAGCCCTCGACGCGCGTCCACTGTTTGCTTCCAGTCACTTCAAGTGGCACTGAGGTGAAACAACACGGAAGAAAGACGGAGTCTGGCTTCGTGAACTAATGAGAGATGATGGCAACCGCTGTGCAGCTGCTTCAAGAAAGACAAATGTGTTCCTGGAGCACAGAACCAGCCATAACAGCACAAGTATATTGGTAGCAATAGCAAACAATACACATTATGGGTTGAAATTATCCATTTTTATGCCAAATAGTCATTAGGATATTAAGTAAAGATCATACTCCATGAAGGTATTTTGTAAATTTCCTACCACAAATATGTCAAAACTTAGTCATATGCATTTCTATGGCTGATGATATACTTGCAAACTTTGTCTGAGCAATGTTGCAAAGTCTCTGTGTCTCACCAACACTGCTCAAAAAGTGGCCCAGTGTATCATCAGCCTAAGAACTGCATTTGGACAACTTCCTCAATAATTAGATTTTATTTTGCACTCTCAGATTCCAGTTTTTTAAACAGCTGCATTACAGCCAAATACCATCCTGTCCTAACAAAGCTTGATTAGTAATATGCATAGCTAAGAACTTCATTTGGACAACTTTAAATGTGATTTTCTCACTATATTTTGTTGCACCCTCAGATTTTCAAATAGTTGCATTGCAGCCAAGCTTCCAGATGATGCATACATTTCAAAACAGTGACCTCGCGACTGGTTTTGTGCTCCGGGGTCGCACATCACAAACTGTAAAGGTTGAACACCAGAGCAAATACAATGCACAGCAAAACCATGTCCCGAGAACGAGCCGGAGTGCTTGCAAAGGACATCACCGCTTCAGCATCCGTAGGTCTGGCCTCATAATCCTCATCCTCGTACGCATCGTCTGTCCCGTCCTGGTCAGCCAATACGCCGTGGTCTCCCATCGAGCACAGTTTGACCATGTTCTGTTTGACCACCTCACAAAAGGGCCTCTCCAGACCGTCACAGACGCACTGATTGAGCAGCACTCCGCTGGGCATGAAGAGCAGCTCCTCGATGGTGGATTTGCAGCGTGTTGAACACTTCCTCCCGTTAAACAGCTGGCCGCAGTGGGACAGGTACGCAGTGAGGGATGACTGACAGCCAGGCTCCTCTTCGCATCGCTGCCGCGCTTCGGTGCACCCGATACCATCAGCGTCGCCCGGATGCGTCCGTGGCAGACAGGGCTCCACAGCCCGTTTGGCTCTCAAGCACTCGGGGTCCATCCTGCAGTCGCAGGTCTCCAGAAACGGGCCGTTTGTGGTCTGGTTGAGGCGAATGAGCGCACTAATGCAGTGGCTCGGACACTGGCGTCTGCTTCCGCGGATGATCCCGTCGCACGCCGCCAAATACTGGTTATATGCCAACTCGCAATCGCGCTCTTCGTGGCATCGCACCAGCGCCTGCCAGCAAACCATCTGCGCGTCCAGCATCATCGCAAACGAGAGGAACACGACGGGAACCATGCATCTCCCCATTTTAGGATGACTCTCAGCTTAGGTGCATGCTTGCATGGATCCGTGAAAGCACAGCATGGTGCGTCACAGAAAAGCAAGTGTTTAACTCCACAAGCTCAGTTCAGTTTGCTGCTATCCAGTGCATTTCAAATGTGTAGAATCCGCTTGCGTGTTATTCGGAGCGCGTTCTCTGCTCTCAGAGTCCTGTTGCATGCTGCTTGTCTTTGTCCCTCCGGCTCTTTCACGCTCGGCTGTGCATTTTCGCACAGAGACCCCTCCTCCTCCGAAACTCCCCTCTTCATTACGCATTCTGTTGTTCTATTGGAGAGCGGACGGGGGATTGCATAGTAACGCCGTTTTTGGCAGAGCTCACCTCCTGTACAGGATAAATAAAATGTTTATAAATTTCATGAAGCCGCCGAGCTGTGTGGTCTCTCTCTGCATTAGATTACAAAACCTCGAGAGGGAAAGAGAGAGAGATGCATTCCTCTGCTGGAAGCTCAACATCTGCAAAGCGCTTCTCCGGTTTAAAGCGCAGAAAAACAAATCTGTTTCTCTTTAGTGCGGACCCAAGAACAAGCCCCTGTATAAACCGGCGGGTTTGGAGCCCCCCGTCGCTCTCAGCCTCCTTTAGGGTGTTTTAATCGCGCCCTGGCGGAAAAGAAAAGGGCCACAAAAGTGTTTTCTGGACTGTTTCACCCTCTTTGTGTCCGACTGGCCATGCAGCAGCCCGGAGGCCCATCAATAGAGAGACTTTCCACAACAATATATTTTACTGCCTGTCCTTTCATAGCGCACTTGAGATCAGCGATTCTCCGCTATTCAAATGGAAACGGCTCTGATTGGGGTGGAAAAAAACTATGCAAAGCTGCAAGCATCCACAGAGTCTGGCAGACCTGGGCTAGTTGTCACACAAAGTGTGAGCCAGCAGATGCTTGTTAAGAGTATTAAAGATAGAACATATCAGAATCAGTGAGGTGAAATGCACTACATCACACACGGGTAGTTGACATGATAAGCATCTAAAATGATTTTAAAAACATCTATTTGTGTGAATGCTATGCATGCATTGTTTAATGAGAGTATGCATGCTAATTAAATTGTCATTTGACCCTCTAACACTAGCATTATCTAGTCTATCTAAAAAATACATAAAACCTTACTATGGGTGCGGCGTTAATCTGAGATTTATCACAGCACTTGAATATCAATGCTCTTTTTAATTGCTTCTATTGTCCTCATTTGGGTAAAAGCATCTCCTTAATGATTAAATGTAAATGTAATATAATTCTAAACTGCTAGTAAAGCTGATTAAAATGGTTATGCACCTGAAGGCATATGCTAAGATATCAAGAAACAGCCTTTAATTGTAATTGTTTTGTCATTTCAATCTACACAGATATAAATAGACAAAGTTACAGAGAAATATAAGTCTATTATGAATGTTTTCTATTCACTAGTCTGAAACAATACATTACAAAAAGCCAAAATATCACTAATGCATGTAAAAGAAAATGTTTTCCATTTAGCTAAACTCAAGATTTGTTTGCTAAATGCTTATTTGTTGTGTCAACTACCCACCTATATAAAGCTGCTTGGTGAAAGTGTTAGTGAAGCGCTCCAATGTCTCCATCTAGTGGTCAGAAACTGTGAAAACATCACACAGAAGCTGAAATTAGGCATCACGATCTTCGTACAAATATATTTATTACCGTTTCAACAGTCAAAAATCAGCAAGGTCTGGAAATTACAGAATAATAATTACATAAATGCATTACATTGGTAATTACGTTACTTATGCAGTCCAGAGCGGAAACAACTATCAAGGGCATAAGTAAAACAAATGACAAAAAAACTTTCTTGCCATTAATAAAGACAAAAAATATATAATCATCTAACGGGTTAAATAAAATGGACAGGAAAGTCAGTTTAACCCTTCACATTAATTGGCTATCAGCTCTGTCGTGTAGATCAGAGATGGAAATATTGCTTCATGTTTACAGCTTATCTTCAAAAACCAAATCCCTTAGAATCAGAATAAAAGCCTCACCTCAGCAGCACAGCATGAGAAACCATTACTCTGAGTCTCCACAAGAGGGAACAACCAGAAAGAAAAAGGTCGACAGCTGCATCACGACGACACCAAACCACCTGCACAAAACGGCACCACTCAATGTAAGGTCAAAGGTCAAGGGTCAAAGGTGACGGTGTTTAGGGGAATATGGGTTCTACCTCCACTCCTGCTCCCGTAAGCCCTTCAAGACTCCCGGAAGTCCTGAGTCTGTCAGACTATTGCTGTAATAAACACCTTCAGACCGGAGCAGGCCTGGCTTGGATGGGTCAGTCTCCAGAAACACGTCACATTTCACCCCCGAGTCAAAATGACTAAGAAATTACACTTGCATAATGGAAACGAAGATTATTTTGGGACCATTAAAGGGACAGCTCACCCAAAAATGAAAATCATGTCATTATTTAATGATCTTCATGTCGTTTCAGACCTGTGTGAGTTTCTTTAATCTGCTGAACACAAAGGAAGATATTTTGAAGAATGATGGTAACCAACCATTCAACGGTACCCATCGACTTATATAGGGCCCTAAACAGACAGAAACCTCAATTTCAGTCATAAAAACGTGATTTGCTGTATAACATGGGGTTTGCAGAATTTGAATGGATACATCAAAACAAACTTAGTCTCCACAGCAACCTGTCAAAATAAAAGTCTGGTTGATATAAATATTACTTCATGTAATGATAGTACTACCAATACTAACAAAATCATTAAAACTTTATTTTTAAAGTAATATACACCATAAAATGCACTTACCAGAATTTATTTAGCAGATACAGTACCTCTGGAAGTAAAAATAAATAAATAAAACAATATTTTCTAATAAAATCAGTTAATTAGAGATGCTTTCGAAACTTTTAAAATAGAAAACAGAATTTGGTCAAAATAAAATTAATTAAAATAAAAAAAAACATTTCAAAGGGCTGTAATTTAAAAAAATAAATTTATACAAGGCCGTTAAATATTGTACGTTGTAAACTGCAAAATGATGGAAAGAAACTAAAAAAAAAAAAAAAAAGATTTAATAGGGCCCTACTTGCATAGTGTTTTTTCCATACTTTGGAACTCAATGGGTACCATCAACTGTTTGCTTAATAACATTCTTCAAAATATCATTATCTGTGTTAAGAGAATAATGTTGGTAAGCAAACAAGCAATTTTTTTTCAATACTATGGAAGTCAACTGCTTGCTAACCAACATTCTTTAGAATTAGTTTGGAACAACATGAGGGTTAATAAATGATAGAATTAAAAGTTTTGGGTGAACTAGCCCTTTAAGATAAATTTGTTATGCAAAATGTAACTTTGTAAGAGGTTAAATGTGACCCGACTGTGTTTTTGTGAGATTCTCGTATAGTTGATGCAACACACATTACATTTAAACTCCTAGAACGATATCAGCATCATGAAACAAACACTGCCCTACGTCACACAGGATATATGATTATGGATGTTTGTCGTTAGACACAGCCGCACGCGTGTGTGTGTGTGTGTGATGGAGGAGATACAGGGAGGAGGAGAGCAGAAACACTTCCAGGTGTGAGGAGATCACATGATGCAGCACTTCTCCGCAGAGTTCTTCAGGTCCTCCAGAGTGGCCTGAGCTTTGTCCTTCAGATGGCCCATGTCCACGTTCTGGATGTTGGTCAGGTGACCCAGGACGGACTGCTTCTGCTCTTCCTCCTGGTTGTCTTCGGCGATCATCTTGGCCAGTTCAGTGGGGAGCTCGACGTCGTTTTGAGCCGCTTGGATCTGAGTCTCATCCACCTCGTTCTGAGACAGAAAAACACAGAAAAGGACAAACATCAATGACACGTGTCAAACATCACCCTGAAATCAAAAGAACAATAGATTACATTAAGAAAACTTTTTTACATTTACATTATTTAATTCATTCTTTTTTCATGCTTTTCTTTGGGAATAAAACATAAAATATCAGCACTATCTGACAGATTTAAGTAAAACAGGTGTAGTGAGACATTACAGAAAAATATACAGTCTGCTCTTGGTTTAAATTGTGGTGTAACATTATTTTCAAGGTTATGCACATTTTCTATAGTAATCCTCTTATTACTGTTTAAATTAAAATCAGCATAAAATCAGTTTAGTACATTAAAGACTATATATACACAATTATTTTTTACTGAATACTGTACAATTGGTTGTTCATTATAATTTAAAATCAACATTTTAAATACTGTACATCAAATACTACATTTTAAAATGTAAATAATATTTCACTATTTTTTGTATCATTGTAATGATCTTTTTTATGTCATCAAAGTACACTACTGAGTAATTGAAGATAGGTTATTGATGATTAATTATAATAAAAAACATACTTTAGATTAAAATCAACAAATTAAAAAAATTCTACAATAATTAAATGTAAATGTAAATTATATTTCATATTTTTTGCTTTGAAATGCATTGCATGTATTGATGTGATAATTTTTTTCTTACAGTACAATACATAATGTTGGGGAATCATGATAAAAACAATTATTATTTAAATTAAAAGCAACATGAATTTGATACATCAGATATTACCATGATGCATAATCATTTTACAATTAAAAAATATATATATCATCCATTTATTTGCATTACAATAATTAATTTTATTACAGTACACTACTGAGCTTTAGGGAATGGGATATTAGCAATGTTAAAAACAATAATTATTTGAAGTACATCACGTATTACGACGTATGGTCATTTATAATTAAAGTGACATTTCAGTAATTCAGTTTTAGTTTTTCTCTTTACAGAACAGAACTGAGTATTAGAAAATGGCTTATTAATTGAGATAAAAAATAATATTACAGTGCAATAAAAATTTGGGGGGTACAAGGTGTCTGTTCTTATGCAGTTCAGCCCAGCGTATTTGTTTCACACAGACGAGCGAGGCGTTCATTCTCTGCGCTTTATAAGTTTTAATTGTGTGGGCCGATGACGGGAGACACAGAGTGTGATTAATTGTTACCTTTGGCAACCTGTATTTGTCTCTGAAGTGAGACCTGACTGTCGCCCTCTCCGCCTTCTTCTGGGCAAAATTGGCGTCTCGCTCTTGCCTGAGGAGAAACGAGAACAGAGGCACGTCAAACACACACACACACACACACGGTTATGTGAGGATCAACTGGGTTATTCAAGGGACTTTTGATCATTTATCCACCTACGCAAACCTGTCAATCTCAAGCTAATAAGCATCTCTATATTATCATGTAGTTTAAACAGCTATTGTTTCTCAGCTGAATGTTGGTTGACATGTCTTAGGCTTCATTTTTAGGATAATAATTTGAATAACGATCACATAAGACCTTACTAACATTTGACAGAAATGCCTTAATGCATCTGCAAAAAGATTCACGAGTGACGCTGTTTTCCCGGTTAAAAATAATCTCCATCATAACAACTTTCTGTTCATTTTAGCATGAACTAAACAAACTCGTGTTCACAGAGAGATGCGTGTAACGCCGTTCTCAAGGATTAAACTGCTTTCCTCTGTGTGCCGTAGAATCCCACGAAATAAATACCTTCAAAGAGAGCATTAAATGACAACACTTCAGACTGACTGGATTTCTACGTCTGGTGGACTGAAGAACTGCTTACAACAACAACATTTTATCCATTACAGAAAGATGAAAATATTTTAAATAAATGTGCAACTGTGCACTAATAAAACATAGGAGATATAGTAAACTGATTTAAGATTAGAATGATTTGAATATATTATTTATTGTAATTCCTTACTAAGTAAAAAGAACAGGTTGAGGACAGCTGTAGTACCGTGAATATACCTTTTTGGTTGTTTTTCATTTTTATTTTATTTAGTTTTTAATTATAAAAAAAGTATTATTTTTTAAATATTCATTTTCATTTTTGTTCAACGTTTGCTAATTTTGTTGTGTGTGGGGGTGTTTTTAATGTCTATATCATTTTAATTAAATTGTAATTTACTCAAACTTTTTTTTAGCAGTCTACTTCAACCTAAAAGAAATAATGAAAAAAAATTAAAAAAATACATGAATTAAAAATTTAAAAAATTAAAAAAAACCTAAAAATTTATTATTTTATTTTATTTATTACGTAGGTATTTTATTATGTATTATCATTTATATACTTATTATTTATGGAATTTTATTTAAATCTTTATTTAGTTTTTTTATTGTTAAAAAACAACATTATTTTTTATAATAATAATACATTTTAAGTAAAACTCAAATTTAAAACATGAAGTTAAAACATGAACATACAGTAGGCCTAAATGACTTTAAATAACCATAATAACCTTCTATGGTACAGGAAGGAAGTATCTTATAAAACACTGGAAATAATAAACAACAACAAATATTAATAATGTATATGTGATGCTATAAAAGTTTAACCTTTAGCTGAAACTAAAACTGATTGGTTGGCCACTGCTGAAGGTCATCTGAGGTCAAAAATCAATACTAATCTCCAGGGCTGAAGCAAAGGTCACGACAGAATGAACACATGTAGTACAGCAGACATACAGTAACCAGACAATTATGATGTTAATTATGTTCAGGCTGATTTGGAAGGTTGCTGTTCAGTCTCTTTTACATGTTTGTATTGAACCAGGAACCTTCCTTTAATGCTTACTCCAGAGGGATCTTCTCTATGTTAAGTGTGCTTGAAGCTGCTTATGAGAAAAGCATCTGCTAAATGAGTCCATACTGGAGAAGAAGAGAGGGAGGGGGAATATCTCAGGGATTTAGACTCGCTCTGACAGTCGGGTGATGCTCATCCACTCGGTTCACTATAACAAATGACTAGTTAAAATAATCCCCATATCAATAAGCAGAACATTTGAGAAGATCATGCTGGTTTGGCTGATTCAAGAGATTAAACGCATGGCTCCCATCAAAGTCAACAGTCTTAAACTAGCTGTTCACGTAAAATCTGCTCTCTGGGGACACAAGTTGGATTGCAGCATGCGGATGAGCTCGGCACAGCCATTTGAAGTCTGTGAAATCAGAATTTTCCAAATATGGCAGTTATGCAAACCGTGTCAACACGGCCACCTGTTCATGCTTTGGCTGTCATGAGCTGATATCTAAAGACAAAACGTGCAAAGAAGAACGCCAGAAAATGTTACTTCATCCTGATGAGATGATTCAAACGGCCTTGTATTTTGTTTTTTCCAATATACCATGAGCCATAAACAAGAGAGGTCAGATTTGTGTCTTCTAAATGGGGAGATGTGATTTGGGTTTGAATGAAACTGGGGTAAAATACTAATTAAAATAATTTTACCTGAGGCATATTAACAGAATGAGCAGATTTTAATGAAGCCTACAGCAGAGAACTCAATTTATATATATGTCACCACCATAAATGGTTACCTTATTTTAAGGCGTGCTTGTTATTTATATTACATTTAAGCACTGAGTAATATTAATTAGCTACATGTGCTTACTATATGATTTGTGTTAGGATTAGGGTTACTTGCATGCAATTAAGCATAATTTATTGTTATTATAATAGTAAATACATTTATTGTGTAACCAGGACGCCTTAAGATAAAGTGTTTTGGACATTAAAGTACATTATTGAAATAATATAATATCAATACATCATGGTAGCCTGCAGTTCTTTTGTTTTCCATCTCGGTTTACATACACATTAATATAAAATATTACATAATACATTCGAATCTATTGTAGAATACTATTTTAAATCACTATTACAGTATGTGTTGATAAGTCTGACGCGCGTGCACTCTTCTGAATAACTATTCGTGACGAAAAGATACTCTAATTCACACACGCTAATTCCGCTGAACTCTAATGTGGCTGTGAATTATGTGAAAAATTATTCATATCTGACTGAGCAGGAATGTCCCTGAGCGAAATCAGCAGCTGCGCGCGCAAACATCCAACGAAGCGCGAAAAATACGCGCGCCTCTCCAAACGTCCACCTCACAAAAATACTCTCAAAATACCATCAAATCCACCCATTTCTGAGAGAAAATCAGGTAGGTGTGCTTACTTTTCCTCCTCTAGCTGTTGTTGGTACTGCTCAAACTCTTCTTGTGTCATTCCTTTAGCGGCGGCTTCGGATTTGTCTCCCTCAGCTTTATCTTCTGTCAGACCTCCTGTCAGATTCTTCAGCTGACCGCCGACTACGTGTTTGACCATGAAAGCCATCGTTAAATAGGATAATGTTCCTTAATATTCTTCTTTATTAGCCCCAAACGGTTATTAATTCCAAATAGGTCAATAATAAGGTTTATTTCTCCGCGGTCGCCTAACAGAAACTCCGTCCGGCGTTTAGCTGAGGTAAAGTGAAGTGAAGTGGATTCATCTCTTCATCTGAGTCACAGCAGCGGTTTGACTCTCTTCCCGCCCAATCCCGTGTTTCCTCAGCCGACTCTCTTCCCGCCCAATCCCACGTACCGCCGGATTACGCGCGCTTTTATTTTTTTTTCGCGGGCGCGCGTGACTTGTCAAAACGCATCGCGCGTCGGTTTGCGCGTTTGCGCGCCTCCAAGTCAGTAAGGGATGACAGTAAGCAGAAAGGATTCAGAGCATCTATGCAGCATCCATCTGGAGGGCGAGCAAATCCTGTGAAGAGAAGTGAGAAAGTGATGAAATTCAACATTTATATCAAACGAAAAGTTAGAGCGTTGTCGCTAAGGTTTTCGTTTATTTGGAAAAGGGCAAAACTCTAATCCCAGAAATTACCATCCATGCGTATAAAGCTGTCAGCATCACCTCCACATGGATTATCATATGCAATAATAAAGGAACGGAAGAAAGATGAAATACATTTTACAGTCCAACATGCATTCTACAATAGTGAAGGTTGATGAGCACTTTTAGCTCATAGTTTCTTTGTTTACACACAAACACGCATTTGCATACACCATCAGTTCAGTTTATTTATAAAGCACCATTACAATAACAGAGCATTGACCAAAGTGCTGTACAGTAATGAAACGTAAATTATTTAGTTTTTGAAAAGCAAAAATATCCATGGAAAGATATGTCTCATATACACATATTTTGTACAAACAGCGTGTCTTTCTATTGCATCTAACACAGAACTGCGTATGTTGATTGTACACACCGGATCATCTACAAAATGGCACTACGATGATTTTATGGTACCGAAACATTAAATAAACCAGTCATTTTTGTTTTCTCAACATACAAAAAGTGTTTTTGTAGCTTCAAAATATTACGGTTGAACCAGAGATGGCAGATGGAGAATTCAGACGACTTATCTGATACCTTTTCTGCTCCTTGACAGTGGTAACTGTTTGGCAAT
>JAUMHP010000073.1:17892472-17904042 GCA_032361065.1 Enteromius trimaculatus | reverse complement strand
TTACAAGTGCACATACTATACTAAATATTATATTTCGACTTTAATCTCGTAACATTACGACTTTATTCTCGTAGTTTTAGATTTTTTTTTTTTTGGTGTCAATAAAGCTCCGTCGTAGGTTTACATGTATTCAAGGTGAAAAAAAAAACTTTAGTTTTCTCCAAAAATAGATTAATTTTACCCCATTTCTAAATGATTGGTAAACGACTCGTGTGAAGCAGTTCAAAGACTCTGTCTAATACGTCAATGAGACAGAAAGACAGTCAAGCTGCATCAATCACCACGCAGGCACTTTAACGAAGCCAAACACTCTACTGTAATGTTCCCACACTCAGATCCCATGAACTGGAAACCTGCTGCGATTCCAGTCACATTTATTTCTGTAACACTTTACAATACAGACTGTTTCAAAGCAGCTTTATGGAAACAAACATAAAAGTGCAAAGCTGATCAATTATGAACTCAATTCAATTATAAATCAGCTCTACAGAAGACATGAAGGTCATTAAACAGTTTTTAAGGGTGTACCTGAGACATTGACCTCTCTGACCTCCCGCTCTCGTACACGGATACTCCACGGTCAAGATCTTATTCTCTGGACAATCCTCACTGACAGAGACAGAAAGAGACCTTATCTACAGAAAATACTGAGAAAAGAATGGTTCATCACAAAAATTTAAAAAATGAGATCAGGATAAGCTTGTTTCAGATCAGATCTGGAGAAATGTGTCTCTGCATCAGTGTCTCAGCAATGGAAGTGAATGGGTGCCGTCAGAATGAGAGCTGATAAAAACACCACAATAATCCACAGCACTCCAGTCCATCAGTTAACATCTGGAGAAGATGAAACTAATCCAGTATTGGACTTTCATGGTGACGGCACCCATTCACTTCCATTGCTGAGATGCTGATGCAGAGAAACACATTTCTACAAAAAAGAAACAAACTCATCCTAATCTTAAATGGGCTGAGGGCGAAAACATATTTTTGTTCTTTAATTATTATAATTTTTTTTGCAAAGTATTTCTTTAAGAAATATTTAAGGACAAAGCATGTATTACTTGTATCACCATGATACAGAAACTCAGCTTATCACATGAGGCATTTAAGAGCTGCTTTATGTAGTTATTACTGACAGGAATACTTTTAAGGGGGTCAGAGTGTTAGCATTAAATCCTTCAAAGCATTTTTGAGAGTATTAATGTCTCTCATAATAAAGAAATAAAATTCGAACGTAAGATTCGAGTCATTTCGCTTTAATCAACAAAGATCAGCTAAACACATCGTTTCATTTATAAACGATATTATTATGTACTATACACTGAATCTATACATGTTTAAAATCAAAAGTTGCATCTGTTCAATACTACAAACAACGTTTTTATTCACTAACATTGATAACTGCTGTAAAAACAATGATGCATGATCTAATACCCTGTAATGTGTCAGCATATCAGAGTAATAATATATCTCACATGGGACACAGAAGTACAAACACTCACTCAGACGCGTTCACGCTGCACGTCCACAGAAACACGCACACGCACAGGACGCCGAGAGGAGCGCGCACGAGACGCGTCATTTCACTCCGGATTCACAGCAATCTCGAAAAACTGAATTTAATTTAAAAATAACAAACTGAGTCCGTCATCATCTCACATGTTCAGCCCAGCGAAGCCTCAGCTGTGCGCATCTCGAGAGATGAAGCTCCTCCTCTTCCTCACACCTTAACACTGCTAGGGTCATTAATAATTCAGCAGCTATTTGACGTGAAAAGTCTATTTAAAAAAACGCTATTTAAAAAAGCAATACGTTTCATGGAGATGGCATTTTAAGAGCCTATAAAATCACTTAACCTACAAATAATAAGAAGAAACATAATGTCACATTAAATATGCATTTGTCATATTTCTTTTTTTCTCCAATGTACAAAAATAGAAATTTTTAAAATATATTTTAAATATGCAAAACATATGTTTGCAAACAGTCAAGCTCAACAAAATACACTTTTTAATTTTAATAATGTGCCAAAATATATTTTTGAAAATGTATTTCAAGAGCAATCTTATAGAAGTCAAAATATTGGCTTCACTGATTACTTATTTTAATTCTAATACACATAATTGTGATAATGTGTATGTGTAGGTATTTTGTGGAAATATATGGAGGGTAACATTTGTGTTTAAACAGTTTTTAATATATTTTTAGTGCTGGGCAACAATTAATTACTTCCAAAATAGTGTTTGTGAACAAAGGAGTGTGTATGTATATTTATTATGCACATATAAATAAACACACATTATATATTTATAAATATATGTGTGTGTGTGTGTCAATATAGAAATGTGTAATCTGTACCCTAAAAATAAAACAGTTTTTAAGTATATTAAACATCAACAATATGATTATTTTTTTATTGTGATTGTTTGTTGTCGGGATGATATTAAAATAATAAAGGTTTACCTCTCCAGTCTTTTGAAGAAGTGTATAGAGGTTGTGTAGAAACGAGTTCTGTATGTTCACCAGTGCTGGCTGCTGAGGTCTTGTTAGAAAAGCTTGTTTTCGGGAGGTTTAAAGTGTATTTCTCTGTAAGTGTGAGGGGTCAGATGTGTGTTTAGAGAGAAGCATGTTATTGTCCTCCTCAACAATGAGATCCTGATGAGCGTCTGGCTTCAGCTCAGTGAAAACACATGCTTCTGCTCATGACATGAAGATTTGTGATGCCAACCAAACCAAACCAAACCAAAGCGCACACATTATTGAGCAGCCACAGAGAGCCTTCCCACGCTCCCCGTCATCAAATACTACAACTGTTACATCTTATAGTCGAGAAGCTTTGAAAGAGGATATCTGAAGATGAGAATTTAGTATATTTTGATGTTTTTCTCATAATGTTTTGTCTTCTTTTGTCAGTACACATAAACATGCTTAAATCAATACATTTACTGCAAATGTTCTGAGAAATTTCTAAAACTACAACAAATATGTGCTTGTTTTCCTTTTCAATGTTATGTTTGGTTTTGTTTTGTTTTAAGCAAAAACTCTTTGGATTTTTAGTAAACAAGAACTTATCTCTTGTCATTTTGCATCTCAAGCAAATGCATTATTATTTATGAATGTTTAGATATTTGCACTGAACAGCTTTCGCACTGAGAACCATTTACAGCAAAGATCACTGCATACTGTATAAATACACAGTGTCCTCCACTAATATTGGCACCCTTGTAAATCTGAGCAAAGGTGGCTGAGAATTAGTCTCTGAGCACAAAATGAAGCTCTTGCCATGTCTGTCCCAGTCCTCTGAGCTGAACCCTGAGCGAGGAGAACTAAAGAGGAGAAGCATCATGGAGCTGCTGATCTGAAGGGTCTGGAGTGATTCTGGATGAAGGAATGCTCTGTTTTCTCTTACCTGGTGTTCTCCAAGCTCTTCAGACGTTACAGGAGAAACCTCACAGCTGGTATCTTGGGGAAACAACGTAGTTTTTTTCTCCTCATTTTCACTTGTTTTACTTCAATGATAGATTACAACTGTGTGATTTTTTTGAATGAAAGATCAAAAAGATAAGCAATGCAGATTTATTTTCACAGCCAGCTTTGCTCAGATTTAGCAAGAGTGCCAATATTAGTGGAGGCCACTGTATATCTATATGAGCTCTAAAATAAAACTTTGCACAAATCACAGAGAAACCCGACAAATCAGAATAAAATCACTCAACTTTCATGTTGCACGTCTTATTTTTTTTAACAATTAGGCTAATTTTTTTCTTAAACATAGCAATAATCACCTTCAGATATCAGTTTTTAAATGTTTCATTCAACAGAATTTATGTTTAAATAAAATGTTTTTTTTTACTGATTTCTTCACTGAACACATAATCTTATATTTTAATCTAAATTGAGAGTGGAGTCTCGGTCTGGAGGGAGTTCACGAGAATCCCCACAGAATTCACGAAACACCTATAAAGAGGTTTACAGGCCCACAAATGTACTTCTGAAGAATTTACAGAGAGGTTACTGGATATTTGTGTGTTAAAGTCACAGCGGGGCAGAATGAACTCATCGCCATCGGTCTTAAACCTATTCTATATTATGTTCACATGAACGTTTATTTTGGATGCAATTAATTACATTTAATTGCTTCCCAGCAATAAGGCCCTATATATTTTTTATTTTAAAAGAGAACCATGAAGTGTCTTTTATTCATGCAACTTTACATTACTTTAAATATGATCCAAGCCTCTGCTTTTTAGATGCATTACATCCACATAAATCCCAGATTCTCAGTTTGTGTTCACTTACTGGCCCTGTTTGCTGAAGAAATACGGTTCACAAACCGCTCTGGCTCTCAGCGTGAGTTCATGAGTTAATAGAAATGAAGGAATGCAGATGGATATGAAACAAATTGGACCACAAGCTACAAACACAGCCGCAGACTTTAACGAGCTGCGTTTATGAGCACAAACGGGTGAGAATCGGTTGAAATCATCAGTAAAGAGGACGGATAAACGTGAACAGATGCAGCTGTGCTCTTTCATCATTACAACACTTTACACCTAAACCTGCAAGAAAACCAATTCTAAATCTAAATACTCAGTATCTACAGGTGGACAGTTGACTAGTTTAAGCAGCTACCAGATTCAAAAATAAGAATGGAATCAGAACTCTGCTGTATGTTCATTGATCAGTAGGAGGCGCTATAACCTCTACATTCAGTCATCCTTAGAGAATGAGAGCAAATGCACATCTTCACATCTTCTAAAGGGTGTGTGTTGTGCCAGTGTGGTGTGTGTTTATGTTTATGCAACTGACTCAAAAACAGGAAGTGAAAGCGGTGATATGACTATAATCATATGCTGGTGGTTAGTCACAAACATTACTGAACTCTGTAACATATTTACAGTTTATTTTTGTAAATGTGAAAGATTTACTAATAATTGAGAAAGAGAGTTAGACTAAAATAATTTCATTCACCACAATAAAAGAAAGCATAAAAGAAAAATAAAGTGTGTAAATAAACAACTAAACATCTAGTGATTTTCTCACCTGGCCACAAACTGGATTTCACCATATTTCCAGGTCATCTGTGTATTATGACCTCATTTTTATGTCCAGGATCACATCAGCTCTAAATGAAAGATAAAAAACCCTGTCAGATACATCTACACATAATCAGATCACGGCCTGATTTACTCTACTAATCAAAAAAACTCTCTCCAGAAGAACAAACTGAGTTTCTTTAGCAGATTTTAAAAGTTTATTATTATTATCCCTATTAAAATGGCTACATATTCTAAATTAATAATGCAATTTTTCTAAATAAATTTCTCACAATTAAAAAACAAAACTAAATAAAATAAAATGAAATAAAAAAAAAAAAATCAACAACAATAACCATCCAAAAAAAAAAAAAAAATACATGCACAAGACTACTTGAAGACATATTGGATATGGCAGAAACAAGTGTGTGGAAGCGCACGTGTTCAAATTATTTAATTTAATTTAATAATAATCACGTTTTCTTGCTACAGTCGCTTGCAAACAGATCACACAAGAGCTATGTGAATAAATAATATATTTATGAAAAGATAAAAAATTATAATATATAATAAATAGCAGCTGTGTTTGCTCCTCCCTTCACGTCTCCTCTGATCCAATGAGCTTTGATCAGGCCTGTCGAGACCCCGCCCCCACAGACATGAGTCAGATGATTGACAGATCAGAGGGCTGGACGTGAGTTCATTAATCATCATTATGCAGCAGCTCTTCAAAGAAAACACACGGCCCTGACACACACATCCGGGAACGAGAGTTTCGACAAATCAGAACCAGAATCGGTCGAGTTCAAAGACAAGAACCGACAGAGAAGAAGAGGAAGAAGGGGGGAAACAAAACCACAAACAATGCAGCTGTCATTCAAAACCAGAGGAAGGACATTCACGTGGAGTGAGCTGTCAGTTTCTCTCGAGGCTGGCGTTACATCATGTTTTTAGTTATGAACTACAGACATGACTAATACTAGTGATGGTTAACAAACAGCTCAAATGATCAGCGTATGAACCCAGGTATTATAGATGAGCAATATCCTTTCATACATTTCCAAACTGAACATCCCGACACATGCAGGTCACAAAAACAGCTGAAATCTCTCCCGTTTTGTTGATGATGTCCATTACAGCTGATAATGTGTGATGTTCATCCACCTCAGCATCTTCAGGAGACAGACAGAACTCTTCAGAATCATGCTGCATGTCGTGTTCGTTACTGTGCAAAACTATTAAAAGTTTCCAAATAAACGCAGTTCTTTTGAGCTTTCTCTAAATCTGTGAATCATGAAAAAGAAAATGCATCACAGTTTCCACAAAAATATTGTGCAGCACAAATTAACATCATAATAACCAGAAGTGTGTGTTGAGCTCAAATCAGTATATTATTCTGATTTCTGAAGATCATGTGACGCTGAAGACTGGAGGAAGGATGCTGAACATCACAGAAACACACTTTAACACAGATTCACACCTTATTCAGTTGTATTTTGGATCAAATAAATGCAGCCCTGTAAGCCAAACAGACTTCTTACAAATCTTACTAAATGTTCCTTACTATGTTCAAATGACACATATATATTGAAAGTATGTTTTGTTTTGATCTGAATATGCAATATTCCCAGGGGAAACCACATTTCATGGAAAACATGTGAAAAACAACACTAGTGAACTAAACCGAACTGTTTATGCTGTCTGTGGTGTAGCTGAAGCTTCTCGTGTAATTAACCGCAGACTGATGACGGCGGCTGTAATAATTACAATAACCTAAAAAACACTGAAAACTACCTCAGTGGTTCCAGCTCTGTCGTCAGGTTTATCATAAGCCTGACGGCTGTCAGAACGCACTGCTGTAGCTCACGTGACCTCTGACCTCTGAATGTCAGGCGGATCTGAAGCATGTGAGTGTGACGCACAGAAAGAACGAGAGTCAATGGATCCGCACAAACGATCGATGAAGAACGAGTGAGTCACTGACGAGAATCAGATTAAACCACACACGAAGCAGAGACTGAGAGCATACTCATATTTTTATAAACATCAGACCATGTGATGATCAGCAGGTGAACAGCTGATTTTGTGCATCTCTTGCTCAGTTTTTGTAAATGAGATAAAGCATAGGAATCATAATCAGTGAACAACACAAGACTGTCAACAAACAGCTTAAAGGTACAGTTCCCACAAAAACATGCCACCTGAGATCTGGATGAGTTTTTCTTCATCAGATCTGGAGAAATGTGTCTCAGTAATGCATGTGAATGGGTGCCGTCAGAATTAGAGTCTTGATCAGAATAATCCACAGCACTCCAGTCCATCAGTGAACATCTGGAGAAGACTAAAGATCAAACTAATCCAGCGTTAAGATGCTTTTAACTGAAACCAATAATTCATTATAACTCTGAAGAAGTGTTCTGGTCTGAATCAGGAGAGAAATCTGTCAAAACAAATATGTGTCTGGATTTTGATGTGAGAGACAACAGGAGATGGACTTCTTCACGGCAGGAAGAGTTATTATGGATTATAGACTCATATTTGATTTAAAAGCATCTTAATGCTGGATTAGTTTGATCTTCTCCAGATGTTCACTGATGGACTGGAGTGCTGATGTTTTTAATCAGACTCTTATTCTGACGGCACCTATTCACTTCCATTGCTGAGGCACTGATGCAGAGGCACCTTTCTCCAGATCTGGTGAAGAAACAGACTCATCCGCATCTCTAATCATGGTTTTCAAGTAAACTCGTTTTAGGTGGCGCTGATGCAGCATTTAGGCCACAAGCTTTGTGCAGTTGTAAATCGACAGACTATTTTAATCAATTTCATCGATAACAAATGCCCATAATGACACAACATAAACATGCTTTACAAAAACTTAACAAACAGATGCCATTTTCAAGTTAAAGGTGCATCAAACATCATTTTTGACTTTTGACATTCATGACTTATCAAATACTTCGAGTCGAGGAAAAGGGAAACAAAAATCACACGGTGCAACTTTAAAATGATTTAGTTTGCATTACAATACTTCCACAAAATCCTGGAGATGTGTTTCCTCCAACCTCCAGAGGGCAGCACTAAAGATTCAAATAAATTACTGGCTTGTTCTTTGGCTGCAATGTAAGTACAGCGCTTTTCACCTTGCAAACCATTGCAAAGCAGCTTTACAGAAAAGAAGATTTTCCACATTATTTTTACATTAACAAACATAAAATACTCCACTACAGTAGTGACTGTAATAGCAATACACTCTGTAGTGTAGCGTGAGTATATAAATGATGTATGCCATCAGTCTTTTTTATCCTTATTGAACCTCAGCACCTTCAGCTCATCATATATAATCATAAATCATGTCCTTTCTGTGTTTATATTAGTGTGTGTTCGTTTGAATTCATCTGAAAACACAACTGCACACTGAGTAATTATCAACCCTGAAAAACACGAACACAGACACACTTCAGCTGCATAATAAAGCCCTTCTGCTGAATGGAATTGCATTAAAATACAGTCTGTTGGCTTCCTTTACACTTCAGTGAGTATTTGTGGTTTAAAAAAAGCTGGATTGGCAAACCTAGTGGATTCTGAAATTCATAATTCTTCCTAACCACATCATTAACATCTAGATGAGATTTGGCATGTGCTCTAGATCTCTAGGTCTCTGACTGCAGCTCCAGACTAGGTCACCAGGTGAACACTGACATGGGCTGGTTTAGGTTATCTTACAGGAATCCTGGTCTATCTGGCTCTGCTTTCAAACCATCATCCTGATTTAATGCATTATAACGGAAGAAATTATAAACTGGTGAAGCAAACACGAAAGCAGGAATATAAAGTACAAACATTACAAAATCATGTGTCATGTGATAGCATTAATTTTACTGCAGTCATAGAAATTATAATAGCTCTTAACAACACTAAATTAAGTGTAAATTCAGTATTATTTATATAATATCATAAATACTGCATACAAAATAAAAGTTTATGTATACATAATATACCGTATGTATGAGTGCGCTAATGTATATATATATATAATATTTATAACTTTTATTTTGGATGCGATTGATCACAATTATTTATTTGACAGCACTAACTATTATATGACGTGTTTATATTTTAAATGGGATTTTCCTTTTTGTATTGCTATATTTTAAGTTTCAATAATTGTATGTGCTTTTGCCATTTTTATAAATCTGTAAAGCTTTTTATTATTAACTTTATTTTGATTTATGTTTTAGTAACATTTTTAAATTTTAAAATGTTTAGGTTTTGGTTTCCCATCACACATACATATATATATATATATATATATATATATATTTACATATACATATATTTATTTTAAAGAAGTTACTCCTAAATTTAATGTAGAAATGTATTTTTTTGTGAAGCTGCATTGCAATTATTTGTATCATGAAAAGAGCTATCAAAAAAAAAAAAAACACACAACATGAATTAACATGAATTAAAGTGCTATACAAATATATTATATTGAATTTATTTAAACTTCCAAAAACTTGTTTAGTTAGCAGCAGCAGCAACACTGATCAGTTCACAATATAGTGCAAAAGCAGCATCTGATGATTTTGTCAATGAGACATAAAAACACCTGGAATCATGCCATAAATAAGAGATATTTGCAAACAAATTCAACACAAACTTTTCTCAAGTCTCCCCAAACCAGGTCCCACAGGTCCATCCTGAAGTCTGTGAAGGAGTGAGAAGCACAGCCGTGAGCAATCGGATTGGTTCGGGGGCATGTCAATCAAGCTCTGCCAGCCTATGAGGAGCTTGGTTGGAGTTCATGCCAGAACGCCGTCTCCACCTGCGCCCTGCTGCACATCTCACTCCAGTGCTGGCTTCCTGCTGCAGAACCTCCGCAGCCAATCAGAACACGGCCCAGAATACAACTCTTCGTGTACAGTCGTCCCTGTCAATCAGAGACAAAGTGAGGTCGGTGCGTGACTGTCTCAGACATGTGATATAGAAAACCCTGTCCCACAATTTATACATCATCTGAAATCTATAAAACTAACTTTCCATGGATGTCTGGTTTGTTATGATAGGACAATGTTTGTCTGAGATGCAACCATTTGAAAATGGTATCTGAGGGTGCAAAAGAATCTAAATATTGAGAAAATCTCCTTTAAAGTTGTCCAAATAAAGTTCTTATCAATGCATATTACTAATCAAAAATGAAGTGTTGATATATTTATGGTTGGAAATGTACAAAATATCTTCATGGAACATGATCTTTACTTATAAAAGAAAATTGGATAATATTGACCCCCACTATGTATTGTTGGCTAAATATACTTGTGCTGCTTATGTCTAAATCGTGAAAGTCTTCTGACCTGCATCACGATGATCTCCAGAAGCAGGGGTAGTCTGCTAATATCACCAGGAGGTAGATCGAACAGAAAGGGTGAGTTCCAAACCGCGTTCGCTCCACTGGCACCCTTCGTCTCCTTAGTGCTGATGACTTCACCGTCCTGACGCAGGTTGATGACTACATAGTGATCTACAGAAACACAGACCTCTCTGAATTCAGCATGACTGACTGACTTAATCTGAACAGGAGCAGTGTGTTGTTTACAGGAATATCTATCTGACCAATGTTGGGGATAGCAAATTACAAGTAACGGGAGTTATGCAATTAGATTACTTTTTCCAAGTAACTAGTAAAGTTAGGCATTACTTTTAATTTACAAATAAATATTGGAGATACTTTTTCAAATAAGTAATGCCAGTTACTTTGTTTGTCATGTATTGACTGACAGCTCTCAGGTTGCCATGTTGAGAGAAATAATATACAATAATAATATTAATATTAATAATAATAATAATATACTTAACAATATATTTTGGCATATGAATGATTTAAACAACACCTTTTCTTTTTTATCAAGTTACAAAATGTATTCCTCATTATAGACAGACAGACAGACGTTCATCCAGACAGACAGACGTTCATCCAGACAGACAGTTCACCCAGACAGACAGGCAGACATTCATCCAGACAGACAGACATACAGACGCTCATCCAGACAGACAGACAGACGCTCATCCAGACAGTTCACCCAGACAGTTCACCCAGACAGACAGTTCACCCAGACAGACAGACAGACGCTCATCCAGACAGTTCACCCAGACAGACAGACATACATACAGACAGACAGACGCTCATCCAGACAGACAGTTCAACCAGACAGACAGACATACGCTCATTCAGACAGACATCCAGACAGACAGACAGACAGACGCTCATCCAGACAGACAGTTCACCCAGACAGACAGACGCTCATCCAGACATCCAGACAGACAGACGCTCATCCAGACAGACAGACAGACATCCAGACAGACAGACGCTCATCCACAGACAGTTCACCCAGACAGACAGACGTTCATCCAGACAGACAGACAGACATCCAGACAGACAGACGCTCATCCAGACAGACAGTTCACCCAGACAGACAGACAGACGTTCATCCAGATAGACAGTTCACCCAGACAGACAGACAGACGTTCATC
>JAUMHP010000073.1:17869387-17883076 GCA_032361065.1 Enteromius trimaculatus | reverse complement strand
CATTACCATCACTCTGTTCTTCTATTTGATAATGTTCAGTGCTTTGCTACAATCTGTATTGTTAAAAGCGCTATATTTTGATTTGAAGTGTTGGTGGATTTGCCCTTTCACACAGTGATTCTTCTAATTAAACACTTTTAAAACGTCCCTGTTCCCACTACTGTCATTACCCATGAACCCACTCACACCATCATCAGTGACTTTTGTTGAAACGCTGGGGCTGCCTGATCTCGTAATAATTTACAACACCGCCAGTTTCATCAAACATTCAGATTTTCAGGCTTGAGAAAACATTTAAGAATATTTTATTCTCCCCAAAATTAAAAACAAAAATTATCTTTTTTTTCTCAGAAAATAAAACAAAATTCTAATTAAAAATGCCTCTTACGTAACGTTTAATGTAAAATGCATGCAGTAGTGTATATTGTCATAGAGGATTTTATTTGCTAGATTATCATAAAGTAGTAGGCTAATATTTCTTATATGTATTTAATGCTGTATGTTTTTTGGTTAATTAATAAAAATGATGAATTCCTTACAACATTTCAAGACAACGTGAGGGTTAGCCTAAATCTATATAAAAGTTTATCTCCAGAAAATCAATAACATTCTTAAAGTATTTTGAATGCACAATACTCCTAGCGTGCTAGAAAATAGGAAAATACAAGATAAATAAATATAGTTTCCTGAAACACATTTCGGGAGGAGGGTGCGAAGGCAGACGATTACGATCTCCGGCTCCCTAATCCCTAATCAGACCTCGAGCCCTTCCTTCCTCAGCTCGATCTCAATATCCCACCTCCTCCTTCACTTCGGGGGGCTCTCAGGGTTGGCTATTCACCCTAGGGTCCGGCATCTCTGAGCATTCTCCCCGAGCAGCACGCCAAACAAGCTTCGCTTTATTCGAATGCCTCGTGAAATAACACTTGTGCTGCCGAACACATTTGGTAATGGAGTGTGTAGAAGTTCAACAGTTGAACAAATGCATTTCATGATTCCTGAAACTGAAAGAAGCTGAGCTTTGTGCAAAGAAGAAACCACACTGATAAACAACAAACAGAAAAAAACTACAATTAATCACACAAAGTAAAGACATGTCTAAAGCCCTGAGAAGCATACTACTAAGCAAGGGAATGTCATGCTGTTGGTGTACGTAGCTGCACTTTAATACACAACCTGCACAATCATAAAGCATGAACAGCACTGTGCATATCATAGAAGAAAATTCCAGCTCAAATCAAGCAGATCTAACGTTAAAGGATCTAACAGAACGCAAAACGAGGACCTGCAGAATCACAAAAAGACATATTTAAAGATCTCTCAGCATCTCTGCGCATGAGCGCCACCTCGAGGAGTTACTTTACCTGTTCATGCTACAAAACACACCCAGCTTCCTCATCAGCCGCTATAGATGAATAACAGTGTGCGGTAAAACTGCACTACAAACCAGTGTTAATTCAGATAAAAGCAGAAAAGCGTGAGGGAGTGACTGGAAGTAGATAACATAGGCTAAAATAAAAGAATACTTCCCTGATGGCACACATACATCTAGGAGACGTCTGCATTTATATCTGCAAGACGTATTACTTCGGTTGTTTGCTCCTCTGCAATACATCTATTGGACGTCTCCTTTTAGCTGTCAAATAGACGTCTATAAGAGGTCTTTAAGATGTTTCTGATGTAAAACTGACCTCTGTAAGACGCCTGCCAGATGTTTTTAGACAGCCGATGCGTTCCAGATCTAGAGATCTTTAACAGACATCTTGCAGACGTACGTGTGTTATCTGGGTTGCATAACTAGGCCCAACATTCATCATGTTATTAAATTACACTGGCAAAGTTTTATTCAGTAGAATGTGTATTCCAGCCGGTTATGAGTTTGTGAAGACCTAGAGCTAGTTCACACCAAAATGAAAATACTGTGATTAATTACTCGCCCTCATCAGAGAGCTATCTGACCCTCCATAGACAGCAACACAACCGAAACCATCCAGGTTCAGAAACATAGTGATCAGTAAAACAAAAGTGGCTCATCTTCAGTTTTGCACAAAATAACAATTCATAGGTATGAACACCAACATTCTGGATCCTGGAAACCATTTATGACTCCAAAACCTGTAGCATTTTTAAGCATTAGACACACAAATAAAAGTGGGACAAAGAATCTGCACAAGTTTTTTTTAATCCAGTTCAAACAGAAGAAGAGCTGCAGCAAAACATGGAGGATCAGAGCTGGACCAGAGAATCAGTCCTGAGAACGGAGAGAAAGCACATCGATATGCCCTTCAAACCTCCCCCGGACCAGACCTAAACAGAGATGTGTGTGAGAGTGTGTTTCCCATGACATCACAATCATACGGCATCCCGGGGACCTTTGACCTGTGAGGCCGAGGTCGCCCGGTCTTTGGTTTCTAGCTGTGCAGCAGCTGAAGGCAGTTTGACTTGGTTAAGGTGAGCAGGTTTGGCCACCTGATTGTACAAATGCAGTTCACGTTTGGTTTCGCCACAAGAGAAAGACACAAAGAGAAAGAAAAGTCCAGCTCGAGGGATTCACGTCCAGCATATTCCAGATCCTGCGCAGAAACGGCAGCATGAGGTATGTAGTGTAAATCTCCACAGCAGAGTCTGAGGTACTTCACCACTGATTATCCATTTATATCATCTTAAAAACAACGAGAGTTCATTTAAAAACATCACAGTACTTCCTGAGAGAGACGCCTTCCTGATCCGGAAAGCAAACATGTCAGACAATAACATCAGGCCCTGAAGCGTCGGTGTGGAAGAAAGAGGACGATGGTTTGCTGGAATGATTGCATGCTTACGCCGACACCATTCATGGGTGAATCTCACGAAACATCAGAAAACAGGACGTTTTCATCCAAAACCGACAGCAAGAAATAAAATATGATGCCCGTTTTAGATGTTTTGTGCTGTGACTATTTAAATAATATATGCATATATATATAAATATGATAAAATGTGTATCCAAATATGTGCATGTACATATGTATGATAAAAATAAATATATAATAAAATGATAGAAAAAAAATACATTGTTGTTCAGAAGTTTGGGATCAGACCTTTTTTTTTTTTTTTTTTAATAGATTAGTTTCCTAATCTATCAGGGGGAAACATTTTGTGAAATATTATCATATACTTTAATATGTAGTTTATTTCTGTGATGCACAGCTGAAATTTCAGCATCATTACTTCAGTCTTCAGAAATCATTCTAATATGATCATTTATAATCAATGTTGGAAAGACATATATATCTTTTTTGGATCCTGCTATTTTTCAAGTATTTAAAAACAGGGAACCAGTATTAGAAATTGCACTAATTTTACTGTTTTTCTGTATTTTTGATCAAATAAACACAGTCTTGATGAAGAAGAGACTCTATTAATAACCTTAAAATCCTACTGATCCCAAATCTTTCAAATAATGCAGAATTTTATACATTTGATGACCTCTTTAGATCTACTTATTCAAATCTAAAATATGTGTGCAGGTATATATAAATGTGCACATGTTATGGATTTTCATGAGATTCACCCAGCTATTGAAAACCTGCCCTGAGATCCAGATGAAGTGATTTGTTTTTCAGATCCCACAGAGAGCCGACCGCTCGTTTAAACATTCATCTGGTTTCTGAGGTATCTGACGGTTGTTCTTGAAGACATCATCAAACAAACACGCTGCAGAACAGCAGAAATATTCCCAAGAACCTGATAAGATTCGGAGACTCGTCTTCCCTAACGGTCCATGCATAGAGGAGAATCAACGAGGTCCCGTCAGCGTTTCTGATCCCCACCAATTCAAAACAATTCTACAAAAAATAAAACTCATTCAGAGAAAGCCTAAACTACAGATCCTGAGGTACAAGACGTTCTCGTAACGTTCGAGGTATGACTGTAAAATGAGGAACCTTGAGTGAAAAAGATTATAAAGTCACGAAACATAATCAGAAGACAGATCGAAACACACTCTAAATAATAATAATAATAATAAGAAAAAATCTTCAAGTTCTGTAAAACCTGCCTGTCGTTTGGCTGATTGTGTTTAGCGTTTTCGGACGTCGTTCCTGAAACACAAGCATGAATTTCTACGCGAATCGTTCATGAATCCAGTCTTACGTAACTGTTGCATTGAACTGATTGTGACTTTTACATAAGACTGTATATGAACGATGAACGGCTCGTCCGTGTTATTATATGCGTGTGTGTCCGTGTAACGGTTACTGGACAGGATAAGATGAGGTAATGGTTGTGCAACAGTTTGATGTTCAGTGATCGGCTGCAGACGGGTTACGGAGAGCCGCAGGGCTCCGCTGAGCTCCGCCCCTTGGAGGAGGAGGAAGAGGTGGGGCTTTGGCTGGGGGCGGAGCCAGAGAAGGTGAAGCTGGGTCCAGGTGCAGCAGACGCAGACTTCTGCGCAAACAGAGTTCCTGCCGCAGAAAACATTGAGAAGACGATATCAGTGCTGTACTGAACCGAACATTTTTGATATGAATACATGTATCGTTACTATGGAAGCTCATTTCTGCCAAAAGGTTATTGTGACTTTTTATCTCATAATTCGGACTTTATTTCTCAGAATTGCGTGTTATGAAGTCCGAATTCTGCTTTTTTTTTGGGCCCCCACTGTTACACATGACCGTGAGCACGCAGATCAACTCCTCGTTCATCCATCAATCACATCAACTGACGGACAGTGTCTGTAATAATGCCGCTGACAGCTGATCTTACAGGCTATAGAATACATATCCTGCAGTCCGTGGACACATCTTGTACATCTCATGTGACATGTACATTTCAGCATCGCTGAAAAATCTCGCAATTCTGAGAAGAAAAAGTCAGAATTGTGAGATAAAAAGTCGCAATTACCTTTTTAATTTTTTATACAGTGGCGGAAACAGACTTCCATATGTTACACACCTTCTCGATGATACTAAATAACATCCATATTAGGAACTTTTATAACAATTGATAATATCAGGGATGCACTGAATGTTGTTGTGAAGCGTGCAACAAACCTCTTCCCATATTATCCCTAATAATAATAATGAATGCATCACAGTTGATTCTGAACAGCAGATGGCGCTCTAATCCAGTTTATCACACACTCAAATGCTGATGAAGAAGAGCATTTAGATGATTCTGTAATATCACCTTGTCTCAGAATCGACTCAGATTTATCATCCCAGCCCTAGTAATAATAATAAGCAATGCATCCTGGGACTGTTCTGTGAGCGATACCTGAGTAAACGATGCCATTGACTTCCACAGACACGCTGATACTCGCCGCTCCGCTGGAGGAGACGCTCACGGACAGATCCTGCTTCTCTTCTACAAACACAAACACTCATTAGCACACACACACACACACACACACACAGGTATCAGAGCATCTCAAGCTCACTGACCGCGGGCCGGAGCTGCGAGGCGCACGTTTGCAGGGATCTGCGAGGCCATGGCCAGCAGGTTGTGATGGAAGGCCTGCTGCAGGAGCCTCTGCTGCTCCTCGGCCAGACGAGCCATCTTCCTCTCCGGAGCCTCCGTCTCTAGCTTCTCCCGGAGCTGCTCCAGAGTCGCCGCTCGAGCCAGACCCACGGCCTGCTGCTGACCGAACACCAGCGCCACGGAGGACGAGCAGCCATCGTCTGCAGGACAGAGAGGAGAAGCTCTATAACTGATCCTCAAGCACAGACGTCATGAGGGTCGGGTTTGTGAAACCGAGACGTATGCTTCATCTGAAAGCTGAATAAATGAGCTTTCCATTGATGTGTGGTGTGTTAGAAGACAACTATTAGAAAACCTGGGATCTGAGAGTGCAAAGATATCTAAATATTGAGAAAATCGCCTTTAAAGTCTTTCAAATGAAGTTCTTGGCAATGCATATTACTAATCAGAAAAATAAAGTTTTGATATATTTATGGTAGGAAGTTTACAACATAATATGAATAACCCAATGATTTTTGGCATAAAAGAAAAATATGACCCTTACAATATATTGTTGGCTATTGTTGCACATATACCTGTGGTTTATCTGACAGGGACAAAGACACCAATAATATATAAATGTGCTAGAATTAGCCAGAAGGTTTTTTTGCATCTGCAGTCCCCGGACTAATGGTAAAATTAATATAGAAAACATCAATACATAATACGTGCTCCAACATACATAGAAAATGTACACTTTTTTTACGCTTTAATTAATTTTTTTATTACACATGTCAGCTGTGCATGATAATTAGATTCTGCGTCAATGCAACTTGGTATAAATAGGTATTATTATTGCAATAAACATGTTTTTTTTTAACACAGCATGTTCCTAGCAGTGTTATTTGACATTCTATTACTGTCTGTTCTCACTTTTATTTTAGTTTAAGCCATTTTGTTCCCATTTTATTACTTATTTAATGTTTATATTTATTTCAGCTACTTGCCACAGCAAAAAAAAAAAGTTTTACTTGATGTACTGAAACAACTGGAATAAAATCTGATAAATACAATACATTTCTTTTATTCTAAAACATGAACTAAAAACAAAACAAAAATGTAAAACGCAAAGATACTATCTAATTCAGAATATTAATAAAAACCTCAGAAAGTATCTAAAATATCATTGTTTTAAGAAAACATTCTTATTATTATTTAACTTATTTATTTATTTTTACTTATTATTATGCATTTTTTTTACTGTTTGAAAAAAACTATTTTTTAATTCTTATTTATTTATTTTCTAAATGTTTATATATTTATTATTGATTTAGTTTTAGTTATTTTAGTTAAAATAAATGAAAATAAGAAATGTTGCCATAGCTGGAATAAAACAAGTTAATGTTTTTTAAACTACTTAAGTTAATGTTTATTATAAAATAACAAAAAAATGTTCCGCATTACTGTCTGTGAGAGATATTCATAAATGGAACAGAAAAAAAAACAGAAGTTACTTTTTCAAAACGGCACATTTTGCACATCTATGTGCGATTCATATAAACACAGTCGGTTATGTATTAAATATAAAGTGTTGGGGAAAAAAATTAGATGTGCATCAATATTTTGGATCCGTGAGTTCAGTCTTAAAGTGACAGCAGCCTAATAAAATTGTTTGAATTTTTTTTCTCTTTTTTTCTGTCATGTATGATTATGTACATCTAATGTAAATGTGGTGTCCTAATTAAAAAAAAAATTGAAAATAGTTTCCACAACTTTTTTTCTGTCATATATGACTTTTGTACAGCTAACATGGTATAATATCGTGCAGTAAATGTAGTATTCTTTTTTTTTCTTTTCATACTACAATACTAATTGGCACCAAATCAGCCAATGATAGCAATAAATGAATGAATAAATGAATTAACTAAAAAAGGGAATGAATGAATCATCAGAATTTGGTAAAATAAATGAAAATAAGAAATGTTGCCATAGCTGGAATAAAACAAGTTAATGTTTTTTAAACTACTTAAGTTAATGTTTATTATAAAATAACAAAAAATGTTCCGCATTACTGTCTGTGAGAGATATTCATAAAAGGAACTGAAAAAAAACAGAAGTTACTTTTTCAAAACGGCACATTTTGCACATCATGTGACTCGTTTTGATGAAACTCATGCCACAAGCAAGTGGAGAAACACAGTAATTACCACATGAAACTTCCAGAAAATGACCACATCCATTCAATACCACTCCACTAGTGTAGATGTGTAAAGATGTCAATGTCGACAGGAGGCGCTGTAACACCAGACTAAACACTACAGCAGCACACACACACGGCATATGCTCAATCTCTGCAAGAACCTCTATTAAACTCTTTAAAAACACCCTGTGAAAATAAATATGAGTATGCATGTCACGTGAACATTGTTTAATAATTGTCATTTGCTTGATCTAACTGTATTGCTAATTTGAGATAACCGCTTAAATTTCAGTCACATTTTCTTTGTTTATTTTTGAACACTCACCCAGTCCCTTCTTCAGAGATGGCCCTGGGGATGCCTGCAGTCCGTTCAGGGCCCCGATGGCCCCCAGTGCTGACAGGTGCATCTTGGGCGGGGTCAGGAGGTGAGGGGCGGAGCTGGGGGAGGGGCTAAATCGGAAAAGGCTGTTGCTGTACGTGGGTCGACGGCCTTCGCGTCGGTTGCTGTCAATGGCGGCCTGCAGCTCGTTCGGAGAGCTCAATCCCTTCCGCTCGCATTCATACGGATAAAGGTACTTCATGTACCTGAGACACACAGACCAGACACACATCAACTTCTCACTCTATGCACCAATTCTGAAGGGAAGTCTGATAAACGCATTTGAACATTAATTAATCACAGAAAAGTTATTGACAAGTTATGTGCGATTCATATAAACACAGTTATGTATTATGTATTAAATATAAAGTGTTGGGGGAAAAAATTAGATGTGCATCAATATTTTGGATCCGTGAGTTCAGTCTTAAAGTGACAGCAGCCTAATAAAATTTTTTGCATTTTTTTTCTCTTTTTTTCTGTCATGTATGATTATGTACATCTAATGTAAATGTGGTGTCCTAATTAAAAAAAAAATTGAAAATAGTTTCCACAACTTTTTTTCTGTCATATATGACTTTTGTACAGCTAACATGGTATAATATCGTGCAGTAAATGTAGTAGTATTATTTTTTTTTTTATACTACAATACTAATTGCCACCAAATCAGCCAATGATAGCAATAAATGAATGAATAAATGAATTAACTAATACAAAAAAAGGGAATGAATGAATCATCAGAATTTGGTAAGATACAAAAATAACAAAAAATATTTTTACCGTTTTATGTTTGACCACTGTAAATCTAATGTGGTAAATATTGGTAAATGTAGTAATCCTAGTTATATATTTAAAAAAAAGTCAGCAGAATTCTATTAATTATTGCTAATAAATCAGTCACTTTGATAGAAAAATAGAAACAAAAAATACAAATAATTGAAGTAAATAAAAATACAAAAGAAAAATTTAGGAAAAAACTAACAAAAAAAATCTGACATGGTATAAAATAACACGTAAAAATCATTAAAAAAACAAACTGTAAAATTCAGTAAATGACAGTAAAATAAGCCCCTGCTGGGACTGACAGTAGAGTGTGGTCCTGCATCAGCATCAGTTTAGCTGCTACTCAATCAACTACAGACGCAGTCACCCCCACACTAAACCATCCAGATCACATCAATAGATCAATAAATCTATCACCTCAAGCTAATTAGTGGGAGAAACAGCAGAGGGAGAGAGAGAAAACCTGTTTTTAAACCAATTAAACACAGCGCTAGCCAAAACAATCTGAACACTAGCACTTTTAGCAGCTAAGAAACGGTTTCAAGTCAGTTATTTCTGTATTCCGCTGTGGTGTGTCAGTGGGACATTTCCAAACAGTCATTTAGCAATTTATTGCGAGATATTATTTAATCCACTGATCAGTGTCTGATCTGAGTTTCTTACTGATGATGATCAGATCAGATCTCTGTGAGGATTATCACAATAAATGGTCAAATAATTATCTGGAAGTGTAAACTGATACTTCCTGCTAGCACACTACAGCCGAAGATATTACTATTACTGAACTACTGTCTGATGGCTAGGGTTAGGGGGTGTGTGAGTGTGTGTGTCGTACTGCGTGCGGAGTGTGAAGGCGGCGCTGGTGATGGACGTGGGCAGGTTAAGGCCCTTGGTGATCTCTCTCCAGATCTTCTTGTTGATGACCTCCACCAGTCCTCCTTTCTCCGTCACCAGCTTATACAGCATGTACAGATCCAGCACCTGCTTGGCCATGATCGGGATCCTGTTCACCGGCGTCCCTGAAAACACCAACACACAACCCATCAGCGCCTCGCGTCACGCCTTACACACCTTAACTGCGGTAAAATCACAGTAACACATGCCTCACTGCTTTATAAATCAGCAGCAAGAGGAACATAATGACAGAAGCCCAGCCCATAATCAATACAATCAGCACATGAAGAATGAACCACAATAATCCTAATAAACACTCCTCTGCAGAGTCATACAGTTCACTATGGGATGTGTGAGGTTGCCTGGCAACAAAACAATCAGAGATCAATGGACAGCATATTAATATAGAACTCAGCCGATGTGTGTGTGTGTGTGTGTGTGTACAGGCTTATCCAATCAAGATGTCAGAATCTATATATATCTATACATTTTTAATTATATATTATACTTTATATATTATCTATAAAAAAAAAAAAGAAACACTGGTAAATATTACAGTATTTTAATATTCTTCAGTATTATATGCTGTTTGGTTTTTTTTTTCATTATATGCTACATATACTATTGTAAATAAATAAATAAATAAATATATGTATGTACTAAATATTATAATAGAACAGACACAAATATTGTGCAAATATTATACATGTATGTGTGTGTTTATATACACGTAATCACTCTAATTTTGCTGTGTTTTGAACATTGCACTTAATGTCAATTAATTCATCAGTTATTTATTTCCATTTAATAGTATTAGTGCTTTAATTTATTTTAGTAAGTTGCCAAGACAACATTTTTCAAAAGTTTTTCATAAATTATTTGCACATTATTATTGCAAGTTTTATTAACAATCCTGACACACACACACACACAGTATATATTATACATCAATATAATATAAAATACATGATCTCTTAAATATTATAATTGCTTTTCCATTATTTTTATATCTGAAACAAAGTCAAACATATAACAGCCTTTAGTAAAACATCAAAAGCCCATGTTTCAGTTTAACTCCATGAACACACAGACAAGCACGCGGCAGATGTGTTTGTGCAGAGGTCAGAGTTCAGGCCGCCCACGTAACAGAACGCCCACCGCAGCACTTCAAAAGACACAGGTGGGCTACGGCCCCAAAAACACATATTGGCCTGCTTTGCGCAAACAAGCCTAACCTGGATAACAGAGACGTTTGATAGCCGCGCATTAATCTTGTCAGCAGCTTATCTTTAGGTCAGGGGCGGCTGGAGACGAATAAATACACCGCGGCTCGCTCCGATCGTGTTCCACCAAGCACCGCCACCAACTTGATGTCCCTCATTAGCCATTTGAGTTTTCCATGGTTGCTGACATTTCTGTCTTAATAACTGAAGGGATTATGATCAGAGAAGGGTTAAGTGTAAATTGAAGCTGTCAAAGGATTAATCATGTTTAATCACATCAAAATAAAAGTCTTCCTTTATATAATATATTTGTATGTACTGTGTATATTTATTAAGTATATATAAATACAAACACATGCATGTATATATTTAATGAAAATATTTATATATTAAATATATTGAGATGTAATATTAAAGATATAAATGCATTTACATGTAAATACTTTCAAAATGTAAACTGTACGTGTGTGTTTTAATATAAACATAATAAATAAACACAGCATAAACACACATATTATGTAAATAAAAACTTTTATTCTGGATGTGATTAATCATTTGACAGCAAAAATGTTGAAATGTAATATATTTTTCTCCTGGTCCTTATTTTAAATGGGTCATAAAAATATCAATAATTATCGATATCGACTGATATGAAACACCGATACCATGATACAGTTTTCAGCCATATCGCCCAGCCCTACATTACATACTATTCATTTCCTCTGTAAAAACTTCAGAACAGGTAACACTTGTTAACTATTAACTATGACTTTTCCCTCAATACACTAATTTGCTGCTTATTAATAGTTAGTGCAGTTAAGTTCAGGTTTGTAGGGATGTAGAATAAGATCATGTAGAATAAGGCATTAATATGTACTTATAAATGGCTCATATTCTAGTAGTATGCATGCTATTTCACAACTAATAGGTGTAACCAAAACTTTTGACTCCAAAGTGTCGCAAAAACAAACAGAAGTGCAATAAAACAAACACTTGAAGTGCGTTTTGGATGCTTCTTTTTACTAAAAACACACATTACCGAGTCAGAATAGAGCGAAATCTCCAGTCATCAGAAGAGCAGAGACTTTGATCTCATGCGAGTGTGATTCTTATCAACAGCCCTCTCTAGAAACACTCACGTGACGGCTTTATGATCTCGCTCTACGAAGCAAAACATGAAACAGAAATGCAAGAATGTGTGCTGAACACACAGTGGGAGTGTAAAGGTCATGTGACGCGCCCCGACACGCACACACATGACAACAAAAGAGCTTTACACGCCTGTCAGATTCACACTCAGCATTCTGGGAGAACACGCTAACATGAGATCAGATCACGTCATCTGCTCCAGAAACATCTCCGAGCGTCAACACAGCATCTAACAATTAGTGCTAGCGCAGGGGTCAAAGGTCGGCCTGGGGTTATTGATGGCTGAATTAAAACGCAGGTCAGCAGGAAGCCAGGCTTTTATAGGTACAAGAGCGCACAGAGACTAAAGAATAGACGACAGACAATAGACACGAGTCTGAATGATTTATACTGACCGCAGCTACATCCGTCCACTACTCAACTATACTGACTACACACACACACACACACACACACACACACACGAAAGAATCTCTTCTGCTCACCGAGGCTGCATTTGTTTGGTAAAAATACAGTAAAAATGTGAAATATTATTACAGTATTATTAAAAGAGCTGTTCTCTGTGTGAATATGTGTTAAAGTGTAATTTATTTATTATTTCACACAAAAAAGGTATTTGAATGTGCAAAAATATTTCATAATATTACTGTTTTAGTTGTATTTTTTTTAGATAAAACAATTTATATGATTAATCATTGCATTACAAAAATAAAAATTTTGTTTACACAATATGCATGTGTTCTGTAAATATTTATTATGTATTTATAAATACACACACATTCAGTATCTGTTGCTGACAATATTTCGATTTATATTAGTTTAATTTATATTCTAAACAAATATATTCAATATATTATAATTGGTTTTCCCTATATGTAAATAGAGATCTGTTAAGTCTGTTACTGAACAGAAGCTCAGTGTTGCTGGTTAGTTAACCCTCTCTGACAGTAACTAAATAAACAGGGTAGTTTCGGGGCTGCTGAGGCCTGTAGTTAAGAGTGGCGCCATCGTTCACCGAAGCTGCGCTCTGATTGGCCCCAGGCTGACCCTCCCATCATGCCTTGCTGGGTTGATTTTCCCACTGGGACAGAGCCATCAGGAGCAGAGTGATTAATGGCAGGCGGGGTCAGAGGTCACCCAGCGGCCCCTCCCACACCCAGCTGTACAGAACAGAGCAGAAAACAGCACCCGACACCTACTGCCCCTTACTGAACTTCACTGAACGACAGCTTCTAACCGTATTATCCTGAATTAATGACTAATGATAAATAAAGAAGCATAAATCAGTTGAGAATACTATAATTAACTTCAGATTAGTAATTTCTAGGGATGTAACGGTATTGTAAATACCGTCGTACCGCAATGTCAAATTTTTCCGATAATACCGTGGTCGCATGACTCGATAAAACGACAGGTCTTCTGAAAAACGTTTGCTCAGGCGAATGGAGCGAACGGGAGGTAGCAGGAACTACAATTCCCATCAGCCCAAGCGTGCCCATGATTCTTTGCGGTCTGTTGTTAATACAGATCAGGGTTGCCAACTTAGCGACTTTGTCTCTATATTTAGTGACTATTCAGACCCCCTTGGCGACATTTTTCCCTAAAAGCGACTAGCGACAAATCTA
>JAUMHP010000073.1:17848862-17859298 GCA_032361065.1 Enteromius trimaculatus | reverse complement strand
CGGGTCTGAGGTAAGACACCAGTTCAGTCTGTGTGACACGCTGCTGTCAATCAACTATTGTGGGAGTGGCCTCAGTCTGTGTGACGCCACTCCAACATGCGTTTGAGAATGGCTTGATTTCAGAAGTGACAACTTATTCAATTAATAAATTATAACTTAATAAAACTACCTGTGGATCTTTGTCATTGTAGGGTGGTTGTGTACACACACTCCCAACACACACTTCAGTCCAAACAGCTTGAAAAAGTGCATGCAGCACCGGATGACCCCTTTAAAATGTACAATGATATTCAGCTTGAACTCTTAATTTGTTCTCAGTTAAATACAAGTTGAAGTGCTTTTCACAATAAATATAGCTTCAAGCAGCTTTACCGTACTCTTACGTCCATATTAATATGCAGCTCTAGAATCCACCAGATTTGTATGTCAATCTAAGAAACACCAAGGTCATGACTTGAGTTCCTATTGAGTTCCTAAGGAATGCATGAAGCCATCAGTTGTGCATCTTGGATGCTGCATTAATGTGAGTCACTTTGGCCAGATGTATCTGTGTAATTGCATATAATCACAGAGCTGTGTTTTAAATCAGCAGCATTTACACAGCGACCTGTTCAGGCGGTAACGTTTGATTGGGGTCAGGGATTGATCTTCTCTTTATCTCTTTCTCTCTGCTCGTGTCCTGCTTCACTCTCATCTGCATTTCTGCGCTCAGAAGGCAATTTCAGACGGCTGCCGGAGGCTTCAGGTCGATGCAGTATTTACAGTGCAGTGTGTGTGTGTGTGTGTGTGTGTGTGAGCGCTGCTGACTGAGAGATAAGACGCTCTCTGATAACGCGCTCCGCCTGTGACCCTCCAGAGTTTGTTGAATTTACGTGGAGCTGGAGCAGGAACGAGTCGCGATCAGCATTTAGTCAGCTGGAAAAACCAGGATGATGATGTGCCAGTCACTGATGGGAGGATCAGAGAATCAGAGTCATTCCTCACTCACCAGAAACACTGTTTCTTCATTCACTTACAACTGTGAAAGCTAACAGTACGACTGATGGAGATTTCCAAAGCATAATTCACAAATAATTACACTTGTTCGGGCATCTTCACTCCACTATATTTATTTAATGCACACTGTATTTAAAGCCTTTTAATAATCTATGATTTGGTTCTTTGGTCCAGTAGGCTACAGAAAATTGTGTAATTCTGCATTAATTCAGCATTGCTTTTTAATTCAATGAAAAGATATGATGCATTTCTATAACAGAATATTGAGAAATCAATCTATTGGAAAAGTGGCCTGAAAAATGATAGACATGCAACTGATTTAATTAAAATTAAAGATATAATTAAAGAAATAATAAAAATAGCATTCTTATAAAAATCCATTCAGTCCCAATTCTACTTCAATAGTCATGCTTTTATACTTGGATGCTTCTTTTACAGAATTTGTTACTGCAACCATTTTTTTAATTCTTAGAATTTTTGTCTTCTTTTCCAGAAAAAATATTTTACATTCTTAAATCAATATGCATTTACGTGAGAAGAAACATTACTTATGATATTAAGCCTCCCTTAATAATTAATACTTCAGAAAACGATCTCGAAGTTCTTATTTTGGACAAAACTGAGAGATATTTTTCTTGTTTTAAGCATGATCTCACTTAGATTTGTGTAGTTTTCACTATAAAACGCATAAAATCTTTTTCTTCTCAATTAAATGCACACCATCTTAATTTAAAATATTTCTACGGTAAATCAGCACAAAAGATCATTTGGTAACACTGTAATAAATTCTTCATGTACTGCTCATTAATAATTAGTGCAGTAGTTGTTAAGTTTAGGTATTGTGTAGCATTAGGGATGTAGAATAAGGCATTAATATATGCTTAATTAGCACTAATATTCTAGTAATATTCATGCTAATAAGCGACTGATAGGTGTAACTGTAAAATAAAGCATTACCTTTGTATTTAAATTCGTTGTTCTGCAAATGAAAGTAACGACACGAGGTCAAGCAAACGATGACAGAACTGTGACCTGAACTTGAAGTCTCTTACAGACCCGAGAGATTGAAATCAGCTGCTTTTTATCATTCAGAAAGTCCATTTGCAGAGCCGATCAGCACAATTAGATTGCACGGGCTGTTTTGTGCACACGTATTAAAAGCACGTCTGAGACATTTTGATAAATTGAAAGCATTAAGTGGTTTTCAGCCCTCAGAGATTTTCATTACGATCAAGAGAAACGTCCCGAGGTTAGACAGAGCTGGAGGATCGGGAGCAGACGTCATAACGTGATGAATGCTGCTGCTGGGAAACTGATAGAGACACAATCTGGGATCTCTTCTGGAGAAAACACTAGATTGGGATTTTGATGAAGTGACTCTGTCAGAGGCACTCAGTGTGTGTGAGAGTTGTTCATCACACACACACACACACGCCTGTCACTGAATTCCTCACTCACACGGATCTTTTGAGAAGAGATCTGAACTGAAAATAAAGCATCTTGACTTCACTGTGTGAGCTCTTCTTCTCGGACCATTTAAGGATTGTGTGAATAAACAAGAAATTTCATCATAATACAGTATGTGACTCTACTGACGCATTGTCAGAAGAACACTGAGAGCTGATTTACGCCATTTATTTCATTTTAAAGCAAGATTCAAAAGAAGGAAGTGGCTATAAACAATAATAATAAAAAATAATGATTACATTTAAGAAACCTAAATATATTAATATTATGAGTCATGCTTTAATTATTTTTTTTGTTGGCTTTTTAAAGCTTTGTTTTCTTGTTTTACAAATATCTACGCATTCTTTCATTAAGAAAACATTTGGCCAAACAACATGTAACAGTAATTACTAGGAATTGTTCGATTTTAATTATGAAATATGATGCATTTTTATTAGTATATTAAGAATTGATTGGAATAGTCGCCGGAAAATTGACTGATGTGTGCAATTTATTTTATTTAAATTTAAGATTCTAAACAAGGAAACATATATTCATATCAAACAATACAAATAAAAAACCTAAATAATTAGATTTGGTCCCAAACTTAATTATATGTGATTAATAGCTCTGTCAAATTATTAATTGAAATTAAACACAATTAATCACATCCAAAATAAAGGTTTTTGTTCACATATGTCTGTACTGTGTATATTTATTATGTATATATAAATACATAAGCATGTGTGAAATTTAAAAAAATGCTTATATATTAAATATATTTGTATATGAAATAAAATATAAGAATATATAAATGTATAACCTTGTAACTATGTTCAAAATATACAGTATACCATATATGTGTGTATTTATATATAAATAATAAAGTACACATAATGTAAACAAACACCTTTATTTGGGATACAATGAATAATTTGACAGCACTAGTTATTAATTATGCTTTTACGACACTTTAATGGTCCCTTAATGCTTTTTTAAATGCATTTATTAAAGTGTTGTGTTAAGATGACATTGCAAAATAATTCTTCCTATTTTCTAGAACAAATAGCAAAACATTCTGAAATAAAGATGAGAAGAAAATTGCATGAGATATTAATGAGAAATCAAGACTGGCCGAACACTTAAGAATCATGTCAATAAATGCTATTAATCAGGATGCATTTCCAACAGAACATAGAGAAGTGAGTGGGATCGGAGTGGACTGGCACTATTTCTCACACTGCAGGTGATTTTACTGAAAGATTTCAAAACACAGAAGCGAATCAGTCACTTTCACAGTAATATTGCCGTTTTGAAAGCGTCCAGTGATGTTCACTGAAAACGCTCTGCCTGTCACCAAACGTTTTCAACTTCTTAAGATGGAAATTGCTTTTTCCCCCCACAAACATTCTGCCAGACTACATGTTTGCTTTTCCAGCAGATTATTCATCTCAGAGATGCGATCAAGCATTATGATGGTGACATTATGTAATCGAGTCGAAGAAGCGCTGTGCAGGTTACTTCAGTCGCAGGTAGAAGCTTATCAGGGTGAAGGTAATTAAATCAACCGTCCCTCAAATAAATCCCTCAATAGACATTTATCAGGCCCCGGTGCTGTAATACGACGTGCCGCTCTGCTGGAACAGAACGCTTTGTCCGAATGAAAGCGCAGGAAAAGTTGCACACGGTGGCACTTTCTGTGCGGTTAAAACCTCAGAGCTAGCTTGAGGAGCAAACGCTTTATATGAAGCTCAGTCAGTCAGTTTGAGCTGCTGCGTTTGGTTTTGCTGAGCTAAGAAACAATACAACGAAAACAGAAAAACACTGCTATCTCAAACTGCATCTTAACAAGGTTTTTACCTTCTCTCTAATAATCAAATCATCTCCATCCCACTCCAACATCCATCTGAGATGTTTGCATGCTTTGGCCTGAAACTGGTCTCGGGGAACCAGTAACATCACTAGCTTTATTCATATAATTTGCATGAATAAATTTCATCCAGTTACACCTGCTAAAACGTTAAAATAACATTTTTGCATTTAACATACGCTTATTATCAATACTTCATGCATTGCCTGCAAATGCATGTCTGATTATATTAGCGTCGCAGAGTTAAATCAGTGATGCTGCATGCTCTAAATCAAGATTTCAACTCAAATCAAGACTGCACGCTTATGTGGGTTGGTTATAATCTAATATTTCTAAATGTTCAGCTCAGCTTGATCTTCATCAGCTCTCTCGTAAAACAACAAACCATCTTATGAAGCATCTGAAATCACTTTGACATCCATCAGAGCTGTTTGCATGCTTCATCTGAACCAGATTTCAACAAAGAAAAGCATTTTGGCTGCACATTAAAACCTGCTGGTCTCTGCATTTTTGTCACACTTGCATATTAATTGAACTCAAATGCACTTGTTATATATTTAAACAATGCTTAAATTGCATTTACATTAGATTGATGTATTTAGCAAATTAATGCATTTATTCAACTGCGTTCCAGTTTTTAGTCAGCTCATGGATTCCTGGAAATGAAAGATGCTGAATCAAATCAGTGATGCTGCCAGCTCAAAACCAAGACTGAAACTCAGATCAAGACTGTGATGCGCATGTTTATCTGTGGGTTGGTTATTAATGGGTCAGCTCTCAAACTCCACCTTAACATGATCTTTATCGGCTCTCTAATAAAACATCTTTCCAGCAGCTCGAGCCGTATCATCTTCATCTCACTTGCATGTCCATGTGAGACGTTTTCATGAAACTGGACCGGTTTCCATCAAATGATCTGCTTCTTGGTTTCTTTTAAATAATGTATGAATTGCACTTTAAATTAGATTTCCAGAAATTAGCGTTCCAGTGTTTTAATCAGTTAATTCCCTGATTATATCTAAGAATTAATTTGCATGCTCAAAACCTGGACTCAAATGAAGACTGTGATGTGCATGTTTATTTGTGGGTTGTTTATGAACCGGGTCAGCTCTCAAACTCCACCTTAACATGATCTTTATCAGCTCTTGAATACAAAAACACAGCGTCTTTCCAGCAGAAGAACATATGAAGCATCTCAGTCGGAGACGTTTGCATGGATCAGACGATGTGGTTCTGGGTCAGAAAACCGGCTCCACACTTATACCAGCAGTTTTATACAGAAATACAAATACTTTTGCCCGTCATGTTTTCAAATAATGCTTAAATTGCACTTTGAATCACATTTATGCAGTTTTTTAATCTGTTCATTTCCAGGGAATACTCGTCTGATTATATTTACAAATTAAATTGCATGCTCAAACCTGTGGGTTAGTTATGAGCCGTGTCAGCTCTCAAACTCCACCTTAACATGATCTTTATCAGCATCTTTCCAGCAGAACAACCTGTTATGAAGCAGCTGAAATCATCTCTATATGATTCTATGTTCATCTGAGATAAGTAGATGCATCGGACCGTTTCAACCAAAGAGTGTTGAAATAAATAACAAAAAAACCATCTATGCATTCCAGTTTTTGAATCAGTTCATGCATTTCCTGGAAACGCTCATCTGACTATATCTAAGAATTAAACTGCATGCTCAAAATCTGGATTTAAACTCCTAAATCAAAGCTGCAAGTGATGTGCATGTGTATTTATGGGTCGGTTATGAGCTAATAAGCCTTGTGCAATGCCATAGAAGAAGCATTCAGTCTCTCTTTCTTACCTTTTTATAATCTGAAGAACCTTCTTTCAAGCTTTTGTGAAACAGAAAGGTTCTTCAGATGTTAAAGGTTCTTCTATGGCATCGTGAAGCACCTTTATCTTTAAGAGTGTATTGTTCAAGTCCATCAGGTTGTTTATGAGAGAGTTTTACTGCAGACGATCCTCAGAGACAGACTCTCTTGGCCTGAGGCTCGCTCAGAGTCTCAGACGAGTCTACAGATCGTTTCTCGGCCGCCTGCGAAGCTTCTCCTCCGTTCCGCTCGTCCCACAAGCCGTTCTCCGGAGGCTGGTAGCCCGGCTCCAGCGGGTCCAGCGGGTCTTTAGAGAGCAGGATGCTGATGGACGGGAGCGTCCGGTGGACGGTCACCTCCGAGTCGCCTCCCTCCTGGCTCTCCCAGACCTCTCTCAGACCCTTGTACTGCAGCTTGGTCATCTGATGGAGGCCGCCCAGCTTTCTCTTCATGATCTCAGCGCACGTGATGGTCTTGGTGACGGCTCTTCCGGAGCCGGTGAACACCACCTGCCTCAGTCCGCCGCTCTGCATGCGTGCCATCGCGAAACCCATGAGATTGCGAATCTTGCTGCCCTCCTTCACCCTCATCTCCAGCACACCCGCCGGCAGGCCCGGGAACGGACACGTGCTGTCCTCCTCGATCCGACACACTTTCTTAAAGCCACCCGCGTGAGTCTGTTTCAGCAGAGGCGCCGAGTCGCTCGCGGTCTGACCCGGATCGATGCGGAGCTCCATAGCTGCTGATTTCAAATCATCTTAAACCCTCAAATTGCGGGCAATCATCTGTGACTGGTGTCCAGAAGAACACGGAGACGCAACTCATGACTCCAGACACAATCAACTGGAAAACCTCATGCATGTGAATTTTCTTAAACGCAGCATCTGACTTTTTTTTCCTCCTGGATTTGAACTTCTGGAAACGAAGTGGCAGGTGTGGGGCGCACTTACTTGTGCGGGACGATCCCGGTAAAGATCCAGCTCTTGCCTGGGGCTCCTCCGTTCTCTCCTGTTGTCCTTTGCACTTTGCGGATGTGGTCTTTGGAGTGCATCTTCCTCTATTTCGCTGTCCTTTCTCGTCTTCCTCCACGTGTGCCGGCAGAGCTGGAGTCTGTCTGTTTCTCGCCCGGCACTCGTGCTGCCTCGTAAATGATGGTGAGGACGGATGAGAGAGAGAGAGAGAGAGAGAGGGAGGGTCAGCCTCTTAAAGCAACAGTAACCTCAAATCCCAACTGAACAGAATTATTCACTTCTATAGGAGTCCTTTTAACAAGTGAAATACTGTCCTCTGTTGAAAATGGGAAAATGCAGTGTTAAATACTTTTATATATATATATATATATATATCTGTATCATAGAAAAATCATAAACACATCAGAAATTTATATTAAAAGTATATTTTCTATATATAAAAATATATTCCCAGTGTTAGTGTGTGTGTCTATTTAAATTTATTTACCAAATGACAAGTTGTCAACAATTTATTTAGAAATAACGGGCACAAAATATTGGGACTTATTAATATATTCAAATATTAATGTATTCAAATCCTGTATTTATCTAGAGAAAGAGGGAAAGAGGAAAAATAACATGCAAGTGTGTAAGTTTTAAACTGTTTTCAGAAGAAACAATAAAAAAAAAGTTTAATTTTTTTTATAGAAATACACAAATAAATGTTAATTGTGTTTTCTATTAAATCTATTAAATTAACTCTATTCATGTGCATGCTATTTCTCTCTCTGATTGTAATACATTAATATATTTTCATTTAAATGTTCTTAATAAACTGTAAAAAAAAAAATAGACTATTACTTTTATACTTACTAGGAAACCTGTTTGCATTCTTACACTTTCACATAAACATCATCAACTATTTTTATCATTTATTTTCTCCCTTGTGGGGAATTTTACTATCCTTGTGGGAAAATCACAATGACGCACAAACAAGCACACACACACACACACACACACAGATGTATTTATAAATCATGCTGTAGTGAAATAGCATCTTTTAATATAAAGGGACAGCGGTGATAAACTCTGCAGACGGTCCTGTAGCTTTAAAGTCTAAGCCAACAGCTCTGAAGTAACTTTGCTGATCCGTTTAAAGGACGTCCGATGCAGGGACGCTGACAATTAAAGCAGAGTTCTGGAACAGACAAATCTCCAGCAGGTGAACTAAAGGTGTGAATGAAATTAGCTGGAATCTAATTGAAAACACCCTTCACAGGGCAGATGAAAGTCAGTCTGCTAAATGTGCTGCGCTTGGCCTTTACCCTCGACATGCGTTTGGCTATTACCATTTGCATAATGTGATGTTAATGGTCTTCATACAGGAGGAATCCTGAGCCGTTCATAGATGTCTCTTCACTCGAGGATAAAACCTAAAATGGATTTTTATCACCTGCGCACACACCAGTTATTTGGCAACATCTATCCTTTTCTTCCCTTTTTATCCCACCATTTAATCCATTTTTAATTAACCTATGATCTTAAATGAGCTTAACTTGATTTTTCATTCTGGTGTAAAGCACTACTGGCCATGACATTCACGATAATACTTTCTGCAGGCGCTTTTATCCAAAGCGACTTGCATTCATTTTTATGAGTTAACCCTGAGATCTACTGTTCCAGCTACAGAAATGCTTAAAAACACCTTGGAACATGATTAATAAAACAAAGTTCTGATTGCATGAGCTTTATATAAACCCTGCAATACGTTTTGAATCATATGAGATGAAAAAAACTATCAAAATTATGATAAAAATAAGCTCATAATTATGATATTAATTTAAAATGTAAACTTTATCTCATAATTGCATGTTCATTTTGACTTAGTATGTCATAATTAGGGCTTCTTGTCAATTAGTGTGTCATACTTTTAACAAAGTTGCAAAGTTATAGTTGAGATAATTGAGATGAAGTTATGGCATATGGCGAGTAATCATTTTAACTTTAAAATCAGAAGAAAAGTTGAAATTATGAGATACTGTGACATGAAGTTGAATCTATGACTTTAAAAGTCAAAATGAAGAGATAAAAAGACAAAAAACTGACTATATCATAATTTTGATTCCTCAAATCCTACAATTATGGCTTAGTACTCAATTGGGTACTAACTTCAACAATTTCAATTGTTTATCTCGTAATTATGTCTTAGCATGTATATTCTGACATAGCATGTCACTTTATGACTTCTTGTCAATTAGTATCATAATTTTGAAATGTAAAGTTATAACTGAGATTGCAGACCTTATAACTTTAATATTATGATATACTATTTATGACATCAAGTTGAATTTATGACCTTAAGTAAAAATTATGATATAAAAAGGCAAAATAAAATGAATATTTATATAGCAAGATTATAAATCCTATAATTTTGACTTATCTCATAATTATGCCTTAGTATGTCATAACGTTGACTTTTATCTCATAATTGTGACATTTAACGTCACAGACATGATTTTTTCCTGATATGGTATAATTGTCCTTCCATGTACAGACATCACGATGACAGAAGAACTAGTTTAATGTAAGAACGCTTTAGATGAGCTGAGCTTTGCTCACTGTGAGCTAAATCCCGGCCCTGATGTTCCTCTCTCTCTTCCTGCAGTGATCCGTGGTATTCGGAGTTATTTGGGTTTGCCGGGGCTCTGGTTAGCTCGGGGTGTGCTGTCACTTAAGCAGATGATCAGCTGAGACAGCAGAGCTTCACCCGGCTCAGCCCAGAACCAGAGACGACAGACCATTCAGCCCGAACCAATCGACTGTCTGAACGAGAACGGCCAATTCTCAGGAGGCTTCCTCTGGAAAAACACGGGAGCAATTCCATTCAGCTCTTTGATTAATGACACGCTTCCAGTAATCATACTTCAATCAGGATTCAAACCAGAAACAGTAAGCATGATAACTGTCATTTTTGACTTGTTCTTAACGAAAAAGAAAAAAAAAAGAGTCTAAGTTATATAAAATACAAATATCATTATTATGAGATAAAGTAGAAATTACACAGAGAACAGTTTGTATCAAAATTTTTTAAATGTATATTTTGCCTTTTAAAGTCAATTCAGTTTAGTCAATTTTGATTAGTCAGTCATAGTTTCGATTTAATATGCCAATTAATGTGTCAGAATAACACAGTTATGATTTACTTTTTACTTACATGGGATAAACGTCAATTGCAATATTTGGCCCATGTAGTTGATTTCATAAATCTCCTTATAAATGTGTTGACAAATGCAAAATAAATTGAACAATCGCTGACATATCTAAAGAACTCTGATTGGCCAT